>LUCM01006036.1:0-21858 GCA_008360955.1 Fasciolopsis buskii
TGATGGACGGGTACTGCTAGGGAGTCCAACCGTTAAGCAGAAGAACGATTAGGGTTCTCAAACAAAGCCTTTGGTTCTGACAAGAACCTGACCGCAAGGCAGCGGAAATAGCTGAGTGGAAGCCCATCTACTTGGATCAATTATTCTTCCGCTCGTTTTTTCCGACTTAACTGCAAACTCAGCTCAACCCCAATTTGGAGGACCAGGAGACTACATCGTTAGGCCTCTACCCATTGACTTTCCAGGCATGATTGGATCTTCGGCTTGCGGTAAGCCATCCTGTGTTGCTCGTTGGATCATGGAGGTAAGCAAGCCGTCACACCACGTCAAGGTGTAATTTCGTTGTGACAGGATTATATGTTTATACCAGTCAATATTAAGTCAATTGGTTATTTGATCTCCACACAGAATTTTGCCGTTTACCGTAAATCACCTGATAATTTTTCATTTCAGAGTGGATGTGTAGAGTCCATTTTGCAGCTGTTTTTTTCCGCTGATTGTGTCACTCGTTTATCGCTACATTCTCCTTCGCCATCCAGTATCATCATCATGCTTTTCGCTCTCCCTGAAACCGTGCATATCCCCGCCTCAGTTAACAGAGCCAAAACCGGATCTATCCGTTCAAGTAGTTTTGGTGGCTGAGGACGATGATATGAAAGCTCATCTCCAAGATTTGCAGATTGATGTGCAAACCTTTGATGAAATCTACAATGAAGCCGGAATTCACATTTATCCCGCAAAAGTACTTGGACAACTATACAAACAGTTAGGTAGGTTTTTGGTCCCAATGTCGATTTGTGTTTGATGACAACAAACAGCAAATGTAATCCTAGATTAACCTACAGCATATGCATCACCGTCTGGACTCAATATGGTTATCCAGAAACCGAAGCTGAATTGTATGGCGTATGCATATATGCATGCATATTTTAGAGGTCAGAAGGCGTATACTGAGTTATAACGTTTATTGTGACGTTTCGATGCAAACTAGGACTCGTTGTCAAACGTATGTATGTATATATGTGGATGTGTCAATGTATGCATGCATGTATATACTGGTGCCTCCAATATTAATGCATGTACAGATTTCCATTGCTGACATCCTTAAGGCTTTAGTACTTGCTAGGCGTGCAAAGGCATTAACAAATATCATGAGTTTATTTACAGGCTTTCTTTATTTGGTCTATTTGTGGGCTGTAGTTAGGTCAGCCAAACATGAGTAACCTTGGATGTCTAGATAATCGCGCCTGAATATGAAGAATAAAATTCTTCTCTAGGACTTATCCTATTTTAAATTCATAGGTGATAACAATCTCCCTTGTCCAAAAAACGCACCCACGGTTGCGCACGTATTTATAGGCTGAAAATAAATGTTTGTTAACTGGGCTACGTTGCGGTAACTGAAGTCTGACACACATGGTCGATTTCAAGCGGGAGAATTTTCGTTTAGGGAAGATCTTGTTTTACATTAGAGTAGAGCTTGGATTAAGGTAATCTAGGTCCGTTGCGTTAATCGCTTACGTCGTTTCCATGACAATGAAGCAGTGAGCGAGAAACAACACAATCTTTTAGTGCCAAAATGTAAGGGATGAGGAATTGATTTCAAAGATCGATTGGTTTAAAATTTTGTGTTGAATCTTTTCCAGCATTTTGAACTAAATAAGGCCATCATTTGCATCATACTAAAATAAATTATGCCAAGAGCATAAATTTCATGGATGGAGTCAATCGTAACCGAAGGTCATTCATATTCACATTAAAATTTCGCAATAGAAGTTCCTTCCTCTTATCCTGTCACAGATTATTACCGAAATTTCATGTCATCGCCTAGTTAGGCTTGCATAGTACTTGAACTCTCCAAGTTTCACCAAATGTTTCGTGAAAGTGGGGGACATAATTGTCCTGTGCAATATTAGAAAATTCGGATCAGCTCAATCTAGGGAGCTGTTAGTTTTGTTGGTGAATAAATGCCATATGGTGACCTGAAAGACAACCACAAAACGGACATTTTTAGAAGCAAATTCTCTGGTAAAGCTGTCCCGCTATGTTATTGCCGTCTAAAATGTTCATTCTCACAAGAATAAAATTAAGAAGTCCCTACCAACGGATCAAAAGAGATTACACTCCAGATAGAAAAAATTGTGTCGTTGTGGTAACGGAGATATCCCTTTCCTTCTAAGAAAATATCTAATATAAAAAAACGGCCGTGTCTACGAAAGAAGTCCAGTGTTTCACTTTACCAGAATTTATTAAATGTTATCCTGGCTAGATTGGTTTTCTTTCAGTCTGACGTAAATCCGGTAAAAGTAGCTTTGTGTGGAGGGTATGCTTCGTGTAAAATCCAACCCTGCATGAATCTTGGTTCTTTCCATCATAGGCCTCGTGTCTTAGAGTGATAATTAAAGGTTTTTTAACCAATGGATATTGGCTTAGAATTTTTAAACCTTCTTGAAGTATGAAGTAAAGGTGATTTCACTTTGAAGGTGAGGGATGCCGCATCGAGAAGACCAAAATATTGGTGAAGGATAGTGGCGGGCTCATTGAGCGCCACTATTTTGATGCTGGTTGCTAGAAAAACAAATACCAGATTGTTGTAAATTAGTCTCACGTTGTTCTTCTTAACAAGCTCATGGTACGTCATGGTTATTACATACACACGAGGGCTGCAATAGGATACCCAATAAATCCCTGATGTATTTTTCACTAAGTAATTTTTCTGCATGTGGCTTGTTATTGAAAGAATTTGCCAGTTCTTCGTTAACAAATGGAATACAAATTGAAGTATTTGCATCCATATGCTGCTCCCTGCTAGAGAGAAAATTGATCATATGACGCTTGTTGCATGAGTTTCGAGAAGAGCTGTATTTTTGTGTCACTAAAAATGTGTCAACACTTTCATTGTTCTGCACATCCTCGATTGTCCGCCACAATCAACGATTCTTCTGTAGGCAGAGCAATAGTCGGCTTTTTGAACCTAAGTGGGAGGTTGCTTTTTAGAGCCCAGCTTGAGGCGTTGGTCTGTAGGACAGCAGAGCGAATCGGCGCATCCGCAGGCCGTTCGGAGGCAGTGATTGGTATTCCAGTTTATTCACTCTTTTATCAATTACTATCAGACGTACAACATTACCAAAACTTCCGGTTGAGCCGTTAACCGCGTTCATGCGCCCCTACTAGCATATGATATCTGAGGACGCAAGGAGCTATGATGGGCAATCACGCATATTACGTCACAGTGTTACAAGTATCCTTTTATGGCATTCCACAAGGTGTGCCACACAAAAATCCACCACGTGCCTACTTTTCCGTGGTTGTCTATTTAGTGGACTGGAGACAACCTCATTCACCACTGATCTTCGGTACGATGGCTGTTCCCTTATCCACAACCTAGGAAAATACCATGTTCATATCAAATCCTGGTGATCTCTAGTAGCTCAGTGGACACTCAAAGCCTGTGATTGATTCTCGGATATCTGAGTGTTTAAGCAATTTTTCAAAGGTCTACCTACGAAGGAACCAGTGAAACACATGGTGCTAGTCAAGACTTGATGACCACAATAGTTGTTTTGTTGCCAGTGATTTCAAAATCTACTTCAGAAAGCAATTGTTATGTTTCCGAGTTTGGTTGGTCTATGTACACACTGGAACACAATGCACAAGTACTCGCGACTTACTATATCATAGGAGCACACAGCCTGTTGTCTAGTAGGACACGAACACACACACACACACACACACACACACACGGAGGTTGGAGACAAGAAAAGTTCAGGCTCAAGACCCAGGGCCCGTAGTCGCACAACGAATGGGACAGATCTGCTGCTCCCTTGACTGAACAGCCACACGGAACAATAGCGGCGCGAAATACGAACAGCTAGCCCAGCCCGCTAGCGGAAGAGAGAAGATGAACACAGAGTACTGCCGCGCATTTATTGGTGACCCACCAATACAAATCAGAATTCGAGTGAGCTCTATCGTTTATATAGTTTTGTTGGGGGGCCTTGATTAATGTGTGGACAAGCCAATCACAGAACGAGCTTTTAAGAATCATTTCGTGGACATATAAAAATATTCAACCGCGCAATATTTAAAATAACGTCAATTTCGAAATATTGAGAAAAGGACGAATTCTTTTGGAAAATTAATAGCAGGAATGAAATCTGCGGCTGCAAAAATCTTGAAATGCTCATCGACCGTAACAGCAATGCACTGAAATAAGGAATTATAAAATAGAATAATAAACAATAAGTTGTACTTCAGAATGGAATTAGAACTGGTTTAGCTCATGCATGCTACGTGTCACATGCCAGTTGAACTCAGCGATGACAAGCCAATTTTCTTCAGTCTTAGCTGACGCATCAATCTGGTGAGAAAAAATCGGACAGACTAGCGTTAATGCTTTGACCCGATTGCTCACATTCCCTTGGCTGAACCTAGATGATGCTAAACTGCAACTGGAGGAAAGACAAACCAGCTGGCAGAGTCTTTCATGGCTGCACAACCGATTTGATTGCGATGAGAAAATCTGAGACTAGTTCTTTGCTTTAATTGTGATCATGAGGGAACGGTGTGTTTTTTGTGCTCGACCCGCGGAAACGTTCCGTCCTGCCTGATCATTCAGCCATGGTCCTAGTTCAGTGTTGTCAACATTTTGTTCCTTCCTCCTATGCTCAGTGCTCATTTTTCTCTGCTTTTCCCGAAACAATCAGGCGTATGTGCGTCATTGTCACTTAGCGGTCGAGCAAACAAAGAAGTAGGGGTTCTGTCAACCAGCCAATTCTACCGTCTAGCCAACCAAACGGTGGCCTTTATTCCCCAGGTAAGTGTCCAAGCTCTGTTCATTTTATATCTGCTCTTTTTATCGTCCCACGATGTTTTTAGTTTGTGGCTAGATTCCAAGAAAAAAGGCATCTAGTGCATAGTCTAAATCACAAGGTGAGGTGCTAGAGCTCGTTGACAAGTAGCGAACTGAGTTTTCAGTGGCTACCAAACGATAATCGGGGTTTCCGGACCGCTCAACGACAAAAGCTTCTAGTCAATTTATTTGTTTTTTGTTTTTCTTTTCTCTCCGTCATGTAAACAGTTTTTTGACCACCACACATTCTACCTGAATTTGGACGTGAATTTTATTCTCGACTGTTTCCGCACGTGTGTCGCATTTCTGAAACGAGCATGGAATAGTCCCGGACGACCGTTACTCATTTTCCCAGTACATCATTGGTTCTTCCGATCAGGTAAGCGAAAGCAAAACGCAAGAACACTGGTTCCGGTAACATGGTGTTCTACTCATATACCTGAACTCTTGGTTGTTATCTGTTCAGTTGTTTTATCCGCACCCATTTCATTATAGTCCAATGTGAGACACTGACAGTTGGATCACGTGGATTTGACATTCACCGTATCTCAGATCCCGGCGCACCGCCGTTTGTTTCGTGCGGGATGGCGACCCGCTATCGCCTTTTTTCGTTATCACATTTGATCTATTGGGAAATAATGTGACACTGGATCACTCCACGTTTTAGGATCATCATTGCCGGCTTTCTCGCTAAAGTATTGGGAGCCCTGGAGGTTATGGTTTCTGTCTCCTCTGTTGCCCTCATGCGCTAAGTCTGATATAAGTAAATACGATTCAAGCAATAAGTTATGACTATATATATATGTATATGTATACATGTATATATACATATAATATTGCCAGAAGCTCTTCGAAGATCATAGATAAATTCTGCCCGGATTTTTTCCAATTCCATAACAAAGCCATCCGTTGAAGTTCAATCCGCAATTTGCCTGTCTGATGCATTTGCTTTTCCAACTGATCGAGTTGATAGCGATGGTTACTTATATCCTGAGCACAAATTACTTCTCAAAAGTGCGTGCAACGGTAAAGGCCACCAATTAAGTTAGATTTTTTCTTTCGCCTTAAACGCATCGAACTCGTATTGACTATGTCGTTAATCGATCCCGGCGCTGGTTTGTTGAAATTTATCTTCCTATCTTATCCATGGCTGCGGACTTATATCCTAACGTGATACAGCTAGCTTCGACAACGGTTCAAGGGAGCAGTTGGAAATATGCTTAACTTTTAGTGTCTCATTAGATGTATTGGTTAACCTGAACCGAATATGTGAGGTAGTGTAGAAATTTGAGAGCTCAGTGATCCACTAAAAGTACGGGTCTCTCAGCTCTACGTAGGCAGGACTGGGACAGGTCGCTTGGTTGAATCTAAGTTATTCGTCACTAAATTTGCTTCAATCGATTCGAGCACTTTCTCCTCATCATCTGGGATGACCCTTGTCTATCCATTCAATAAAATAAAACCTCAGAACTAAATCATGGACTGGGTGACAAACTTCACTATCATCATTATTCTTTATATTATTTGAATAATCGCAGTCCTTAAATTAATACTCTGGTGTTAGGTAGTCATTGAGAAATTTAGTTTTCACAGAATAACAATCTATACTTTACATAAACAGCACCAAATCCCCAAATTCAGTGAGATGGTTTATCATACGTATTGACGCCATCAACTCCCGCTGAAACGTTGTTTCGGCGCTCTTCCTCTGGCAACACTGGGACCTGGGTTGTATGTTTGAGTGAAGCACGCATTTGACAAACAGGTTCTATGTACCAACCCGCCGAACGTCTTGCCTCTTGTTGAAACTGTGATATAGCAGCTTCCGCGTGACTGACTTTCCCGCCGGTTAAAGACTGTCATCCGTGGATTGGAAACCGTCTTGTAATACACGTCGTCTCTTGAGATATCTGTTCAGTTATTGCTTCAGACGACATAATTAATCTTCATTGGATCAAAGCGAATGGTTGTAAGAGGTAATACGGAAGCCTTGCTTCGCGACAAGATATTGATGGTGGAGTCCGGCTGCTCCGTCTATGGGGACGTGATGTATCATCGAAAAGACTTTCAGCTAACGGATGACTGGACGTTATTGAAAGTCATTCTGCGGTCTTCCAAGTGTGCGATAGATTTGAGCTGGCAACTCAATCGGAAAATTGAGTGGAAGAATAATTGATCCAAGTAGATAGGCTTCCACACAGCCACTCCCCGCTGCCTTGCGGACAGGTTCTCGTTAGAACAAAGGGCTTTGGTTGAGAACCCTAATTGTCCTCCTATGTAGTGGCTGGACTCCCTGGAAGTATTCGTCCAAAAATCCTAATGAATAACACAAACAATGAATTCCATACTGCATCGGTCGTCGAGCAGGATAATCGCGACCGAACCATCTATTGCTGCAAGCACGTTGTTAGTGTTAGGCATGCGTCTGCCCCGAGTTCCTGTTCCAGGATTAATGTCCCACTTTCTTGAAGGTCGGAATTTTGAGTCAAAGACTCCAACCAACATTACCAAAGGAAGAACTCTTCTGCGATCAACAGCGTTTACGTGCAATTCAATTGGACTGCTCTGTACGTGTCGATAGCAGTCAACTGAAGTATCGTTGTTTGTTCGCCTTATTATGCAGGGCAACATCTGGATGAGGTTCACAGATTTAATTACTTGTGTAGCTAGATCTCACATGGGGATGGTATGTCTTCGCGCACACATAATGCGTGATTGACATCCACCTCCTTCAAGCATCTGTGGCGTCAATGTGATATCCGATTGCCGATCAGCGGTCGAGTATGCACAGGAGCAGTGAGGTTGGTACTTCTATATGGTTCTGAAACATGGCCGTTGAGGCCAAAAGACATGCGAGGACTCCTGGTGTTTGAACGTCGTTGTCTTCTTAGTATTGGTAGCATATAGTATAAGAATTCTGTTTACAACTAAATGGTTAGTCGTGAGGTACTGGGTGCCAAGTCTTTTGAGGTCACAGGATTAGAATCGTTTAGTGTGGTTGGGAAGTATTTTTTGCATACCCACGGAACGCTTGCCTTGTTGTACGCTGTTCCTCGAGGCAGGTAATTGTTGAAAGATTGTTCGGGGTGGCCAGTCGATGGCTTTGTTAGGAGTGTGAAAACGTTAGCCAGTGGACTGTCTCATGTAGGTCCAGTCGGACTGCTGGATTGGGTTCCAGGAGATCTTCCGATGCGACGGTTGGAGACTAGTTGACGTGGCTTAGTGCCTCAGTCAGTGGAGTTCTTGCATCCTAAACCTTTCTTCTCCTGTGTATTTCTTCAACTTGTTGTTTGGCAGTCGGTCTTTCATTATTCTCTGTTTTTTCTGTTTGAGATGGCGCTATGAAGTCATAAGCAAATCCAGAGCAAGCTGCTGCAATGTGAATGGTTGTGCACACTGAGCTGAAATGGGTTCTCTGTGAACGATTAATTTGGGCGGTTTTTTGTCCGAAGAATGTTCCTATGTGACACGTTTCCTTAGGAAATTTAGTGTTCTTATAGAGAAGTTGAAGAATGAAGATCTATAGGAAGTAGACCTTTTTACAGGTATTCTGATTTGACTGACTGGATTTGAGCAGATGCTGAGAGTGCTGTTCCAGTTTCATGAATTACAACTGACACCGCGAAATGTCCGCGGCGTTAGCGCCGCGGCTGGTACTGATCACATATTTGCGCGTTTTCAGCTTTGTGATTTCACCGCAGATCAGTTTTGTCGATATCGATATCGGCCACTTTTTTCTGTTGTCATATTTTCTTTACAAATGCGAAATTACGTCCCTAGCGTGACCATAAAATAGCACAGTTCACTTACTGCAAACTCTTAGGTAAGTCCCACTGAATCGAATCTGTTTTCCCAGTATTCGTAGTTGTTTTTACACAATCCCTTTCGCAGTTATCATTTCTCGGAAGCAGTTGAGAAGGCCGATTCCACTTCTATGGACTAGGGGATAAATGAAGATGGGCGTATACTTGAAATACGTCCACGCAGAAGCTCAAGATCATGCGCAAATGCAGGGAAATGACAAGAAAGAAGTGGATCAGTTTATAGGAGGCATTTTTCCGTTTATTATATGCTTACCACGTGAATACAGGGAATGGCTTACACACAGTTGACTGGTGAAAGTCCGCATTATATTTGCAGGAGTATCGACCGCTGTGGTCATTACTAGGTGCCACTACTAGGTCACAATAAGCCAACTATGGTCATCATCATCATCATCATCATCATCATCATCATTATCATCATCATCATCATATTGATTTCAAACACTATCTCCAGAGCAAGTAAAGTTTGAGCATTCTGATTTTGAGATGTGAAGTACCTAATCTATTTTGTTGCCACCGACCAGCATAGACGTTTGCTTTCGATCGGCCATATTCACTTTTGCTAGGTGTCCTTTTCTCTTCTGGTATTAGTGATCTCTTGTCACCGATGGCAACGATGTTCTGCTGCGTCCATTCGGGCGATAATAAACCACGAAGCAGTTCATCGCATGAAAAACCGTTAGTTCACGATTCTAGGTCTCCTGTTGTATCTTCTTTGTTTGTGTGAACTAATCAATTCATTGCTGCAATTGGTTCAATTAGATCATTTGGATTTTGCTCAAGGCAAGTGGTCTAGTAGACCGTTTTTACCACATGTTCGCATTCACATGGGATCGCACCGCTCTCGTGTGGGAACTGATTCGTTTTCTATGCTTTTGCATGGATTTTTACCAACGTGTGTTCTGGCATTTTTGCTTTAGGTTTGTCAGCTACTCGCCGCAGTTAGTTGCTGTCTTGACGTGGCTCACTGTCCCTCTTTTTCCAGAAGACGTGACATCGTTTTTTGCCCATTGGTGACCACCATTCTGCTGTCACGCCTCATTTAATAGCGAGAAATTGTCTTTACATTGTGTTCTTCGTCTGCTTGTTGTCCCAGTTAGCCTATTTCTTTTGTAGTATGTGCTTGCAAACATTTTTAAACTCTACGATGTCCAATTGAAACAATAATGATTTTGACTTCTCCATTCTTCCGCAGTTAATGTCTATGGTTCCTGATTCTAGGTGTTTTATGCGTCTTGTCTCATAGTTGTTTTACCGTCGAGGTAGTTGAACTGTCGTTTCACTGCCAATCTTTAAAGTTGATTTACGATTTTTTTACTGCCTTTCATTTTCGACCTTTTCGTAGCAAACATGCGCAATACCAACACATCGTACTTGATTTCCACAATCAAGAAAATGGCCACCGGTTACTTGAATGGTACACGGTCAGTTCAGTTCCAATGATTCATTTTTGTGATTGATAACCAGTCATCATCTAGTTGGCCTTTTGAAACAAAAGCTGTCCCTTGATTGTTCGTTCTGCCGATATACGTGGTTATGTAAAGCTGGTTAACATTTGTTTTCACAGACTAATAATAATCACAGATCAACTTCGACTGATCAAGACCCTTTTTGGAACACCTAAGTTGAAATGTACCAGGAGGAGTTAATCACTTTGTGAAAAATTTATTGCGAACGTGAATCAGGCGAACCTTCATGTAGGAAATCATTTATTGATCCGGCTTCTAAGGAGAGAAATATTGTACGCTGGTGGGAATACACGAGCTGGAGAATGAGTGCATCACAGCCAGTTGCCGAAAATTGATAAGGAAGACTAGCTTTTTGTGTGCGGGATGGGCGAGAAAAGATTACAGGAAATGGAACTACCAAGACAAGCATCAAACAAGAAAACCATCGAGTTATTTCTATCGGCATCTCAGTAGTATACAAAAACTATGACCTCGCAAAATGGTTATATTTTGTTCTTGAAGTGAAGAATAGCTGGTAATAGATAACACTGTTTCCTCAATCTGTTTTCGAGGCTGACAGCGCTCATCTATTTGTTTATCAATTTTTTTTCTTATCATTGTTGCACTCTTTAGTAGCTTATTTCATCAAGTAGAAATTTTCCATCTTTTTGATTCCTTTCACAGTGTAACTCTGGGTACTCTGAAAAACTTCGAAGAGACTTCTAGTGTGAAGCAGCTAAGTTTTATCGAATCATGTGGTGAGTTACTAAACCGGATACAATCTAACAATGTCCCAGCAATGCATTTAATTTTTCCTGACGGAACCCTCGACCAACTTTGTACTTCTGCGCCGTTCTTGCAATTTGCCCTTACACTTCTTGTTCCAGCTTCCAAAATTTACAAATCGACTTCGATATTTACTGTTTCTCAGCTTCTTTATTGGATTCTGTAAAATATGGGACTTCCGCAAATCACTGCGGGGGCCCCATACACTTATTTGAAAGGTTGATTCCACTGGTTTGTTCCCTTCGTTGTTGCCTCATGAACTTTGCTTTTTGTAACCGCTCACAAACATACACATCTGGCACAAACTGCTCTGTGATCTGCAGATCGAATGATTGACGCCCCTGATCTTGTAGCCCTAAACCAGTGCGCTTAGCCTTGATTAACAGCTCGATCGAGAATACGATCGATAGTGAAGCGAAGCTGACTCAAATGCGTTAGGATCCGATGGCAGATCAGTCAATGTGTATAGTCTTACCGTTCGATGCATGACGATTTGCACAAGACATGAATACTTTTGCGTGCCTACCCAAAAAAGGATCTCTGGTGTAAATGACTTATTAACCGGATCTCATTCACTAATTTTTCAATGATGTCGAATTCACGATCAGTTTTATGAAATTATCAAGGTCTCAATAGGTCACATGTGACGACGAGCTGGGCGACAACAAATTATAGTCTACCACCGAAGTGACTGGCAGATGTGGAATTCGAACCTCGAACATCGTGTTCGAAATTGATCACCCGGAATGAATGAAGCTAGATTTTGACCTCGATTTTAAGGTGTTTCCTGTGACTTTTCCGTGATTTAATCAGTTTTTCAACCCACAGATGATATTCGGTGACTCCTTAATAATTGTCTGTAATTTTTGTGGCAGTGTTTGTACTGTTAGAAGTGCAATGATTTAACTACGTTTCTACATCCTTTCTTTCCGACGTCTAGAAATTAAGTTGCTATGCAAACTGTCGCTTCCGTTGTGTACGTTCGGCAGTTCAGTTTCCTTCCACTTACTGTATGTCTCTCTTTGATTCTGACGAGAATTTAGTAGCTAGTACTAATATTTTCGGCAATTAGACGATGTAGCTACATGCACGTCTCTAGTTCACCTATTGCACAGAAGAAATTCGACCGGGGTATGGTCTTTGCAGTCGAATCCACTTGTCACTGGATGTTGCGCCACATTGATTCCAAAATGCTGTACTGATCGACCATTTCTTATTTAATCTTTATACACTTCCCATTCTGAGGAACTGATCGATCTTCCCCCCCCCTCAAAGCGACAACTGCATTACATCAGTTAATGATCAAAGGAGTACAGAGGCCAGCGAACTGTTTGACTTGAGTGTACCACGCATTTAGTCTCATTGATATTTCTCTCAGGTTCGGACACGGGCACCTTTGTTTGGAATTGTTGGGGTCTGTTGATGTTCGGTTTAGAATCGAAGGCATGAAGGCAAATGTTTCTCATGGGTTTCGGCGGCGAACTCAACTTCCGTGTACTTGTCGGAATAGTGCTGGCATTTATTACTACACCAACAAAACAATGACATTTGAGAGTTCAGTTGTGGAACTGTCCTGTTGGCATAAAAAATTATCGGCTAAAACTCCGGAAAATCTTAGTTTACTTTGGAATTCAAACTCAGTGATCAGTTCATCTGCGCCAAGCTCAACTCACAATCCAGCTAACGTCATTGAGGATTGACTAGCATTCCCAGATCTTTGAATATCACATGCGCTCGAATATTGCCTGTCTCGGTTTTACACAGTTTTAAACGGTTAGACCTGTCAGTCTATATTATTTCGAGGTGGAGTTCAGAAAAAATCACATTGGAATAAAAAACTAAAGTGAAATTGGGAAGTTATAAGGTAAACTTCCGGGAAAGGCACTACAATCGGGTCAGCTCTCAGGTGACATCCCTGACAAGGCAACTGGCTGACTCCCAGTCTGACGGTAGCTTATGTCAGGATTGTAGAAACTTCACATTTTTTCCAAATCCCATGTCGTATCAGATACGAGCTGAACCACTCATAGCACCTCTTTCTCAATTCCACTTTACAATTTTTAATTTCGATGTGAGTTTTTCCTGAACTTAATCTTGAAGTGGTATGGATAAGTCTTGCACTGTCAATCTTAACGATCACCAATGGCTACGAAAAATAGTACGGTTTGTAAATTCGGGGACTAGCTTCGATTTTTTCGCTGATCGATGGTACTTTCAGGTAGATAAATCATTTACGTCAATGACAAACTTCACTGTTAACCGGATGCACCGATAAAAACAATTGAATCAGATCACCGTCAGTACTACAATCGGTACGCGTGGATTCCACGCAATCGAACTTCCAGCGAATGTCCGTACAACAGTGGTTCTGACCGGCGATCTCGCATAAGTTCCCCCAAAGCTAATCCCCTCGTTGAGCAGTTGAAAACAAACATCTTGGATAACACATGGCGCGTTCGATGCTGAAACATTGAAAGCGGTTGAATTAACCCCGCGTCGAAGTTTCTCGACCGTCTATGCTGTCCTAATAAAATCATCTTAAGATCAATTGTTATAGATTTTGTGCTTCAAAATCATGGGGCGACTTCTAGGCATGCTTATTGTGAAAGTCCAAATGACGACTTAGACAAAATTCCTCCGTTTTCGTTTTAGTGTATGTTCACCAGTTTAGTTGCCGAAACACACAACTTACTTCGTCATAGAACCTGTGAATCAGTACTTCTCAAAACATTTTCGATGATGTTGGGATCAGTGTTACATGTTAACCGCGGCGCAACCTGAATCTCAAGAAAAAGCAAACAACTTCAAACACCACAAAACTTTTTACCAGCTGTACATTCTTGGCTCCAGTGCAATTAAAACGCACGATGCCACCAATGCTCTGTTGCCGTATATGCTCCAATATTTGAGCCACGAGATTACACCGAAGATCATTCAAGTGTTCAACATGATTAAGTTAATATTTTATCTGTATCATGTCTAGTCAACTCATGGATTACATCTATTAGCTGTCTTCATCTTTTGTTTATGCCAACACATGATAGACACACTAAGTTTTTCGAGTGACCGCAGCTCGTTCGGTTCACGCCGACGACATCTGGTACGTATGGACGCGGCAGAAAGTATGACAGCGGGCGACGAATTGGCTGGATATAGTCCTTACAACACGATGGGTCTGGCTAGCCCAACAGGTCATTCCGGTTCATCAGCTGGTTTCAACTACGAACAGGACAGTTTCCAGCGCTTCAGTATGCGTCGAAAATCTATGGCACTTGCTTATGCAGTCAACATGGACCTAATTAATCGAGAGCAAAGTATGCATTGGAATCATTTGTTACCTTTCTCCCAGTGTACTCTCATTTCCACACTATAAATGTTATTATTATTCCATGACCACTTTAGTACTCGCGTGTTTTCACTAGAATCCTGTGTACGAACAAAGTACCGGTGGAACTACAGTGGAATAGAAAAAGAATAAAAATACTAAGTCTAATACTATAGCCACGTGAGAAAAACAGACGAAAACACATTTTTCTTTGAGCATTTGATGCTCGCTTTTCTATATTGTCCATCACAGTCCGCTGTCAGCGGAGAATATATCTGCTAATATTCAGTGCAGGCAACTTGAATTCTAATGTCATTTATCACCAGAAATTCGCCAGAAATAGCTGATAACTGTTTGTCTAATCTTCAATGGGGAATACGACTTTAAGATAACATTACAAATCGGATCATTTCCTTTTTGTTTTGTTTATTTCAATAAAGTCGTATTTCTACTCGTATACTGCCATTTATTTGGTTGAATATATGTATGTATATACGTATATATGTATGTAAATATATATATATGTATATATAGTGGCGGAATTGTACTCGGAGCGTGGAGTATTAGTACTCTTGATAAACGTGAACTCCAGTAGCTGGCTGTTTTATGACAGACAACAATCGGATGTGTAAATTTTGAAGATTCACAGACCTTAAGAAAAACTGATGTTGATTTATTTTTGGGAACCAGATATCTAACTGACATCAATCACTACTGGTGTTTAGTTCTTCGTTGCTTAGACGCCAAGCTTTTTTGAAAATTTCATCCACTCGGTGTTCGTCTCCGCTAATGAATGTTTTCAGACTTCTGGAATCCGGACGAAACACCGATTGATAACAGCTGGGTCGATACGGACACGGACACAAATGTGACTGAAGGTGAGGCCCGTAGATAGGCTGACAACAGCACGCATATATATATATATATATATATATATATATATATATATATATATATATATGACTTGTCAAAACGAATGCAAGACGCTCCTGGTTGACACTTTTTCCTCAGTTCATTGCGTCATACAAGTAGAGACGCTTACATTTATATTTTCCGGAATCAGTAATAAAAACTAAGCTTTGGAACGGCAACCCTTGTGCTCAGAACACATTCGGCTGGCACATACGAAGAAAATACACCAGAGATCACCGTTGTGCAACAATTAACCGACTTCCACCACTTAAATTTAAAAAGCCATAAATGCAAAAGAAAAAGGACTTATTTACACCGAAATCATATGGGTAATTGGGGAGTTATGATGTTCCTTAATATTAATAACCAGTAGTTCTTCCTTTGTTCTTGAGTACTTTTTGCAGACTGTTTTCCATAGAATCCACCGGCTTCGTTATGCAGTCACTCTCGGTTTTGTGCTCCATCGCATATTGCACATCCAATATCATTGAGTTAATATATTTACTAACCTGTCGTGGAACATGACATGGAGCATTGTCCTGGGAGAATACTTCCCCAGAGGCGTGTTTGCCGAATTCCGGAAATGTGTTCATTAACACAGAAACGAATTTCGTGCTACTCATCGAACCTTCGATGGAGGTCCAAGGACAAGGTCGTTTTTATTTCGTCCCAAACGAGAATTTTTGATGGATGCGAGAATTTTTGAAGCGGTGAGCCAAGTCTTACTGGGCAGTTTTCTCCGCACCATCAGGATATCCCCTAATCAGCAAAAAAAAACCTCCAGAAGGATGCACGGCGAGATTTTAATTCCTGGACTAACTCGATGCTCGCCTTCCTGTGCCGCTGATTCAATGCCGGCTTAATATCAAGTATTACTTGTGCAATTCGGGTTTCTTCACCCTTCTTCGCAAAAGGGAGTAGGAAAGACTCGGTAAATCGTCCTTTCTTATTGCACACAAGGATTTTCGACAGTCTTTTTAGGATAATATCAATTAAATTGTCCTCATATTTCGTGATAATGGGCTTCCAACCTCCACAATCCTTTCTCATGAAGGTTTTCCTGCAGATTATTCGATAAATCGTGCTCCGGTTTAAGTTGAAACAATCTGCAAGATTTTCCTCTGAAAATCCAAGTCTTTAGGCCCCCAGAATTTCACAGCTTTGTTCTATCCTGAAGTAACGAGAAACTTTGCATCCGCTTGTGCTAGAGTTCATTATCAAGAAACCAATACAAACGTTTAACGAGCCGCACTCAAAGGACCTTGATTCTGAGGTTCACATTCACGTAAATTAGCATTTCTTTCTTTCCGTAAGTTGTTCATTCATCACTTTAAATGAATTTTGCGTGTTATTTAACGATGCATTTTTAAGTTATTAAAGAATTTTGCCCGGCTTCAATAAACTGGTGCATTAAATGGTGATATATCGGTGGAAATAACAAGTTCTGCAAAACAAATAAACTTGTTAGTGAATGCGACTGTAACCTAGCGTGAATCGTAAAGTCTTTCGCACTAATTCTATGGTATTTGCACCTTCAGCCAGGTTCTCATTCTTTATGTTCAGATTCATTTACCATGACAACCAATAAATACAACTATGAATATGGCCGATCTTTGTGCAAACGTTTCTCACTCTCCAGGTATTGACGACAACGTCCTTCTACCTTACACAAACTTTCCTACCCCTGTTGATTCGCTTTACTTCCCTTCTCACTCGATTCCCTCACGTTCTTCAGGTTCTGCAGTCGACCGTATTGTCATTGGAGCAATTCCTGTTCCTGTTCTCTCGCGTTCTTCCTCAGATAACATCTAAACCTCATCGAAACCTCTTCTACCGCCTGATGCTCTTCTTTGCCTTTGATTCTCCTTCAAACTAGCCGCATTCAATGTACGAACACTGATGCGTTTAGGTCAACTGTGGTGTTTAGCCTGTGCACTGAAGACCCAAGCCATCGATGTGTGTTGTGTCCATAATACTCGCATTCAAGACCCCAGCTCTGTTATCCAACTGACATCTCCATCTAGTCCATTTGTGAAGTTTCATCTGCGTCTTTCTGGGGACCCTGAGGCTGCGGCTTCTGGTATGGCATTCCTAACCTTAATTTTACTCACCCGGTCACTCCATCCAATCCTAGCCTACTACGTAACATGCGTTTGTCGAAAACTTCCGACCGACGAACATCGCCCACACGGCTACTTGCCGTCTCGCAACCGTACAAACAGACCTTGACGGCACTTAGCCAGCACAGTTCACAGACCTTTTCCAATTCAGTTGGATATCAGGCCGATTGCCACAAGTGGTTCAATCCAGCTAAGCTGTTCGAGCCGTTGGATATGACGCACACTTACCGTGCGATCCGAGCTACCCCATCGCTAGAGACACGCAGCTACCAAGAGGTAGGTGTGAAAACGGTCACAGGTCGTATATTTCCTCTCCAATCCAGTAATTCACGTTCGGCGCTGCTGGTTCGGTCCAGTTCCTGTAACAGTACTTTGCACTTCGAAGGTGCAAAGCAATGCCAAACGAGGCAACCGATCTGACAGTCATGTCTAGTGCGCAGGGACTCGGAAGAGCACACGGACGTCGTCTGCGTCAATTAGGTCCGCATAGCTTCCCTCCACTTCCAGTTCCCCTGCTATTCCGGGAACGCTCCTAAAGCATCTTCCATCACCTCGTCCTGACGAAGGTTGAACAAGAATTGGGAGATGGACACCCTTGTCGAACGCTGCTAGTCGTTTCGAATGAACTTGATAGTTCACCGTATACCTCACGCCGACCATTAGGTATGCGAATACAATTGCTTCGCAAACAGGTTCAAGAAACTTCGTTGGATACCTTCCAGGAAGAGCACTGAGTAGTCTGGTCGATCACGGAGTCGGAAAGCACCTTTTCAAGTCGGATAAGACTTTACGATCATAGGGGACCGGTGGGTGTGGCGTGTTTCGAGTATTCTGATCGAAAGAGTGAATTATATTGGTCGATGCACCTCGACCTGCGCCGAAATCCGGCCTGTTGTTCGCGGATATCAGATCTCGTCGAATCGGTGTCCAAACGGGACGCAGCATTATCGAAGCTAACACCTTAGTAATTATCGGAAATATAAACTAATCCCACGGATGATTGCTGCAGTCACTTCCGTGTACCTTCTTGAAGATGGATACTAATCACTTGACTCCCCCCACGATAACTGAATACGCTCTTCGTTCCAATATTCACAAAGCAAAGAGGTAAGTGATTTCACCAGCATTCTCCACCCAATTTTGAAAAGAACTGGAGGAAGTCGTTCGGGACCGGCGTATCTTTTTCTCTTTCAGAAGCGCGAAATATTTCGAGCTCCACTTCCACTTCAGTTGGGGGACAAGTGACACCTCAAGGATTCACAGCTCCAGAGCGTGCGGACTTAGATATACGACAGCGTATGGCCCAGCTAAAGGATCCTTGACATGTTCTGCACCAACGCGTCCGTCATTTCCTTGTTACCATGGAATGACTTTCGCATTCTTATTCGCACACGACTTCACTAACGAAAGTTCGCCGGGCGTGTTGCCCACCGCATGTCGCTGTACTAAGCTTAAACGGTTCTTGACTGTTGACCTGAAGCGGCTCTACTTCCATCTCTTTGATACCTTAACCCACCAGTTTTCGCGGTCATTCCTAAGGCTTAATGGTCAACTGACCGCTTAGCAACTGCAACGCATCTTATTCAATGTTTCCTTGCAGTTAGCACGCTAGCAGTATTTTGCACCATTAGGAATTCAGCACGCTTGCGAGATCCAGTGTTTGTGATGATTGCTAGATCTAGAGACGCAGGGGCGAAATTTGCGTGCCAGCTGCATAGCCTGCTTCATTTGATCCCACTGATCGTCTACATTGCTGCTCGTTCGAAGTTCTTTAGTCCCCTTTTCGGATTAGTTTCTGTTCATAGCTGTGTGCGAAACAGCCGAACAGAGAGACGCTTCGACAGCCAATCGGGTTTGTGGCCTGCGTCGATGGCCAGTCAGCTGCAGCAAAAATCGCATTCCAACTAACCGCATGGTCGTTCGACACGTACGTGGTTCCAGTATGGATCTGACAGCTACTGGGAACGAACTGCGCCAACGGTAGCACTGCGATTAATGGTCCAATCTGACTCAAAATTTACCGTCGAGGTAGAGCGCGATGTCGCAGTGCGACGCGACTTGTCGGAAATCCCAGTACTGTATAGAAATAAACGAGTGTGTGCACAGCATTGGAGAAGTCTTTCCCCGTTGTCCGTTCGCTGCTGCAGGGCAAGGCGCAATCGCCCACCCTAAAGCAAGGACTCCGGATTACTCAGGTTTCCCAACTTGTTGCGTTAAAATCATCTGCTAACCACTACTAATTCAGAGCATTCTGCTCTTCCGAGGTTCATCGTTAAAACTCGTATTTCTCCATGTCAGTTCTGCAGTCTGTTGGAGACGTATCCGGATGGACATAAGCTACGCTAACACTTACTAATCCTTTCGGGGACACCGACCTGATCCCTGCAGTTCTTCATGGCACACAAGGCGAACTGTCTGACTGGGAATCCGTCTAGAAGGGCCGCTTCAGCCTTTTCACTCAAGACTATTTCTACACCACGTTTGACCCACAGCGTTGAAGCTGCTTCGTCTCCTGAAGTTGTGCAAGAGAATACGCTTGACGAGACGATTTGCCGCAGTTAGTATTGAATTACTCCACTAGAATCCGAATTTCGTGTTTCACTCGACCGCAGCAGACATCAATCAAAGAGTGAGTCAAGCTGTCAGACGTGAACATGTTCTGTTGGCCAGCATGCATTGTTGACGTGCGCACATTGGCAGAACCGAGCTTCACAGGCTGACGACGCTTTAGGAAAATGTGAGCTGTCAGATCAGATTGAAAACCACTGTATTACACCCGGATGTACAATGAAACCGTTTGCAAGTATCGGCGTGTTATCAATGGGGAACATTATGATTAGGCAGAGCGGACAGAAGACAGGGTTGAAATAAAAGAGTGGCGAACTCAGACAGTAGCAATTAGCTTATCACTTACCCAACCCCAGCTTGCGCTCGATGAGATGGGCAGCTCGTCCTAATAATCTGCGCGACGACCGTGCAGTATGGAATTATTTTTAGGCAGTGTGACTCATGGGGAACATGGACGTCGCAATTGCTAGGGAGTCCACCGCGTAAGCAGAAGAACGATCGGGTTCTTCGAACCAAAGCCTTTGGTTCTGACAAGACCTGACCGCAAAGGCAGCGGAAATGCTGAGTGGAAGCCCATCTACTTGATCAAATTATTTCTTCCAATCGTCTTTTCCCGACTGAACTGCTACCATATCGACCCCCATTTTGAGACTAGGGGAGCTACTTCGGTCAGCCTCTATCCATTGGCCTTCCAGGCATGTTGGATCTTCTGCTTGAGATAAGCCGATCCTGTAGGTCGTTGGATCATGGAGTAAGCAAAGCCGTCACACCACGTCAAGAGGGTGCAAGTCACTCTGATGACAGTGACGGATAGGTGCATATCATGTGGTTGGAAGTTCAAGTCAAACCGTTGCGAGCCCTGCTCGGTAGCGTAATGGGCTAAGGTTTGACTCAGAATCGTTTTCGTCCGGTTCGCTTCCCAGTATCGGCTGAGCGCGCGGATATGCACTGCGTGATGATTCTCAAGAATGAAACAGCTGTAATATGCTGCCATGATTTTCTTATTGCGTGTAGATTTGAGCGATGATATCACAATGGTGAGATTACTTCCGTGGAAACCATTCTATCTCCTATTACTACCACATATCCACAAGATCTCGTGACCCCTACGCAAGCTTGACGGAGTTGACGTCTCATTTAGAGCCATGGCTTCATCGTACTCGCTTTGGCCAGCCGGATGGACCGGTGTGCGTCCAGAAGGCGCAAAGATTCATTAGAAATCGAAGGTGTCACAACAAGAAGGGTGAGGCCACAACTCACTAAGCCAGCAGAATGCAAGTTATTCTTGATAAGCGACCACTGCTCATTGATGGTTTGAGATGGGATCTATCCTAGCTCTTCAGCCAGAGCGCCTCGGCGGACTTGATTAGTCGGATCAGACTACGCTTGTTGCAATGTAACCGATGCTGCGCAATACGTTCTGAGTGCCATCAAAGACACACATTGAACCGGCTTTAGTGCATACTAAAGCGTGGTCCGAGTTGATGAGTGAGCTCCAGTACGATCGGCAGTCTTGTAGACCACCCCTCCGGTTAGTAGCGTAACAGCCAGCATGTTGCGTCGACTTTGGGTCCATGGTGTTCGGCTGCACTCAAAGAGGACAGACGCAAATTAGTGTACCGGCGAATGGAGAGTAAAAAGGTTGTACTAGCGAGTAAAAATTGATTGTCAGAGCACAAAGCTAACAACTGCTCCCCGTTTTCAGAACGACAGGACTCGAGGCCAAATGAGCTTCCTAAATGCGTCTTTTTCGAGGATAACCGACCTACTCGAGCCACTCATGTCTCTTCCCAAAATCACGATGTCACACCGTCTTGGTGTGCGCAACAGGTCGTGCAGCTTTTGATAAAAGGTAACCTTGAATGCTATCTGTTGGTGCGTACACTGAGACAACAAACAAGTTGCGTCTATCAGAGCGACGATTATCTACTTTGCAAGAAACTATAAGTCCAACTGCGCATAACCGGCTGTTGGCTGAGATCCAATCAAGTGGTGCTCTTTTCAGATGCCCACTCACCTCTAG
>LUCM01006038.1:0-41984 GCA_008360955.1 Fasciolopsis buskii
TCCCACGCATTCTCTGCACAACGATCTTTCAAAGTGTCGCTCTCATATTTCTACACGATCCGCTTTTCTTTCTATACCCTCCAAAATCAATATATGTAGGGACTCCACTGTTCCATATTTAGCATGAATTTTGACAAACCGTGACTGGGTTTCAGCCGAATTCCTGAACAGCCTGTCATAATGTGCTATGATTATTCCGGGATGAGTTCTTTCGTTGCTTCTCACGAGACAGTGAGTGCATTTTTACTTTATTTATTTATTTTCCCCCTATTTTATTTTTACCTTCACATTTTTTTGACTGAAATGCGACATTATTGATTGTGCGCAAAAGTCTATACAGCGCAATACAGTACAATGCAAAGTGTTGGTTCTCCAACTTCAGTTGGTTACTTTCTCGCTAACCCATGTTTGTAGCCCACCATTGTCATGCATGAGCCTAAACAGTCGTTGGCTGTTAATTAAAGCTTCCGCTACTTCCATTTCTTTGGTTCTTTTGGTCTATCAATTTTCACAATCCTTCTTACGAATTGTTGTGTATGCTGTTGCATTGCGCTAACGGAGCTGGCGTTTTTACTCCATTGTATTCAGCGACGCTTGTGCGTTCCAGTGTCTTTGATGAACAGCGGATTTAGGACCACAAGCGAAATCTGCTGCCAAAGGCATTACCTGCTTGATTTTACCCTAGCGGTCATCATTATTCCCGCTCGTCTGGGTACTTAGCCTGTCTGATTGTTTTCTGTCGTTAATGGAACGAACATTCGGATCAGACAGAAGTGAACGGCCAACCGGGTTTTCACTTTGTGTCGAGGGCTACTGAGTTATAGCATTCAAACTTATCTATGGTGCTATTCTACATGTATGGTTCAGTTCGATCCATAGTCTTAGACAGAACCCAACCAATGGTAACTTACCGCGAAATGATCGATATGACTCAGATTATCTATGAAGTTAGAGTTTCATGTCTCTGTACGACAAGAATCGTTTCAGCAATTCGTACTAGACAGGAATAACTGATTGTCTTCACAGAGCTTGGGGGGTCTATCTCCGTTATCTGTACGGGTAAGGAAGTTAAGGCGCTTTGCGTACCTTATAAGGCTTCTGACGTGCAAAGCTTTCCAAGTTGTGCATTAGACTTACCTGCTACCACTACGATATCATAGCCTTTTCTCATGAGAACAAGAATTTCCAGTTCGTCATGAAACTTGCTTGTCAGTGCAACTGTCTGTTGGTGCATAAACCGAGGTACCAAACAAGTTATACTTAGTACAGTTATCATTTAGAAACCAAGCTGATACCTGTAGTCTTGCGGCAAATGATCGACTATTTGGTAGGGCAGGATCGTCAGCCAGGGCCATTCCTACGGCACGTTGACTCGTAGCCCTAGTTGCTCCTTTAATTGCGATGCTCAAGGATGCAATACCAGGCGTATGTAGTTGAATCGCACTACTCGAATCGTAATTTCAAGTTTCGCAGACGCAGCGGACGTGAGTCACCATCAAGTTCTAAACGCGCCTGGCAACCGGTCTGCATGACTGCGATCATTACAGGAGCCGAAATTTAGGGGTCGACGAGGCTTGAGGAAATCTGAGATTGAAAACCACGTGTGACTATTTGACGATGAACCTTTGCAAGTTTCAGGCGTGTTCTCAGTGGAAGCAAGAAAGGGGACAAAGGGATGATTGGGGATAGATGAAGCAGTTTGACTAATAGTGTTGGAGCTCTGAGCAGAAGCGTATTTATCGCTCACTCTGCTCGATGCGATGGGCAACGCGGCCCTGATTACCATATGCGGCCATCGATTTTCTATGGAACTCTTTAGTCGTACAACTCATTGGAGGTGATGAATGGGCACAGTGAGAAAGTCCCGGTGCTAAGCTCTTTTTAGCATTGGTTGTTGCTTCTTCACTTTAAGATTGGAGCCCAAGAAATGAGGCTTGTCATTGACTAAAACAATGAAGCGTGGTTTGAGACTGAAATCAATGGCGCGAACGTGATATATGTATATATATATATATGTATATATAAAATCAGGAAGTAGTATCTGGATGCGTAAACAAAATCTGCCCGGGAACACACGATCGGTCGGGGCATTCTGCCCGCGTTCCTAAGGTTGACTCAGCCCAACTAACAAAGAATCGTCAACGAACCACAGTTGTGATTCTTCTGTGGACTCTTCGGCGAACAGTTTCCGTGCACACTTCTGATGCTACAGATCCGATTCTGGTGAGAAATATCAATCAATTCGGATTGTACAAGTATGTGGATGTTTGGGCAAGAGAGCATCGGGTACGCATACCTGACGAGCGACAATAACCTCAAAACCGGTCGTGTCGTGTGCTCCCGGGCAAANGGCGTTCGACAAGGGTGTCCCATCTCTCCATTCTTGTTCAACTTCGTCATGGACGAGGTGATGGAAGATGCTTTCGGAGGTCTCCGGGATGTAGGAGTCGAACTGGGAAGTGGAGGAAAGCTATGCGACCTAGATTACGCAGACGACGTCGTGTGCCTGTTCGAGTCTGCGGACCATGCACCACGGGCACTATATAGACTGTCGAGATCAGTTGCTCGGTTTGGCATGTGCTTTGCACCTTCAAAGTGCAAAGTACTGTTACAGGACTGGACGACAGCAACGCCGAACTTGATACTGGATGGAAAGGAAATAACGATTGTGGACCGTTTCACCTACCTTGGTAGCTGCGTGTCTTACGATGGTAGCTCGGGATTGGAGGTAAGTATGCGTATATCCAAGGCTCGTGCAGCTTACGCTGGATTGAAGCACTTGTGGCGTCGGCCTGATATTTCACTGAAGTTGAAAGGTCGTGTGTACTGTGCTGCAGTGCGTCTCACGCCTTCGTGGTTGGGGTCCGAAAGACTTGTCGACTTGCTGGCTGGAGACACTGAAGGATATGGCAGTGAACCGTGAACAGTGGCGATCGTGTTGTCATTTTCTATCGAATCTGAATGATTGAAGACACGTGCGTTTGTACATTTAGATTGTGTTTCGTGGTTTGGCTGCAGCAACATCTTATCTTTTCCCGCCTGCGTAGGTCCACTCCGTGTTCCCCTTGGATATTCACTTTTTATATAAACGTGTAACTCTGGGGAAAGGCAGCGGTCAGTGAGGCTTGCCTTGCTGTTTAACGCTGAACGATGATGACGATGATTTTGGGGCATTCTGCCCTGGTTCCTAAGGTTTTTTCAGCCCAACTGACAAAGAATCATCAATCAATCACAGTTGTAATTCTTCTGTGCACTCTTCGACGAACAGTTTCCATGCTCACTCTTGGTTCTGCAAATTCCATTCTGCTGTGAGTATATATATATATATATATATATATCATAATCTTGGTGTTCTTCCTTCCCAACGATTTTCGCGTGTCGCGATTTGCTCTTCTTAACTTATTATTCTTCATTTGATTTCCCACTCATGGTAACTATTTATAACTTGTTTCGATTTTTTTGCATATCGCTTCGGTATTTTACATAAAAACTGCGTGTGCAAATCGTATGCCATTGGGACCATGGCTGAGGCAGAAATCAATGAAGGAGGAGTAGGCAGTAAGACCCCTGCCAATATCTTCCTAGTTTATAAATACTGTATTATTTCAAATCACCGATTCGCGACAAACACGATTATATCTTTGAAATTAACTCATTGTTCACAGCCGAGTGCTGACCTATGGACAAGTTTTTGTTGGTTTACCAGCCCGTAGGTAGTCACAGTAATCTCTAGCTTAGTCTTCTGCGACGGTTATTTTGTCTACGCCCAAGTTGTTGGTATTTACTTTCTGCGGCGGTTGATTCTACTAGCGATTTAGGCGTAAACAGGTGAGCCGTTGTATTTGACTTTGAGCTGGAAACTGATGTGCGATTGACTATTGCAATAACGTAGGCTGGTAAACTAACAGCATCCTCGCCTCCCTGATTTATGCTCGCCAAAGTCCAGTACTCAGCCATGAGTAATGAATCAGTTCTAAAGGTATCGTCTTGTTTATCGTGAGTCGTGGTTTTAAAATAACACGGTATTCATGGAACGGAAAGAGGGATACTTGCTTCCAAGTGAGTGGTCAGAGATTGTAGGTTGGGAACAAATTGGTAGATGTCTGCAAGAAGAATTACTTATTTGATCAGTACTGTCTTAAATCAGCGCAGGTAACGGTCGGAGAATATATCGCAAAACAGCTTTGCAGTATGGTCATCCTGGCCGAACAACTCAAGTCAGAATAGCAGATAAGGCGTGAGCCTGGCGGAGATACAAATAAATGGCATCAACAAACGTGCTTAAATTAATGTGACATCATAAGGGCAAGGAGAACTGAACGGATTCAGCGCCAGTCAAAGAAACACATGAATAGGTGAGCTCTAGACGAATTAGGTTTCATTCAGGCTGATTGAAAGGCGGATATTCATGAACATTGTGATCAGGAAAGCAGTGATAGGATGTTGACAATAAGGTAGATACACGTACCAAGCGGATATAGAACAAATTGCAACTGTCGGACAGACGTGAAACCCAAACGTTGCTATTGACTGACCAATGCTGAGGGGACGATGCAATACCGGTGCGCGCGTATGCCAGTCAGTAATAACCACGATTGTGTTTTCAAGTGACTGGCAAACAACATGAGCAGGTATATCCGTATATGTATGGTTTGAGCGTGTTAATGCGTGCATGCATGTAGTGTATGCTATGAAGATACATTATATAAATGTGCACATATGTATATATATATATGTATTTATCGAAAAGGATTCAGGGGTAAATTCATGAAGAAATTCCCGTGTGAATGCTTTTATTACGAGCTTCTTTCGGTGGCGATTTTTCGTAATGTCATCTTTACTCCAGATTTTGCTCTCTGTACCAAAATGTTCATGTCAGAATGAATGTGTATAGAAATTTTAAATTGTCATATAATCTGGTTACAGTCGATTTGGCTTCAAGTGTATAAATCACATTCATCCACAATGGATGCCTTTTTTGTTGAAGTGTAAGCCATACGCCTGCTGAGGTTTGACAACAATTTGATCACGTAGCATAAATACACATTTTTATTTCAGACGATGGACTGGATTCGTTCGTTTTGGGATCGACACAATATTCTCCATATTCAGAGTAACTTCGTCTTTATTGGTCCCCCTGGAAGTGGCAAAGGAACTCAGGTAGAAATGGGTTCCATAACTTTTGGATTGTTACTAGGCCGCAATGATAGCTAAGCATTTCAAACTCTGTCATTTGTCAACAGGTATTCCTGTTGATTTTGAACTATTTTGTTCCTAACATCCATTTAGGCGACATGTTGCGTGCTTCTGTAGCTTCCGGATCTCCAACTGGAATGAAAGTTAAGGATACATTAGCTGGCGGTCAGCTTGTTCCGGACGAAATTGTTTGTGAATTGATTGATAAGCACATAACCAAACCAGAATGTCGCAATGGATTTCTACTCGATGGTTTTCCTCGCACTGAGAAGCAAGCGGAGAAAGTAGGTGAATCCATTATTATCCTTCTATGTTTAGTTGGACGAGCTCCTTCATAAACGAAAGCAGAAAATTGCAGCAGCAGTGGAATTCAATGTGGACGACAAAATACTTGAGGAGAGGATTTGTGGACGTCTGTTTCATCAAGCCAGTGGTCGATCATATCACGAAAAGTTCAATCCTCCAAAAATTCCAATGACGGATGACGTAAGAACTACTTTTAGTGGATTCTCCGTAAAAAACGTTTTTTGCCCCATGACAGGTTTTATTTTTTAAGCTTGATGTTTTCTTGTTTGCATGAAATAATTCACCATGTGATATCATCACTCAACTCACCATAAAGAAACCATGGAAGCACTGTACAGCTGTTTCATCCTTGTTAGGAATCATCAGCAGTGCATATCCACCGCGCCCCAACTGGGACGCGAACCCGGGACGAACGATTGTGAGTCGAACGCCTTAGCCATTACGCTACCGGGCAGGCTCTGAACGGTTTGTTGAACTTCGCCACATGATGTTGCACCTATCCGTCACTGATTTGCACGGTTACTGTCCGTTAGCTCACAGCGATCGACCCCTACTGATAGATGACTTCTCTGCAGGTAGCCTAAGTACGACGAAGGCTTTGGGTATGACCTACAGAGCTTGATTACTTGATACATTTTAGTAGTAGGAGATTGAATGTTTACGGAGAAGTCATCTATCAGTAGGGGTCGATCGCTGTGAGCTAACGGACAGTAACCGTGCAAATCAGTGACCGATAGGTGCAACATCATGTGGCGAAGTTCAACAAACCGTTCAGAGCCTGCCCGGTAGCGTAATGGCTAAGGCGTTCGACTCACAATCGTTCGTCCCGGGTTCGCGTCCCAGTTGGGGCGCGGTGGATATGCACTGCTGATGATTCCTAACAAGGATGAAACAGCTGTACAGTGCTTCCATGGTTTCTTTATAGTGAGTTGAGTGATGATATCACATGGTGAATTATTTCATGTAAACATTCAATCTCCTACTACTAAAATGTTTTCTTGTTTATTGATCCGGATGTTTGAAGAAATGACAATCTGATCCGTTTAGATGATGCAGAATCTTTCTTAGGTTATTCCTCTGTTTTCAGTTTTTCCGACCTCTCTTCATAAATCTGAGTAGTTTGGCAGTTCCGTTGCTGTATTCTCATGGTTGGGAGATTAGTTTTCAAATGAAATTCAAGAGACTGTTTGGCTGTTTAGTAAATTATTTATGTGCTCTTCAATTTGCTTTTTCAAGTTTTTTCATTAATTTCCACTGCTTCACCTGCACAACGTCCTAATTCTGCAAACGATTCCGCGTTTGGTGGTCATTTGGTTCTTTTGAGTTTATTTTCCTCTGATAACTTATGTAACCTTCGGAGTTTTTTTATTACTTTGTCACATCCAGTTGCGTAGAGTGGGATTTTACTCTTTCTGGCTGCTCTTACTTCCTTGAGCAATCTGTCGTCAACGCTGTTTCGGTTTCCGGGGAAGAATTCCCACAGACGTTGCCGAGACTGTCTGCTGTCAGCTGTGTTTCTTCTATTCCTGCCGGCTTACCTGTCACTCTGGACATCAAGACCTTGGAAACTTTTTGCAGCAAAATTCTGGCAGCTCCACACGTCCCCCATCTAATCATCTTTTATCCTTCGCATTCAACCACTCGTTCGAAGGTTGAATTGATTGCCTCTCCTGTCGCAATCTCATTGTCCTGCATTCAGCGTGAAATCTGGTTACGAAAGATAAAGTCAGGAAATAGCTCCGTTCTCATTGATTCTATAGTTTGCGTTGGTCGTTGCTCAGGTTATTGATTTTCCTGGAGTTCTGATAGCTGAGCTTGCCGTTTAGGTTGCAAACGTTTCATCGCCAGCCCAAGTGGCATTGTCAGCATGCGTGTCTGTTTGTGTGTGTGTGTGTGTGTGTGCGCGCGCGCAGTTGGCGCGGTTCTGCATTTATAGATTTTTTATTAGCTTTGACTGCGGACATTAAACTGGATGTTGGTTTTTCTACCATAGTATTTATTGAGGTAACGGTCTTCGTGAAGTTGCGTGATCAATCTGAAGGGCACATTCGTCGTGATCCGATACTCAGTAAGCGTATCATTTATCATCGACGCGGTCATACCAGTGTGGTGGTCCGCAGGTATACGCTACGCGGCTTCTCCCAACAACTGGATTACTAAATTGTGTGAGTCCTTTCAGTTGATTTGTTTGCAACGGTGGTCCCGTCCATTGAATTCTGAAGCGGCGTGTCTTAAATGTTGCGGTTGGACCCGGTTATCCGTTTGTTGGGAAAGCACGGTCCACAGTAGACAGCATTGTTCTCGTTAGAGGAATCTGTGTAGATGGAGCATGTAATGGGTTTGATTGTGTACATTTTGATGGTGGCCGTTATTTCCATTTTAGGCATGTGAATGTGGATCTAATTTGCTATGTCCACTTACTCCGGGGTCTGAGGTAAATTGGTGGTATAAGCGTCCAGTTTCCAATACTAGACTGTCGAGAACTCGAAGGTCAAAGTTAATGATAAATTTATAAATTCCGAACATCATCCACAGCGACGTTCACGCACGGATGATGTCACCTCGATCGGTGAGGAACTTGTGATCCAAAGGCCAAGCTCTTTGCTTAGAACCGCATGGTAGCTCCGTTCTATTTTCCAAATTTCTCGTCGAATTTTTTTTCAAGTAAATTGTAAGTTTTTTCAACTTATAAAATTAGTTTCACGATACAAGTCAAACAATGTCGGTGTTGCGTTCAAAATTGTCACTGCAAACCCTTCGGGCTAAAATTATTCCTGCCTGTAAAAGCAGGTTTTTCCAATTTGGCGGTTTTTTGTCCCTAACACCCGTATTTTACGGTTGTAAACTATTTTACATTAGTCTTCGTACAAACAGTGTTGCGAAGACCACCGTGGAAAGGTGAAACAATACAGGTAAAATTAAAGAAGAAACTCGGTTCCTCAAGATTCAGCACGTATTATCTCACATTTTACTTTATGTCATAGGTTATCTTCCACAATCCATGATTTTTTTATTGGCATAGCTTCTTCTGGGATGCCCAAACCAAAGCAGGTGATTGCACTGGGGATCCCACCCCAGACCTTCGGTTGGAAGATTCAGTTTGCAAATTAGATTTTGGTATCCGATGCCCGGTATCCCAGTTTACGTGCCACTTGTTTGTCTCCGATTAGCAGCTCAACACCTCCAAGGTTCCGTTGATCGAGAAGCCTACTTCTTATACCTCTGCTGAAGTACGGTTTCTCTGTGGTTAGTGCATAATGCCGTCGTCAGAGATGTGGCGCTGTGTAACGGAGATGCTCGCCAATTGAAAAGCCATCACATCCTAGACACTGTTACTACTTGTCTGCAACCCATCATTTGATGAATCTCGGCCCAATTCGTCCACGCTTGCCTGCGAAACTATTGATCTCTTTTCTGGCCCTAAAGTAAAAAAACGATAGGTAGAATACTGTTCGTATTTAGACAATCCTAACCGAAAGCCATGGCTATTGCAACCCCACTGTAGGTCTTCAGATTTTGCATTCATTTCTATTCTGGCCTACGATCGTAGTGGTACGAACTGAACTTAGAAAGTCAGCGTCTTCGAGACTTCAATTTTGATGTGATGTACCGTGTCGTTGGAGATTCAATACTTTCTAATATGGTACTTAAGCTCAGCCTACTACTGTAACTACTAGAAGCATTGATGAGTCCCATAACAAGAATTCATGTCGGATAAAATCGTTGGTTACCATCCCAGATGCTGAGCTTTCCCACTCGTAATCGTCATTCCGGAGCACGATGGGTTTTAAAGAAAACTTTAGTGCCTCTACGACGATTCAGTTAGTTGGGCTTTGCTACTGATAATGTATCAAGTCTGATGTGTCGGAATGTGATTTTTATTGCAATATCAACTAAAGATGTGTATGAATTCAAACTTGCGGATGTTGGTTGGTTTGTTGTAATTAGCAAACGTTGGAAAGTGTTCCGAGGTAGACCCTATGCGCTCACATAATCTGAGGTGTTGACCAATGTCCGAACATGTTGGTGTCTTCAGTTTGTACAACCTTGGACGGACGTACTCTGCTTTTGGTTGCTATCTCGCACCGTCGAATAAATGTGAAATAAAAATCCTAAGTTCATACGTCGGAGAAATCGTAGAAAAGCATAAGCATTTTAAAGGCATAAGTTCCACAAATTGGGATTGAATCATATCGACTGAAGGTTCCAAGCGTTCTTATTATAACTCCGGCTATTTGGAACAGTCTGTTGTTTAAGTTTTTCATGACTCTTCAACTTAGTTTATCCGTCTTCCAACTATTATGTGCCTCGAAGAACGGGGTATCCCAAGGGAGTCGATCTGCAAACACATGTCCCATCAACCTTATTCTGTCTCATTTCACTACCTGTTTGATCGACTGAGCTCCGAGATCTAATGTCTCACGTCCCACCCTTGAGTTACTGATGCCATTCTCCCGCCATATTCTGGAAATGATGCGAAGATGTTTATGCCCGGCCACCGAAAGCCTTGGCATATCTTTCGTCCGCAACAGCTACGTTTCTGAGTCGTGTAGGAGAACCGATCCGGCGGATACAGTGTGCACTCAACCGTTGATCGATAATCCGATGTTGCTAATCGTCTCGTCGTTCTGCTTACAGAGCACATATGATACCAACGCGTGGTTTTTTTCCACGCAAGTTCGAATCCCACCGGGAGCAACGAATTTCTACGGTTGAATGCAACAACATTTGAGGGTAATGAAATGGCGATTCGGAGTTGCTTCTTATCACCAAGCGTCCTTCAGTTTGGTGTCGATTTTTATTATATTTTGAACCTTTTACTTCCCTTATTAATGAAATAACCGTGCACATCATTTTTCATGGAGGGGGCCGCGACTTACAAAGGGCTGCCAAGGAGGAAGGTCGGCCGGCGGTGGGAGGATTCGAACTCGTGACCTTCACGTCCAAACGCCACAACCTTATCCGCTTAGCCACCGCTCCATGTAATTCGCGACACACCGTTCGCTTTTACGGACACGACCCATTTGAAGTTCTTCGAATAAAGTAAATTTTCTAATCTGCGGATCCGCTGTTTCCCGAACCTGATTAAGAACCTCGCCTCGTTGACCTTTGAACTTTCTATGCGAGCCGTATTGTCAAGATTTTATAACTTATTGTAGATCAGGTCAATGTTGGTGGTGGGCAACAGCCCGGTTTCGCCCTTTTGGATGCAGCGCGAAGCCCTTTGGGTTGTCTTGTGTCAATTACTGTCGGACAATCTCGAGCTCAACGTCAGGATGTTCGAAATTGATTTTGAACTAACCTTGTGAACTGTACTACTGCGCGACTGAGCGTGTTGGAAACCAAACCTCGCCTTTGCTGAGGCAGATGATTTATGCTGTTCGGACGGTTCCCTTTCACCAGATAAAATGTCGCCGTGTACGCAGAAGATCATTGACTTTTAGCAAGTTGAAGCATCGGTGATGTCTGCGTGACGTCCAATGATGGTAAAGTAGGATACTCACTAGAATAGCTAACGTAGTCCTATGCGGATCAGATACACGGTTACCAAAAGGGACGAATGCCGGCGTTTGAACAAGTGTTTATCATTACCAGAATGTGGCGGGAGAATCTTGTCATCAGCGTTGGGGTCAGGCGTGTGATATTAAGATCCAGAGCCTACTTGTTGGTAAAGTACTTCAAAAAACTATTAACGTGGTGGAGGCGTTAAAAGATCACAGATACACAACCTTAGCGTATGGTGTTCTCCGAGGCGTATGTTGATTGGAAGATGGGTTGCCTTGACATAACTAAAAGATGACAACTTTATCTAGTATAATGGTCTTAGACTTTCGAGTTACTATTCATGACATCCATGCGCGTAATAAGACCAGACGTTGAACTACTTGACTGACTGGTGTAGTTATTGACATTTGTTATTCAAAGTCGCTTTGCTTTGGTGCGTATAAGCCATCTTTTGTTGCATTGGTTTTGCTCTTGTGTTTCCTTTTACATAGCACCCAATTGGCGCTATTCATTTACTTACCCGTTCTGTTTCCAACTTCATAGGTGACTGGTGACCGACTCGTTCGACGACCGGACGATACACCGGAGGTTTTACGGAAAAGATTAGTAAACTACCACAAAATGACGTACCCGCTGGTTAATTACTACAAGTCGCGTAATCTGCTCGTGGTGGTAGATGCATCCAAATCAATTGATCAGATGTATGTCGATCTCGTTGATCGTCTCGTCTGTTTCCGCCACACTCGAATGTAGTCACCATCATGGCCAAAACCCTTTACTCAGAAAGACCCGTCAGCTAGCAGCCGTTGTGTCACTGCGTTTTGCTTCGCACCTCATATCTCGAACGCATATTCTTATAGGCCTTAGTTGTAGTATTAATATTCATAGTCGTCTAAATGTGACAAATTGCCACTTATTCCTTCCTCTTTTTCCCGTTGCTTGTTTTGGGAGACCGAGTTTATATCGAAACATTATTTTCTTTCTTTACTTTGTGAGGTTTATGGGTCATTTCGAAGAATTTACCTGCAGTTGCCTGGTTTTCGGATAACAAGAAAAAAGCTTGTCTTTTTTCATTTGCCTAACTTTCGACCTCTTATTCTTATCCTTGTTGTGTATAAACCTCTGATCGCGCCTTTGCTACTGACCATCGTGATTGCCGAAATTGTGTATTGTTTTTGCCTTGATATAAGTTGAGAAAAAGGAATTTTCAATCTTATTTTTTCATAACTACTGTCAAAAATCTCAATTCATTATTCGAGAAGCGTAGCCGGCGCTAAACATTGTCTTAATGATGTCAGAGACGCTAAAGATGGTTGCGTCATCTTTCACAAGTTGGACAAAGGGAACTAAAGATTTATTTGGTTTTTCATGTCATATCGAGTAAGCATTGGCAATAGTGATGCTGGAAGATCAGCCTTTAGCCCTCAGGTGTTCTGGTTTATCCTTACCTGGATATCCGCATGCTTCGCGAAAACAATTGAAGCGTGTTGCACTACCGTGTGTATTTCGAGAGGACAGGTCGTATTTCCTTGTAGCCTGTTTGTGTTCATGTATTGAGTGGTCACCTTCCTTCCAGCTTAACTGACGTAGCATTTTTTGGCTATCTATGCACTTGAATATGTATAGAACGTTCCTTCTATCCTGGGTTGTTGTTTTGCTGTCAGAATGGTACTTCATGTCGTCGAGGTTTGGCGACTTGCGCGCCCCTATGTACAAGCGAGTTATCTAGGGTGGTTTGTCTCAAGCTTACTGTTCGATCGTGCCTGTGAGACAATAACTTGATGAAATAGTCTCTTGACTCTGCAGCTTGGCAGTTGAGTTGAGTTGGTAATTCAGTCGGGAAAATCAGCGGAAGAATAACTGCTCCAAGTAGATGTGCTTCCGCTGTGCCACTTCCTGCTGCCCTACAGGGAGACTTTTGTTGATTGTTCTCCTGCTGGGAGACTGGACTGTCCATGGTAAAAGTTGTGACCATCTTGTCGTTTTTGGTGTCTTGGATTTCATCTTTGATACTATTTCCCTATAACTACCCATATTCTTCGAGATATTGTAAAATTGGTGATTTCCTCAATAATACGTTGTTAGAAATTTCCGCATGGCCGCAAAAGCTACACGAAATTCTATCGCTCAAGGCTATCTCCAAAAAATTATTTAAACGTTAGGGCCCACTTGATTTGTGACTTATGTTGATGGAACACCGACAGATGCACTCATGTATTCTATGTTGTCCTTCTCGCCCTGGCTAGCCGTTCAACTTCTGCCCTCTATTCCGTGCAACTGCCCAGTCAAAGGGATTTGAGTCTGTTCTATAGTGTTGTGTGACTCTGGGCCTTGAAGGCTGAAGTCCAAACTATTGCATCTCCAACGTTAGTTTGTGTTACTTTCGTGCAAAGCCGCAAGCTCTGTCATTTTGCATCCACAGGCTGCACAACCCCTCTTATCCTGTGAGGCACACCTGCGGCCACTTTGCATTCCTGTGTCACAGCTTCCCTGTTTCGAACGCAGTTTAGTCCATCAGAGAACACAACAATCCAAGATTTCAAATGAATTGCACAAACAAAACGAATCCAATACTGTGTCCGTCGTCGCGCAGGACAATCAGAACCGCAATACCTATTGCTTCCAACAGGATGGACAATGATAGATAGGTTATTGTCCAAATTTCCCGTGCTGGAATAACACCCCACTACCTTTTGGTTCAGACATTTTAGTCTAGTGCTGGTATTAGGATTCTCCCCAAAACCCTCTGCATCGTTAACAGCCGCGAAGCAACGCAAACTCTGTACAACGACACTACGTTTCCCGCTGCAAACCGCCCTAGAAACAACTTTTGACACTTTTAAAGTAGATGAATACTGTCCTTGGGACGAATATATACGACGCCATCTCACTAGCAAGCTACGATTGGGACACAAGTCGCCGGCAACTATGCAAAATGCGTGGTTTCGTGTTGCTGCGACCCTAAGCTAAGAGCAGACAAAATGGAATGGAATGCTCGACAATCTCCAGTTGATCCATACCACCGGTGACCGACGGCAATTTGTTCAGACTGATTCCAATGTGATGAAAGCTTTGTATGATGGTCTTGTGTGGTTTGTGGTCACGACGAGCTGTTTGTGGTCTAAACCTGAGGTACAGCGGCTTGGACTTCACGTAAAGAACAACCTGAGCTGTGATCGACACAGATTTCTAAAATCGTTGAAAGCGCAAATGTCCGTCGAGTCGCACCGGGAGTTATAGCAATATTGAACTCAGAACATGAAATGCCTAACGGTGCAATGCGTTGGCGAACAAGAGATGTATTTGACATAGAAACATGATTCGTGAATATTGCGGAATCGAACTGGTGAGGTCGAAAATGAAGTCCTGCCTCGTCCCAGTTTTCGGAAGTACTAAGTGTGATTGAAGCTTTAGATTTGTCTATTCACAATAAACAATCATCGATCGTCCACCGGGCTAGTAGTTTAATGCACATATCAGGTGATCTGCTGCGTTATATATTACCGCAGCTACTCCGGGGTCTATTTCCATTTATATTCGCGCTCTGATGTACAGGTTCGCAACGTGCTGAAACTGCTGACGTATAGCTGAATATCCAGCAAGCCGGGTGCATAAGGCAACTGTGATTTGGCTTATCGACGGGTGTAACGAAAAATTCTTCAGGAGCAGGATTTTTACTTCAGATGTCACCGAAGATGTCTTTTTGGGTGGGCATGTTTGGCCACCTTTTCACCTTATGAAACGCTTGATGACTGTTGCCCTCGACGTGGTATTCCGTTTCTACCTGGCAGCTGGCAGATTTCGCTCAAAATCTTAAATCCCATCGGTCATTTAGACCTAGCTGCTAGTTCTGTGGCTGTTGAAAACTTGTTTAGTGTTGAAGGTCGCTTTGGAAAGACTAAATCGCAAACGATGACTAATGGAACAACAATTGGACCCCTGAATCGTTACCACTTCTTACCTAGTAGACATTATTTGGCTCAGTATCACTTTAGATTTCAGGACCATGGATGCCGGCACCCTATCGGTGAAGTTGGGCCTAGGAGCTAAGGGCCGTGCCTCTTGGGCTGCATGCGCTCATTGGTCATATGATAAAAACAGTGTCTGGTTCTCTCCCAGGAACATGTTCTGCGGATAGACGTTTCAGTAATTTGTGCCCAGTTCTTGTGACTGATAAGTCTTTAATGCAGCCAGGTGAATCCAACCCCGTGATTTGGAATTGAACTTACTACGATTTTATGCCCTCCCTGTTTCCTTTCACAGCCCCAGATACGCACCTGTTGTTAATACCTGGACTTACACTGCCGCAAATCAATTCATCACATTAATTTCTAACTGCTTATTTCTGTAGCCGCACCTTGCCGGTAAACAGCAACATACTGTTTTGTTTTCTGCAGAATCTAAACTGTGTTCCGTCAGAGAGCGCAATTTCGGTGTACATTTCCTGCAATGAAGCTATCCTCATGAAATTCGCTTATCTTGAACAACGGCCTATTTAATATACCAGTGGTCCCAATGGGTTGGTGAAACATTAGGTCGACGTTTGAAAGAACCAGCCGGATTAGCCTAGCGAGTAGGGTATTCCCATCATAATCATTCGTCTCTACTTTATATCCCTGTTCAGGACCGAGGAATTTGCATTGTTGGGAGTTTCTAGGATATATGCAGCAGCTGTTCACGCTTCCATGGCTTTTGATGAATAATCGAATCAGCAATACGGTCTGGAGTTCATAACTTTGACTCATTGCGAAATAATCATTTGCTCTGGGTAGGTTGCCGAAATTTGTATTAGAGCTGATTGGTTCAATAAATTTCACGTGGGATTATCTGAAACTCGCGACCAGAGCTCTGCATGAACGAGCCATTATATGCACAATCGCTTTCATTTTCGTGAAAGGTAGCGCTAACCAAATGTTTACTTCACTCGGTTCGCTCAGATCCATCAACACTTCGCAAGATGTCCCCTGAGCGGATAATAGTGAAAGAAAAATCAGCAAAATGAGTTAAATGCGGAAGACCTGCTGACTTGCCCATTGGAGTCATACAACCGAGAATCAACCACCCTAGAGGCACTCTCGTGATCGTAAATAAATGCGTGATGGAATTCGACCTACCAGGGTTTTTTAAACATTTTCCCCTCGTTGTCAATGGAGCAACTTTGTCCATCTTTCAACCCTCACGCGCCTCGTAAGACGGCATCCTCTGAGTGACTCGACTTACAAGCATCTGTGACACTTACCTTACATCTACTCATACCGAGTGTGGTCATTTGAACTCGCAGAAATCTAAAATACTCAGTATTACCTCTGAATACGATTGCCTACAACACTAGAAATGCTGCAAAGAAACAGATGTTGAGATACCAACAATCTTCGAATGTCTTCTGTCCACAAAAACTAAATTTCGGCCTCTTACAACAGAATCGATCTTACGGCTGCAGTGTGCACCCAACAACTGATCGATAATGGGATATTTCACCGATACCGCGGATGTTTCAAACTGGTGAATCGCAATCGAGCCGTTTGTATGCGCGAAGAAACCTCATATGGTATACGGGCGTCAGATGAAATAAAAGTGCGCAAATATAAAAATATAACTCCACCCATGTCTGTCCCTGGAAGAACTGGGTCCAGCTTTGAGTTCGCTGACCGCATTTCGCGCTCTGAGGGTGCAAAACGTACCACAAACATAAACACATTATCGTTCAGACGGTCGAGGATTATCTGTAACTTCGCTCAGAGGTACATCGTGGTGTCCATACTCTAGATCACACAATTTACCGCCAGGGCAGATGTCAGTGTTATTGTCCCCACACCAGGATGTACCTATCTCTCTAACCATTTTGATTACAGAAATGAAAAGAGAGAGTAAGGGTGGGCAACGTTGACGAACACCACTTCGCGTGGTGAACCCGGGTGAGGATCGCCGTAAGCGTAGGAACGAGTGAAGTGAAACAAACTATAATAGGGTTTAAGGTGTCTAACTTCAATTCGCTGTTATTTATTCAAGCGTGTGGTAAAAATTAATATTTTCACAATTGCACTGTCTAATTTATTCTTAAAATACAATAATTAAACTTGCAAAGTTTCGAATTCTGGAGCTATTTAACGATGGAATGACATTTTTCTAATGGAGATAAAGTCTGCGCGGAAGCAATTTATGCACAAACCGGCTCTACTTAAGAAGCGGAAGAATTGCAGTACCGAAGTATCTTGGAAAGATTTTATCAAAATCCATGTTAGATGAATGGTTTTGGATTATTTGCATTAAGTCTTTGTGTTAAATATAAGTTTAAATGTTGTGATCTTGGGGTGAAGAAAAACCGCAGGCGGATTAGAGTGGTCATTCATGAAAAAAATTAACAGTGTGGAATGAAACACAGCTAGCAATTACGAATCCGTGATGAATTGTTCTGAATTTTCCTCCCAGAATTCCCGAAAAAACGCAGATGAACAATACAGCCAGACAAGAAGATAACATTGTTGAATGGATTTGGGAGTGATTGCCTAGCGTTCGAAACTACCAGACATTTTCCACTTGAATAGGTGAATGTCGCAGGCTACCGATACAAAACTAAGTGTGGGGTTACCATATTAGGCATGTATCCATACCTATCTAAATTCAAGTGAACCAGTTGTGAATTCAAACAAGGCCTCCATCGAGTAACCACCGTCCAACCAATCAGAGGAATGCTTCGCAGATTTTGCTGCCATTGTTTGTCAGGAGCTAATTGGAAATCACAACTGAAGTGAAAAAAACCAAATCAGGTCAGCAGTTGCTTTCGAAATTTCTAACCTTACCATTGCAATTTACGATGCATGAAACCCAATGAATAGTGAATGTTTATAAGAATGTGCTTCCGTGTATAAATAATCATGTAAAGATGTCGTGTTGCGACGTGAAATCGGTCATGATACCATAATATCGGTAAGCGAAATAGGGTGTCTAAGCTGCGAAATGTAACTGAATCCCCGTCATGACAATCACTTCCGTTGCGTTCTGTGGGTGCGTGCACTTATGTTGATGTGGTCCATGGGCGGTAAAGGGCAGCAACCAGGGATCACTCGGTTAAGTCCTAGAGATTCAATAATACCGTGTTCTAATCCGGATGTGCTTAGATCGATTAAGCGGCACTTGGTGGACGACTTTTGGTATTTTATTTGTCTACGCGCCCCTGTCAGCGTATGTTATGTGTGCGAGGGTGCGGTTAGGCGCTGCTCTAATCCCAACCCCTGATTAAGTCGGCGTAGGTGTTTTTTAATACGGAGCATTAGTTGCCGACCTGCTCTACTAAGAGGAAGTGCACCACAGACACGTCAAAATGAATACGATGCCTCATGAACAGTCAATGTAAGTGGTATCCTAATGCCGTAGCCTATCAAAAATGAACCCTCGGGCCAAGGATGTACCTTCGTGGCATTGAGGGTGAGCCTCATGGCTGCGTTGAAGTGTATAGTAGGGAGGTTTCATTAAATCACTATGAAAGGGAGACTAATATATATCCATTTCCCTTGCGTCCCGAAGACCTCGGGTTTTCCGGATTTCCATCATTCATATTTTTCTGGATAGCTGTTGCTCAAAAGAGCGTTGCTGTTTTGGATAAGCCCATTCTGTAGGGCCTCTGGTGGACAGATACTCCTTGATGTCAAAATTAGGAAGCTTATGAAATTCAACTATAGGACTGTAAACGTTTGTGGACTGATTAACTGGCACCTTTCTGTATCTAAACCGCGAGGTCCAACTGCGGTCTTTTCTAGTCAGTAGCGAATCTAAGACAGGAAGCTGACCACTGACTTTTAATTGCACTTTGAAATTCGTAGAATTATGAGCGGGGTTAAACTGTTGGTAGTTCTCCCACTTTCTGTTAAGGGATACTTCAAGTTCTACGCCTGATTCACACCCAACAAGTCAGTCAACAGACGAGTGGCAATGGACCGACAAGTGTGGGAGAATTCCACGCGGTTTTACTGAAAACTTCATCAACAAACCATGGTTGGTCATTTGCAAGGTCATGAAAGTTGGTAATGGCGTTGCAACACAAGTCCTCTTTCGCTGATTCTTGCTGATTGCTGATGCGTCTGACTTGGGAATGGGAACAGTTCAAAATCAGGATATCCAATCATTTGTATCGCCTGTCTACTAAATAAAGTCAAGAGGGGATATTTTTCATCCTTATTTTTCTGTTTCTTTTAATCATGAAACGATAATGTAAGTCGTTCTTATGAGAGCGCCCTTGGCCGGATGAGGGCTGCAAGATGGGGAAGTCAGCCGACTGTGGGAGAATTCAAAAGTGTGGCATTCAGTTTGAAACCTTGTGCTTTTGACCAATTCACCAGCGTCAGATACAAAAAAAAGTTTTACTGCATTCTGCGCAGTGCTTCGTCTTTACAACTAACTGTCCAGCTTGAAGTTTACTATTATCACCGATCACCAAACCCTTCAGATCAAGTTCAGCTTGAACGAACATGTGGCCAGTTCTATATCTGGTATGGCTCAGAGTACTGCCCAGGAAGCTTACATCTACGGCATGATCCATCGGCCGGAAAACAGATTGTCACGGTGTTCAAACTGTGCATCAGAACATTCGTGCGACTTTTTTACCTCAACTGTTCCCTTGTCAGAAGATGGATTTCGGGATCACACAAAGCCTTACTATTCACCAACCAGATCATCCATTAGAAATGAACGACAGCTTTGGGAGAAGCGCCAAAGTTGGGCGCACACATTTCCACAACGGCCGAGAGTTGCGATAACTGCTTACGTAAGGTTCATTTTCGACCAAACATTTGGAATCCAAGGCCGGAAGGCTGCATACCGTAACATGCTGTCCAAACGGAAAACTGCAATTTTCTATGTGTATTGATGTTGACGTATCCTTACACCACATTGCTCAAGGTGCTCCTGACAGACACATCAATTTATTCAAGTTCTGTTGAATTGCCTCAGAAGAGAAGGGATTCTGCAATTGCCTGTCACCGACAACGGATCGCGGTTTCGCAAGGCGGAATCGAAGTGTCGACGCAGCCCCACTGGGTGTCAGGACTTCCGTACAGTACCCCGCCACTCACTTTCGAACGATGCAATAGCGAACACGGTAAAAATCGGTAAAAGTTCTCTCGCGTTCGCCAATCTCGGAACGTTGTAAGATTCGGGGGCCTTCATGGATGGTTTTCTCTCACAATAATGAAATGCGGCAACTCAAATGTAAAACCGAAGCTGACCAAGTTATTCAAGCCTTGGCGACCAACTTTGTCCTTGAAGTGCTTCGAATTGATTGGGATCATCAAGCCTGACTAATAAAAAACAGAAAAGTGGGTTAGTACGCGGTCAATGCAACTGTCCATCGAAGACATCTTACCCGGGTCTACTTCAGAAAACCAAGTGTACCAAACGCTGATTTGGACCAGAGCCAGTCGAGGGAAATTCATTCTCCTGTCAATCGATCTGCCAACAGATATTCCTGGTGCCTAAGCTATTTCGGTAACTTCAGTTTCAATTCGGAGTCCAGCCCGACAAGCAAGCCACATTGATGAGAATTTTCTTGGAGAAAAAGATTGTGGTAAGTATACCTACCAAATGGAATTGTGGCGACTCCTGAACGAGGTAAGCGAACATTCCGAAACTGTCATAAACACAAACGTATACTACCGATGATTTCCACGTCCAATGAACATAAGTATGAATGTTTTATAAATAAACCGTAATATAACTTCCAGTTTCTGAGCTCTTCTTTTTCCGTCCATTTGCGTAATCTGGAGTCATGGCCTTTCCAACCAGTAACGATCATAGTCCGTGTCACTATTTCGGTTATCTGTATTAAAATAATTCAAACTATTTCGTCACATTTTCTCGTTTGCCCGCTGCACAAAAAAACGGTTACGCAAAATTGGTATAGCCTGATTAGACCAAGTGCATGGTTACCCCAAAGTAATATACACATATATGTATGCACCATATTACCATGCAAAGGCTGAAAAGTCACTCTTTCGGAATCATGAAATGCTGAAAATTCTTGAAATGAACTGTCTGTTGACAGTGTGAGAATAAAGTTTTCCTATCCGAAGATGCAAAATACGGTCAGATGTGGGAACGGGGATTTTAATGGAGGAAAAATAGGCTAAATTAATTAGTAAACATCTCACCAAACAGAAAATATCCTAATCAGGGAACACTGACATTCCTTAGGTCGGGAGATAAAAATGGTCGAGTGTCAGCTGCATTCAGATCACCAAAAGTAACACTACAACATTTCTTCAGAAGGAACGATGGAAATTGTTTAACCACACCATGGGTGGATTTCAAACAGCATTTAGAACAGCGTTAATAACCACGTTTATTATGGCAGTACATAAAAATAGAGGGAGAAATAAGGGAAAAAGTTATATTGGAATGGATTGATAAAAATAAGAGTTACACTGCCCTTCCATTCTGATTTAACGGGATTCGTCGTTTTGTTTGCACATGTATTTTTCTTTAAATCTCGGTCATGCCAGTAGCACTGAGACGTGTTCATACTCATCATAGAACAGTCAAATTTAGGCCTTAAACCTGATTGAAGGACATATTTAGTTCAAGGGAACACATGAACACATGGCCGTAAAATTCATCGAAAGAACAAATAAATTGGGCTGCAAAATACCAACCACGAGTCCCTGCACATAAAATCGAAACACGGAATTCGGCCACTAGTAATAATGTGCGCTGAATTGACTCCGACCCAAACTACATAAATGAAAATGGTGAGAGGTGTACAGCAGCCCGAAGACATGTTCACGCCCACCGTTTATTTACAACTTATGCATTTGTACACAAAGTAGGAACAATCTCGATTGGTGGAATGTATTCAGGCCAATAGTGTCTGAAGCATGTTTGATTTCCATGACCAACTGTCACCAAGGTTCTTATTGGTTGGTAATGTATACAGGTTACCGCGAAGCTGTACCGGACCACATCCTGTGATTTGCAAGTAGACTCATCACAATCCCGTATGCAGGCGGCTATAGTGTACGGAGTAGGACAAAAATAAACTCCAGTTTGTCAGCATCGGAATGAAAACCAAGAGCAGTCGGTTGAAAGAGGTGTCTAATGGGTCGTTTAATCCTCAAAGGTTTAACACTGACTGAGATTGTGACAATCTCAAGTCAAAACAATATAGCCTATTCAACTCTGATATTACTATTGTTTACTGGTATCAGGATCATTAAGCAATCATCAACAGCTCAGATTCGAATTCCATTTAAAATATCTAGGATCCACCGAAACGATTTTTATCAAAGATCCCGCTCTTCATATAGCCAAGTACTGAGTTCAATTATTTTCATTGATTGTTAAAATCGTGGAGTCAGTATTAAACGGAATTTCATCCAGGGTGTTCCAAATATTCAGTTCAGTTTTCAAGAATAAAGCACGGTGCACTGTTTAATTAAATTGGATTTTCTAGTTTCCTTCACAGATGTCTCTGACCACATTTTGCATCGACGAGGGATGGGTTTTTTCAATTTGGCTGCCTCCATTATTATGAAACATTGATTGCATGAATAATGTAGTAAGTAGTCTTTTAGATAATAGTATCAGATTTCATCAAGCCACTTATTATGGTTCCGCAAAAATCAGACAAAAATTGGTAGTTCATAATAGCATAGTGCGCTGTTTTTATGCTTTAGTCATGTGACGAGTGGTCAGTCATTCTGAATCAAGCAGAAATAAGTACGGCGGGTAGCTACAACAAAACGCGACCAGAATAATGCTTACTGAGAGTTGGAACTCGTGCTGTAAGAAAAATGAATAGAATTCTTTATTTTAGCGGAGTAATAAAGTCGAATTAAGAGGGTACCCGGCACTCGCAATTATAGCCCACTTCGGTGATGCCGGGAAGAATACTAATTCTTTAGATGGTAAAACGACAGAAGTCTCCTCATGGTTCGGGGTACATTGTTAACCAGCGGTTTAAGTTGCATCCGAAGTTAAGGAAAATATGCTGGTATGATGGAGCAATATCTCCTTCAGGTAATTGGAAAAGGAGTTACGTAGAAGCCATTTCCTGCAAAGCCTATGGGGTAGTGTGCAACTGATAATTAACAGGATCATGTTTATTATCCCAGATTGTCGGATCAGTGGCATGAAATGTATATAATTCAGACATGGTCTCTGAGAAAAATTTGCTCTAGTGAACGGCTGCTTCATACAGCTTTCCCTCTACCGAATGGAATATTGTAGACAGAAACGTCATCCAGAGTGTGCTGCGAGGAGTGGAATTTGATGCGTAACCGTCGGTGCACTCGATACTGCTGCTGCTATAGAGTAGTTTGAACGAAGAATTTCTAAGGTTGTGAAATACTTTTATCACCGTGAGGTTCTGTCTTCATATTTTGACGTGAATAATTGCACACAAATATGGGCACATGAAAGTTCCTATTAAAACTTTTTCTTAAGTTTAAAACTAATACATCACGAAGCAACAACGATGAATCGCGTGATTACGGGAAAATATGAAGCAAGAAAGATGCAATGCTTTTATCGTGTAGTTATAGCTTACTAAAAAATCATTGAGCAGCCTCGTGCCGGCAACATTTCAACCAAACTGATCAATCAGGTAAGGTCATAAATTTCAGCACATGACCAGGTTGGTGCGACTGTGGCCGAGACGATCGGTGCGCAAGTCTGCAAACGGATTAGAACCATATCCGCCTACCGAGTCTCATTGTCTGAAATCTGAGAAACATTGCCAATAATAATGCTCGTCTCTTTGTGAGGGTGTCCGTTTGGTTATGTGTATAGTTTGCCGGCCTACTTGGGTGCGTGTGATGGAATTGTGTCGGTTCTCTGAGGTATGTACATCCTTATCTCTGTGCCCGTGACTGTCTGGATTGCACGTCGTACGTGACTTTGATACTTTTGTCGTAAGCGAATGCCTCTCAATTTTCTACCGGTGATACACATTCCACTACGGCCCTGGATCGATAGCCAGGCATTACGCGTTTCTTGGAATTAAACTGGGTGCATGTTTTCTCGTCATGAGGCGTTACGGTATTGCTGGTGAGCAAAAACGGTTCCCGGATCCGCTATTTTGTGCTCAAGTATGAATGAGTCGAAAACAGTTAACAACGAGGCAGATGTTTTAACGACTGTAACATATGAATTGTCAACGCAGTTGCACCTGTAATATTTACATACCCTGAGCTTAATAGACTATATTTTAAGGTGTACACTTTACTGTTCATAGTGTAATCTGTTCCCCTATCTAGATAACGTCCAGAAAAATTCAGACCTGATCAATTTTCCGTACATAGAACAGAAAACCTACCAGAATCACACCTGTGTCATGGGTGGACAAGGAGTCGAGGTGAGTCTACGTCAGAGTCAGCCGGTGGTTTATCGACAGTTATTTATTGTCCAGATAAGGCCACCTTTCAGAATGACGACCTAATTTGTTTCTTATGTTGTGAATTTTCTATTCAATATAACACCTGGATTTTCGTGCTACCTCAACACGATCAAACGCCAGTTGCTGGAATATTCACAGCGCTTTATCTTTCGAACTTTCATGTGCAGTAGCACTGATAAGTTTAAACTGTTTCAAACTATCATGGGTCTTCGTGCATCTCTCCTAATCGATTCCACCATATTTTTCGTTGATCCAGAATTGGGCTTACGAAGAGAAGCTAACTACCAGCATTATACGCAGTTTGGGAATACTGTCACCGCGGTCAACTAAGGGCTTAAGTAAATCTTTTTAACGTGGCCAGTCCAAATCTATCCCTTCATTCGGTTGATTTTGCATGCATATCACACCGAAAGATACCCATTCCCTAGGTTTTCTTAACTTCCCCATTTTTGCCAGGATGATAGAATCTTCTTTGGACACTATATAAAAAGTCGTGTGGAACAGCCAAATATTGGATTTCATTGGATTAGCTGTTACTAAACCGGCATTCCAATGGAACACGGAAATATTATCGCCACGAAATTATCGTGTTCATCGATTTTCATGCAAATTAAACGCCCTAACAGTGAGTGGACGCAGTATTAGTACTTGAAATCGCAACACGGAATTCGGCCACTAGTAATAATGTGCGCTGAATTGACTCCGACCCAAACTACATAAATGAAAATGGTGAGAGGTGTACAGCAGCCCGAAGACATGTTCACGCCCACCGTTTATTTACAACTTATGCATTTGTACACAAAGTAGGAACAATCTCGATTGGTGGAATGTATTCAGGCCAATAGTGTCTGAAGCATGTTTGATTTCCATGACCAACTGTCACCAAGGTTCTTATTGGTTGGTAATGTATACAGGTTACCGCGAAGCTGCGCAAACCTGCATTATATGGTTATACTTTGAGTACATGGAGCGGTTGTTTAATACCATAAACGTGTTCGTCATTCTAAGCTTATTTTCTGCCAAAGTTCGGCCGCCTATTTTTCTTCGGAGTTCATCTCCGGGTTTTGTTGCTTCATCCGATCATTTTCATTCGCTTGTGAGCTCATCCAACAGGGTCCTTGCCTAACCAAGTTTAACATGGGTGGTTCATCGTTTGCATTTTAACTACAAAATGTTTAGTTTATGCTGCTCATACTGACACATGGTGTCAGTGTCTTCGATGCCAGTGAAAGGGTATTGAATTACCACAATTAGGTTAACAGATGCACCGGCCAACTTAAAATGAAATGCAAATAACCAGAGAAAGCTAGCCAGGGCACCCTTCTTCACCGTAGATCGATGCTAAAGTTGAGAGCTGACAGGTAATAAATGGCAACTGCGCTGTGAACCGATTTATCAAATGCTGGGAAATTCTATTCAAGTGCATTCCTGAGTGCTCTATGAGGACGCGCAATTGGTCACTTAAAGACTAATCCAAATGCAACACTTATCCATATAGAACGTTGGCCATGCAGGTAACACAATCATGAATAACAAGGAGCAAGTCAAACACAACTTGGTAATAATTCGTGTAACTGTCTTTGCAGCAAGTGTCTTGATAAAAGTTACCAGAGGACTGATTCGTTAGTGTTTTCATCTCAACTAGCCTAGAGCGACTGTTTGAAGCTATAGTTTACTTGGGTTAGTGCCGCAATCAGTGATATCCTTACATTTAAACCTTTTCTCTTCTCTGCAGATGTTGGACTTCTTATTTCGCAGTCGGTTTTTCTCTATTTCGCATTCTCTTTTTCCTTTTTGAGTAGGTGAGACTGGGAAGTCGCAACAGAATCCAGATCAAGTTGGGGCAAAGTTACCTGTTGTAAAACTAGAGCTAAAGTGAACGTGATCTCGGAAACGACATGGTACGGATTACATGAATTACGAAGTAGCCTATCAAGACAACCACTCCACAGTCATTAAGGAATAATCTAAAAAGTTGTATCAGCAGGAGGAAACATAGAATAAACCGGTTACCCCCGAGAAAACACTAATACATTTTCCAGATAACTGAGGTTCACGAAGTTGAGCGGAAAATAGAGTTTGTTTCTCAGCTGAGATTAATCATTTTTCAAAACTGGCATATAGTTTGAGCCCTTCAATTTTCAGAAATCACTTTAATTGTTTAAGGTAGAGCAAAGTAACCATCCATATTCTAACGTTAAGTCGAAGTAAAACAGCGCAGATCAAAGGATGAAAAAAGACCACTCTAGAGCGGCAGTGGCCTTTGTTCGATTATGCTGTACTCCTGAACCTCGGGAGTGTTATGCTCAAAAGGCGAGTCGATTTTCCAAGGTTAAAATCCACAGCATGCGCTGTTAGCTTGTTTCACCAGCACAGACGTCGATGTTGGTACAAACGTGCATCTTCCCAAAAATGTGAAGAATCAAAGCTTCCATCCTGACAAACTGATTTCAATTTCGCAAAGTATAGCTCATGTTCGAAAAAACTGAGATTGCGAAGGTCAGGGACACGTCTAAATGTATTATTAATACAACGGTCGCCAAGATAACGGAAATGGACCAGAAAATGGAGCAAAAGACAATTCCTAATCACTCCCCAAAAACTAAACATGCACAGATAGAGAATTTGCTTGCTGGTAACATATGGGTTCAATAATCTCATTGCCAGGCAGGGTTGTACCATCATGTGCAAGCTCAAGAATGCCCAGTAAATAATGGGTTTGGTTATTGTTAACCCGAGAGGAAAGATGAGGCGATTCTGATCTAACTAGTTAGGCCAGGGAACCAGCGCAGCCCAACGCAACCAGGGAATGAGAAACAAACATGAGGACTGCTCTCTGACTCAGTGCCAACAGTGTTGGCTGAAGCGTTGAGGAAACCACTTTGGGGAACAGTTTAGATGGCCCACTGCCACAGTGAACCTTCCCTCCATATGATTAAGGGAACCATTGCAGGTAGGTACTATCCCTTCATCCGAAATGGAGGTTATCAAGGAGATAAGTTATCTGAATGGGTGGATGACGTTGCGCTGCTGAGGGAGGACCCAAGTAAGTTGCACGTTGTTTTCATTCATCTAAACTATGGCGAAGGTATGTTCGGGATGTGTTTCAGAGCTTCTAATCGTAAACAGGCGGTCAGACTGATTAACTCGAAGTCGGAAGTTGTTTATTGCGGCGGAAAAATTGAGCGAGGTAATCTGGGCTGCTGTAGCTCGGCTCGTGGTCGCATATCGGGTGAACTGTTTTCGAGTATACAAAAGGCTCGTTTGATATTCACCAACATGAGAAATTTGTAGTGTCGCCGTAACATCCGGTTGTCGATCACATTTACAGGTCACACAAATGCACTGAGGTCGATGGTGTTGTGTAACTCGAAAACATTGCGCTGAGAACAGAAAATTTGAGAAAACCTTTGGTGTTTGAGCGCCGCTTTGTTTTTTGGTGTTTATAGCATATGATAAAGAAATTTTGTGATGAACTCAGAAGTTAGGGGTAAGGTACTGAATTCTGCGGTTCATTCTTTAGAGCCTGGGTTAAAGTTGAATAGATTGAAGTAGTTGGGACACATTTTGCGCCAGCCCACAGAAGGACTGTCTCGTTTTACGTTGTTCTTCTGGGCAGGTAATGATTGGAAGATGGGTAAACGTGGCCGGTCGATGACATGACAAAATATATCAAACCTTTAGCCGATGGACTGGGCCGTATCACCCACTGTCTCCAACAGTCTAAAACGATGGAGAAACAAGCAGACGTACAAAATACCAGAACATGTGGGACTAGCCGCCCCATTCACACAGGGTATCATCCACATTTAATAACTAGTCCTATTTAGGCTTGAAACATCAAAAGGAACATTTTAAAACCCAGCATTAGCTTTCAATTTTTTCTTCAGTATGCACATATACTTTTGGTTAGATGAGGAAAATATCAACAGCCGCTTCTGGGTGCTTTCGTGAGACATTCTCAGCTGAATGGATGAGGCCAGTTGATAGCATTGTTTTTTCGGAATGAATATCATGGAAATCGGCGCTGATGTCAGCGTAAACAAAACAGATGTCCAACAAAGTATAATCCTAAGCAAAAACCGAGTAAAATTGAAAATGTTTAGATCATGGGTAGTGCGGACCGGGTGAATAATGTTAACGCAGAAATCACGGTTTGACAGATTTAGCAATTTATCGATGTCGATTGAATTCAAGACAAACAAAAAAGCTTCATAAAGCATTTCTACGCATGGATTCAGTAGGATCAGGGTTGGTTGACATAATTCGTCCGATGCACTCAAGCCTGGGTTACGTAAGAAACGAAGGGGCTTAAGTTGTGTGAATTTCAAGGAGTACCAGTCTCTGAAGCCACCTCGATCACCATCGTCTGCAAAGCTGTACTCTCCTAGATAGTCCAGCAACATCTGCAGCTCGGATGTTCCCCTTAATATTTGTGAGTGATATCAGGGACAATTCATTCCTACTTCTTGGTTTCTTACGTTAATGGTACATACCTCTTCCGATGTTCTTACACATTTGCCAACATTTTGTCACATCGGTTTCTCTGTAAAACTAGTTGTCTACACATATAAAGGGACTACTAGATTTGGTTTTTTTAACGCGAATGGGTTCGGTTAGAACTGACGACGAAGCTTTCCTATCGTAAACAGGAATAAACGGTAAAAAATTAAGTAATAAAATACCTGTCATGTGCGTACATATTTGTAGTTCATTAGTGTTGCGTTTTCTTTCAACGGTGATCAGCTACTGACATTAGCGATTGAATGAATATTCCTAGTGTTATTCATTTTTTTTACCTCAACCTACGTTATATGAGGCCCAAATTCGGCTATCAACCATGTTAGCCAACGCGTAAACTATAATAGCAATGTATTGCAAAAACTGTTTCTCGGAATGACGTTATTTAGTGATGGTTTGACTTTCCTACATGGGCTAAACAAATTAACAAAAGTTAATACGTTGCATTCGTACCCACCTCGTCCTAACTTGCCAAATTGTTGTACTCAACTAAACTGGCCGAAATGTAGCAACGTTCAAAAGAATTATTGCCCTAAAAACCAACTTTTGAATAAAATTTCACGGAGAAGCTATGTTCACTTGCTACATGAAGAATCTTTGGCGCACTGTGCTTGCCGATGGACAGTTTTTCACTCACGTTTGTTTAAGAACAATTAATCGATTGTTCGTATTATTTTAAGGAAAATCGCGGACACTACTATTGTGACTATATACAGCAGTTCAGTGCATTCAGACAGCTTCACTCTCAGCTGATAAAGTGGTTCTACTGAAAATGGCTGATATCATGATGCCACGAAGTAGAGAATTTAGTGGTTTTAGTGAAGATACATCGACAAAACTGACCCGATGCAAGTAGTCGGCCTTCCGGGTGAATTCTCCATAAATAAAACCCTAAAGGTGATGAACCTAAATTTCAGGACTATGTTTACCAAAAACCCTTTTTGATCTAAGTAGTTCAATATAAATCTAAGGAATCTTCAAAATTATCAAGCTTTATTTTCTACCCTAAGTAACATGTTGACCGTTTAACTGTCCGACCGGCTTTACGTTGAAGAGGAAAAGTTTTCAGTGCCAGTATGGCCATAATGATGAGAAAGCCCGAAAATTTTGAACTAATATTTCCTCTGATTCGACCATCAGCGATGTAAAATTCACGCGGAAGAAAATCCCCCTGCTTCGCTTTAGGACAAAACTTGTTTTCTTATTAACTTTATGTCAGCAGGTTTGTGATGCTCATAAGTGAATGTGTTGCTAACTTTTTATATTGTATTTATTTGTATTTATTTATATTGTACTTATGTACTTTAGCACTGTAAAGTTTTTAGTGGGCACTAATTGAATATACTACGATACGTGCCAAGTTTGGTTTGCATTATAATTCCATATTAGACTGCGTGGGACCCCTATGCCTCAATGCATGCTGTATCATTTTTGACTTCGCGCTCAGAAACTCCGTGATACATTCGACCGAATAACTACCATTCCAGAAAATGTGAAGAGTAACCCGAAAGCTTCGAAAACTAACAACTAAATAATAATAATAACTTAATTGATGAAAAGAACTCGTGTGATAGGTCCAGGTAACACAATCCGATGTAGCCTCGAGCTAGTCTCGCTAGACAACTTCCCAGTGACAATCGTGGCGACAAATGGTCATGAAATCCAAAAATTTCTCAAAGGATTTTGGACGAAATGTATCCCACCAACCGGGCAACCGAGCAACGACTCTACAAACATTCAAAACTGCAGGCAGTTATTATGCAAATTGTGCTAAACCAAAGGTTCCAGTTATATCTCACAGTTCAGACCAAAAACAGTTCGAATAATGTGCATCATGTGGACAGTCGCACACTTGATGTTCTTATCCACATCTCCAAGCATCAGGTTGGCTATATATACAGTGCTTGTTGTTCACATGAGGTTCATTGAACAACTGTTGATTCATGCCCAAAATAAAACTGTACTAATGATGATATCTCTTCTTGCGTTTTATTCTTTATGGGCGATAAATCAGCTCACCTCACGAGTGTTATCTAACACTGACGATACTTCTCACTGTTCCATCCGGAAACTCATAATCAACCAACATGCAGAATTATTCCTGGTATTATGGGTCCCGCTGGCTTTTTTGGTTCCTGTTTACATGAATCCTAGTCGACCATGATTTTTTCATTTCAGATTCGAGCCCATCTAAAACTGAACTGGAGTTTCTGCAGAAGTTACATGTTAAAATTTTCCTGCTTACAGTTCAGCGTGATTTATCCGCAATTCACAAACCATCACAAGCATCAGATTGTCTGCTGCTATATCACTTTCCTGTGTGGTGTGGGGAATTAATCCAAAATTCATTCATGTAAATGCTTTGGACCTGTCATTTCGGCGCTTCATCTTGGATAGATTACTAATAAAATCAATAATTTCCAACTTTCTTCGCTCATCGGGAAGATCTTTCAAGTACCGCAAATGGTCTACTGTGTTTCGAGGACTTTATTGTAGTTCCTCCGACGCTGCTTTTACTGTTACTTCAAGATCTTCATTCTGCGCGCCTGGGAGTTGGTAAAATGAGGTCATCGGCACGGCTGATATGTTGGTGGACAGTACTGAGTGCGGATATCGTTGGAACTATTGAAGATTATATGAAGTGCCTGCACAAACAAATTCGAAGGCTAGAAAATGGTTTAGCTGTCCATTTTCTCGTGAGTCATAATAGCACGTATATGCAGATTATTACGGTTGCTTCTTAAGTAGATACTGCGCACTGGTTAAAGATGATGCTTTTTTCTCGGTGGCCTGAAGTGTGCTGGACAATCTCGTCCGCGTATGCATTCACAAAAATGCTTAACGCAAAGTGGTCAGTAGCGAACGTCAACCTCTTGTATTTTTTTACTGAAAATGATACTCATTTTTCTGCTAAACATCGTAGCTACTGGTTTTGAAGGAATTAGCTGTCGTCATTTGTAAACTGCACTTCGTCATCCCCAGCTTGATGTACTGCGAAATCTCAGTGTTGTTCATTTTGTAGATCCTCATTCAGTTGTTGAACTTGATTGTGCTGTTGATAATTTTTAATTAGAATACCGTAACGCTACCCACTGTGCTATTGAACAAAACAGGCACATTTATTCAACCCTCGCTGTTTGCCTTCCAATTTATCGTGCATTTATTCTGCAAACGTTCCTTTTTTCAGGTGTAACTACATTCAACTCGCCAGTATGATAGCTCAGATACGAGATGATAGCCGGGCGGTCATAATACTTAACCTCCATGATTGGATAAGCTAAAAAAAGACATAGAGATCGGATACAATCCAATTTTCCAGATCAGAGCGAATATGTTCCTACCGCTGTTTTACCCATTAACACTACCTTTTCAGATGCCGAAAGTCAGTGAGGAGCCAGTGAGGCCCTTGAAGAACCAGCTTTCACTGAAGACTTTGCAGTTTTAAGATCTGAAATACCACGTGTCATATTGTTGCAGAAACTTAGAGAATACTCCAGTTTGCAGCGTATGTGATACTTATGGCTGACTGGGTCGTTAATATGAGGAAAACAAAACTACTGTACGACTTTCAAAATGATATTCTTTTACACCAAGGCAAGATCCAGGACTTTACCGTTGCGTGGTTCCGGGACCCTCTAGTGTACGTTGATCGTGCCACGATTTAAATCAGCAACACACCCGGCGACGAATAGAAAGAAGTCCTCAGAGTTCCTTCCCAGAATACCTGATCACATAACGTGAATGTGTTTCATGTGCAACCGACCAACAATTAAAATGGAATCAATAAAACTACCTGCTGCAAGGTGTTCCTCACTAGCTGTTACTACCTGCTTTATCAAATTACTGGTCTGAGAAATTTTCCTAACATTTCTTACGCGTGCCTTGGGACTAGCGAGCACGATAAGTCTGTTTCAGCTAGGAGATGTACTTTTATGTCCTTAGTATGACCCACAGCAGTGAAAGGGTAAAACTGAAATGTGACCGCCACAGAATATATATGTTCAAATTTATCGAGTAGATGGACGTACCGTAAAATGGGCGGGACCAGAGTAGCGATGATACCTCGCCGGAGTGTTTCACTTCGGAACGCTGCTACCTCTCGGAGACACCATTGCAAAGCATCCCTATGGGCGTCCCCTGTAGCTTTGGTAAAAGGACGGCAGTCTTCTCTGCCGAGATTATCGGGAACCTAACAAGGTCACGCTAAAAGATTCTTTTCTGCCCCCATGGGTAGATAAATTTATCAATCCCTTACATGGTTCCTATTAATCTTCCACGATGAACTTAGCTACAAGCCACAGGCAAGTAAAAATTCAACCGACAGATCACGAGAAGATTGCTTTTCCGGCCACAACAGGCTTATACGAATTTGAAAATATATTGTTTGGCTTCGTAAATGCGCCTTCCACCTGTCAGCATCTCATGGAAAAAGTACTAAATGGTGTTTGACGTACCTGGACGATATAACTGTACACGGAAAACCTCAGCTGAACACGACATACAATTTGAAGAAGTCTTGTGACGGTTAAACTCTACTGGAAGGAAACTCAGTGGTCGAAATTGCTACTTGCCCGATCAAAGTGTTGCCTTCTTGTATCACGTGGTTACTCTTGACGAGTTACAGATAGAAGGGTCTAAAACCGGGAAGATTCAGTCGTAACCGACTCTGACGTCAGCAGATCTAGTTCACAAGTTCCAAGAGCTCACTCCATACTACCAACAGTTTGTAAGCAAGTTTGCGAAAATAGCTTCCCCGTTATATCGGTTAACTGAGAGAAATGGTCGGATGGCTATGGGCGAAGATTTCAAACTACCATGCTGAGGCAACGAATCCTCCCACAATTACCTTACTGGGCACGAGCCCTAGAATACCATCATGAATTCTCGATATGAACGCTGGTGAACTCACTATTGAGGCCTTCTCGTCACAGCAGTCACCGAATGGCGATGCGGTCATTGAATATGTAAGAGAGAGTTTAAGTGCCGGTCGAACTACATCGGGAGCAGTAGAGAACTTCTAGTTCTCGTTGCCTTTTTGAAGCAATTCCGTCAGTTTGTAAATATTAGGATTGTGATACTGTAGGTACTGGAACACAGGAGTCTCATGAGTTCTATTATGGAATAAGAATACAAACACGGCTTGTGAGATTACAGCAGCATATTCATATAATGCTCTCTCAGAAGTGTGCAATAACAATACATATAAATACAACAGGAATTTAGAAGTTAGTGTAAGGAAGACAAAACTACTGTTAAGCCTCCACGAAGGCTTGGTCCATTTCCGCTGCTGGTCTGCGAATGAAGCTATTTCGGAGGTTGATATCTCCAACCGCATGGTAGCAGTTTCATTTTCGTTTGCCGAGGAATCTGGAAAGTCATTTGCTGCTAGCTTCCGGAAGTTCCAGCCGAGACCATCCACTGTCTTATCGGCGTGATGCCGCCTATTTAGGAACTTCTTTTTACATATACTGACGGACTGTGGCTTGAAAAATAGTCGACAAAGCGTTTCCTAGTGACAGAGGCCGGCAACGAGATACTTAGTTTTGGGGACCAAAAAATACAGCAACATTTGGAAAAGCTCTGCATTACCGCACCGACATTTTGTTTATGTGCTCCCGTCAAGTGAAGTTTCATGCAAAATTCTTATCTTTGAAGGTCATCACCAGGACGAAAAAACTGGGGAATTCAGAAGACTGTCTTTCCATCGATCGCATTTTGACTGGATGCAACTTTGATAGCTCTTCTGGCTAAAATAACAAAGGAAGGACTCCATGATTCTGCCGTAGACGCCAAAAATGCAAAGTGATCAGCAGACTCGCAGTTCGCACAGACAATCACACAAGACCAAACACCGATTAGTAGCAGCTCTAGCTTGGCACAGCGTAAATCCAGCAAGCAAGCAGAGAGAAAAATCACGGAACGGAAGACTCATAGTACATTGTTATTATTCTTTGAGCACAAACACCGGAGGTCATCCGGTTACTGGGGCCATTCACACTTCTGCCTTCAGTGCATCTGAAAGGTCTTCCTCTAAAGTGCCTTCATATCCTGCTGAATTGCATTCTCTGAGGTCTATTTTGTACTCTGAGTATTAAGGACCCTGAAAATGGAAAGAACTAACAGGGGCTTAATTTGAAAGCTCTACAGTAGCTTCTTTCTCCTTACACTGCTCTCACTCTTGAACACCACTATCCGTAGTGTTAACAGTGGGCACAGGCACGTCAACACCAGCTGCTATTAAGGACTTCGATCTCTTGCTTCACGACTGGTAGGTTGCCAGGAGAAGAAACCAGCATAGAGTCAGGTACACGGGATATATAAACTAGTTGTAGTGAACAGTTATTAAATTCATTGAACTATTGCCCAGACCACATATCATTTAGTTCGAGGGTGGTCTGGTGAACACGATTTCATATGGCTTTTGTCGAGTTCGATGGGATTTGGCGCAGGCTCCTACTCGGGGGTTGGGCCATAGGACGTAGTGATGGTCATCAATGTGTTGCTCTGGCCGATGGACAGTGCTGTCGTAGTAATGGTTCTGCTGTTGGCTTGCCTCAGGATTGCACTCACGAACTTCCTTAAGGGCTGTCGTCTTTGACCAGTATAGATCACACGCATATTGCGACGGTGTTAAACTTTCACCGCGGGCAGAAGGCGCCGTCAGATCTATCGGCAGGTATATCTCTTCTTCATATGTCAGCATGGCTGGAGAAAAGCCCGTGGATTTGTATATCGGCGAACGACACTTGAGCAGAAAAGCTGGTTGCACTTTGTCCCGCTGGTCCATATTGTGACTGCCAATCAGCAACTGCAGTGTATTTATAGTGCAAATAATATGCTCTACCATCCTAATGCCATCTGAATTGTACAGGGCTGTTCGAGTTTTCTAGATTCACAGGTCTCGGCATACCTCCGGCAGATGTTATTGCGATGAAGAGTCGGTTAATTGACTTTGTGGTCAGTAGTAGACCTATAATATCCACGCCAAAGCGTTCCCAGGTCCAATAATACTCATGGGTTGCAGAATTGCTCACGGCTGTTGCTTCGCACTTTTCTCCATGACAGATGCCGAACAGCTACTGCATACCTCTATCACAATCTTGTACAATTTAGGCCACCAGTATCGCTTCCATGCCGCTACTTCCGACTTTAAGTGCCCGGAATGACTTACCTGCTTTGGAATTGAACTTACTACGATTTTATGCCCTCCCTGTTTCCTTTCACAGCCCCAGATACGCACCTGTTGTTAATACCTGGACTTACACTGCCGCAAATCAATTCATCACATTAATTTCTAACTGCTTATTTCTGTAGCCGCACCTTGCCGGTAAACAGCAACATACTGTTTTGTTTTCTGCAGAATCTAAACTGTGTTCCGTCAGAGAGCGCAATTTCGGTGTACATTTCCTGCAATGAAGCTATCCTCATGAAATTCGCTTATCTTGAACAACGGCCTATTTAATATACCAGTGGTCCCAATGGGTTGGTGAAACATTAGGTCGACGTTTGAAAGAACCAGCCGGATTAGCCTAGCGAGTAGGGTATTCCCATCATAATCATTCGTCTCTACTTTATATCCCTGTTCAGGACCGAGGAATTTGCATTGTTGGGAGTTTCTAGGATATATGCAGCAGCTGTTCACGCTTCCATGGCTTTTGATGAATAATCGAATCAGCAATACGGTCTGGAGTTCATAACTTTGACTCATTGCGAAATAATCATTTGCTCTGGGTAGGTTGCCGAAATTTGTATTAGAGCTGATTGGTTCAATAAATTTCACGTGGGATTATCTGAAACTCGCGACCAGAGCTCTGCATTGAACGAGCCATTATATGCACAATCGCTTTCATTTTCGTGAAAGGTAGCGCTAACCAAATGTTTACTTCACTTCGGTTCGCTCAGTCATCAACCTTGCAAGGATGTGCCCTGATTCGGATAATAGTGAAAGAAAAATCAGCAGAAATGATTAATGCGGAAGACCTGCTGATCTTGCATTCCAGTTAAATTGTGTCATATCAACCCCGAGAATCACCACCCTATGAGGCCTCTCGGATCGTAAATAAATGCGTGATGTAATTCGACCTACCAGGGTTTTTTAAACATTTTCCCCTCGTTGTCAATGGAGCAACTTTGTCCAATCTTTCAACCCTCCACCGCTTGCCCTCTCGTAATACGGCAATCCTCTGAGTGACTCGACCTTACAAGCAATGTGAACACTTCCTTACATCTACTCGATACCGAGTGTTGGGTCATTTGAACTTCGAGATCTAAAATACTCAGTATTACCTCTGAATAAGATTGCCTACAACCCTAGAATGCCGCAAAGAAACAATGTTGAGTATCCATACAATCTTCGAATGTCTTCTGCCACAAAAACTAAATTCCGGCCTCTTACATCACAGAATCGATCCTACGGCTTGCAGTGTGGCACCCACAACTGATTCGATAAATGGAATATTTCAACCGATACCGCCGATGGTTTCAATGGTGAGATCGCAATCGAGCCGTTTGTATGCGCGAAGAAACCTCATATGGTATATCGCGCCTAGAAAATAAAAGTGCGCAAATATAAAATATAACTCCACCCATGTCTGTCCCCGGAGAGAACTGGGTCCAGCTTGAGTTCGCTGACCGCATTCGCGCCTCTGAGGTGCAAAAACGCCACAAAACATAAAACACATTATCGTCCAGCCCACGTCAGGATTGATGTAACTTCGCTCAAGGTATACTCATCGTGTGTCCATACCTAGACACATTCAAAGCTACCGCCAGGGCAGAATAGCATGTTATGTCCCCCGACACCAGGAGTAACCTATCCTCAAACCATTTTCGATACACGAAACTGAAAAGAGAGAGAAGGGTGGGCAAACGTTGAGCGAACACCAACGTCGCGGTGGTGACCTCCGTAGTTGAAAATGCCGTAAGCTTGAATTCGAGTCCCGCTGCCCGCAATTCTTCAGTGAATAAGTGAAATGGATTTCTCGTACCCTTTATTGAAATATATTGCTAGAAATTTGCATGGCCCACTGAATTGAATGCTGCTTTCCGGGTAATAGCATCAGAGATCTTGGGCCCACACATTGCTTGTCTCTTCAATGGTCCCCGTTTCCGACAAAAGAAAATCGCTTCAAAAACAGATATTATAACCTAGATGTGCAAGTCAGCCAATGCAAGAGATCCTGACTGAAATAGATGGTTCGAGCCATGCAGTTTTGAGTCGACAGTTTTATGCCGGACAGAACTGATCCAACAGTAAAAGTCCACGCTGGACGTTATATTGGCAGATGGTATGTAGTAATATATTAACATACAGTGTTTGAGGCTATCACGTGTCCACTTGACCAAGACTGTAGTTATCTGTTCAATCCTCGGCTATCTCTGGTTTGGGATGTTTTGCGTACGCAGTGATCGCATGCGAAAAATTGGATATTTCTTCGACCAAGCGTCATAGCTTAGTTTATGTCACTGTTCAGTTCCAAGTACAAGCTGTTGGAAAACCCATCAGCCTTATTCTCGTCTTCGCATCCGACGGACGCTTGTCACGCACTCAAATGAAGAAACCATCCTAAGAGACGTCCACGAAGTAGCGCTGCAGGCGAGTGTATGTGTGCACGATCGTCAACGAAATGCCGAAGGTTACAGGTCCAAGGTAGGTTAGGAACTCGACAGAATGCTGGAAACATTGATCACATTCCTGGAAGGATATGATGACTCGGAAGAACCAAGTATATCACCTAAGGGGCATGGAAGTTGACGCCAACGGATGCGTTGGACAGATTGGTGATTTAAAAGAATAACGCAGAGGTATTAGGCGCTTGATTGGCCTAAGGGAAAATAAGGTTCAGAGTAAAAATGCCCAAGTAATCTAGCGAGCGGTGGAAGTTAACGCGGGCGTTGAATCGCAGAAAAAATATAAACAAGAGACAGACAAATTTGTAATCGAAAAGAGAACGAGGTATGCAGATCATTATTTTTGAAAGTGAGGAAAGTAGACTCCCGTTGGGAGTTTCACATGCAAATTGAGCTGACGTTAAGTAAAGTATGATTTATGTATGGTTTACGTTTCTTATAATACATCAGATTTCGTGGCTCTTTAAAAATACGATTCTCGTAATCATCGTCGTTATTGGGGTTTTCAGATTTTCAGTGATCTGTGTAAAATGGACTTGGTGTTTCCTCCAATGTTTTATGTCAGTGTGACATCTTGCACATTCATTACCGAATGGTCACCTCGCTCTAATGAACCGTTTGGGAGATACGATGAACACGTGAACTTAGTTATCACTTAAGGCGCATAAATAGGCCATTCATCGCATTTATTTTCGGTGATTCTTCTTCATTCCACTGAGTCGGCAGCAGTAAAATCAGTAAGCTGCTACGCTTTCGTTCCCTTCATTTTTGAGATAGTAGTCAGAACCGCGAATGCATGATAAATGTCCGGAAAATCTTTCCTCAACGAACTACCATTGCGTGAAGTACCGCTTGACAGCATAACAACATACAGATTTTGGCGACTGAAGAATGCATTTCTCTGTACATTAGGTGGTAAAAGTTACAATGATGTTTTCATACCAACCGAACTTTAAATGAACCGATTTTAGTTTCAATTGAGATGCTCCAAAATTCCTTAAAAATGAAGCACAAATCAGCGTTTCTACTTCCAAAACCTTCTCAATTTTAAATATCCTCTATCCTTTTTATTTTTGATCTTTCCATTGCTACTACTCGATGCTGCGAAGTAACACCCAAAACCATGGCACGTTAGTTTATCTAATGATTGTACAAAATGAAGTGAAATGTACTTCCAGTAGAATGGTCACGTACGTCTTCAGTTTGGTTCAAATCCGAGGACTTAGAGAGCCTTGAATAGGAGTTAATCTCAGCAGCGTTCTTGTATTGATTGTTGTTGCTCTAAGGATTGTGCATCTTCCTCTTGAGAGATTTGTCTTACAAATTATTACGAGCAATCAGTATTTTATTCCTTCTTTTTTCCTTCGTTATCCACTTCCCAGCTGATGCATGCAATCTCCGTCGTGCTCATATTACTGAATTTATTCTCTCAAGTGATTTCTGTTAATCTTCTGAATTTCTGAGATGGAGCTCGTGGATATTCCCACCTTCCGCATTCCTTTGGGCTAACAAATGTTTTCTCGGCAAGGTGATGGCGCCTTTTCATTACCGTTGTATATCACCCTCCATCCAAAAGTGCATGAGCGAGCCTGTAATGAATCGAATGCCTGCTGCCCCAACTGCTCATTGCGCGTTGCCTGTATGTCAACGCGAGATCATATCCGACAGTGAGATAAAATTACCCACGCTGGTGAGCTGACTCATCCGCTTGTGATGCTCAGAGTAGTTCCACCGAATTACGACAATCGATTACACATTTTGCAGTAAGATTTATGGAAGCATGAAGTACGATCAAGGATTTAAACCTTACAATCGGTGGGCTGTCTATTTCAGAGAGAAACAGGGAATAGATATCCTAAGTTCCCTGTATAAAAATACTTGTTACTTTGAAACACTAACTTTATTATCTCGGATCAAAATTCCAAATAACGTTAATCTGCCGGCGAAAAAATCTGAGCAGATGCAGGGTTGATCGGTAGATTCCGTAAGCTCAAAATAAAATTAAAGTGAAAGAACAGTAAGCACATAGATAATAGTTGTAATTAGTATGTTTACGTGTAACTCGATTGAACTGAAAGCTGTTGTTTACGCCACATTGCGGTTTAAGTGTTGTTGGTTCAGGCAGAAAACGAGCGACACTTAAGGATGCATTCATTCTGTCATTAGCCTGAAACTACATCGCTTCGGCCACCCCACGTTTACTCTTTAGTGCTGGTTCACACAGACAAGTAGAGAGCTTATTTTCTTACACTGGGCTTTACTCTTGGATTCAACTACCATACGAATTTACCTCTGAAGGCAACGATCCGATGCTGAGAATTTAATTCTAGGCTTTAATAACTGTTCTCAAGTAAACAGCTGTTAACCACCATATGATTAAAAATATAACGCCTATGGTTAAAAGTGTTGAAATTTCAAGGGAAAAGCAGTGCACGGTGAATATGAACAGCATAGTGCAAGTTATCTTTGATTATCTCAATGATTTCCACGAAATGCTTATAAAGCAATTTCCGGGGTGTCTAGTCCCTCAGACTGGATGAAACTGGAGCTGATTTAGATGATAGAAGCCAAAAAGTGAACGCATTTTCGACTTATTTCAAGTTTATCCTTCTCGTTTTGCTTAATTTACACCACTTCTCTGCACCGACCATTCATTGTCACAAGAATTTCTGTGACGAAAAGGTGTTTATCTGTTTCCCTCAGTTTTATTTTCCGGAGGACCAACTCATATCACATATTAGCGATGGATAGAATATTGCGATCGTGTTTAACTTCACTAATGATGCCAAAATTCCACCAGATTTAACTATTGCAATAAAATCAACTTGTAGTTTAATTGCACAAGCACAACCTTAGCATCTAAAGTGATCATAAGTGACAGTTTGAAAACCTAAATTGTGTTCTCGAAAGCCGCAAGTTTTTTCTAATGTGCAATATGCATTCCAAAACAATTGTTGGTTGGGTCGATAATGTGATTGGCGGGCGAAATCATATCTTACTGTTATAGCCACGAACTAATTTGTGTGTAATACATCTTTATTGGCACTGGTTGATAAAATCGATTATTTTTGGTAATATATATATATATACTCTCAGTCTGATAAAGTATTTGCAGGTTTAAGCAACGCTGCCGTCAGAATCATCGATTTCATCAACCAATCGCATAAACAACCAATACCAATATAATTTATTACACAGAAGAACTGCAACTTTGATTCGGTGATAATTCTTTGTCATTCGGGCTGGGCTAACCTTAGGAGCGAGGACGGAATATATATATATATAGTTGAAAAGGTGTACACTGAGTTACTACGTTTATCGTGACGTTTCGATCCAAACTAGGACTCGTTGTCAAACGTGAATGGGTGATTGAATGGGATCGCCAGTTCCGTTCGGTTTTGTGCGCTGTCCGTCTGTTTGCATATATATATATATATATATA
>LUCM01006038.1:42084-56023 GCA_008360955.1 Fasciolopsis buskii
TATATATATATATATATATAAGAAAAAAAAATATCTGGGTGTGTAAACAAAATTAGCCCGGGAGCACACGACCGGTTTCGCGGTTATTGTCGCTCGTCAGGTATGCGTACCCGATGCTCTCTTGTCCAAACATCCACATACTTGTATATATATATATATATATATATGCCGACGATGAAAAGCAAATTTCCTACTGCACATTTAGTTCGTTGCCGAACAATTATTGGCCAGTAGATCGGGAACCAGAAGGACACATTTCAGTTCACAGTTAGATGATCACCAGACGGCAGATACGAAAAGGAGGAGCTTGATCGCCTCAAGGTGAATGTGAACTCTTAAGACCAATATGAAGTTTGTAAACCTTATGTGCGCAGCAATTATTGGAGGCTCTACTTTATCTCTTTTATATCAAATTATTTTCCATCCCTGCAGAAAGACAGTGCAATTTACACATAATATGAGGCGTGGAAACCAAATCGCGTTAATGCCGTTTCAGTGTACATTAATCTACGAAGAGTTGTTCAACCACCCTCCAATGACAATCCAGCGCCTGCGTCTATCGGACCAAATGTGGGACACTTGGAAGAAGAGCTAAACCAAACCATAAATCCAGCCCATTGTCCTCCAATGAGGCCATCCAATGGACCGGCACTGTCAGAAAAAGCTAGTTATCAGACATTCATTTCGATAAAGCTTCAGAAAATCCGCGGTCATGTGACTGTCTCTTTCCGCCACGACTGAATGATTGCAAAAAGTGGTCCAGTCGATTTTTGGCTGAATATTTCAGGAACATGCCAATATCCGTTCTATGCTTAATTCTTCCTGTTTCAATAAAGATGAAACGGGTTGGAAATGAATCCGGCGATATCCCAAATGATTTTTCGTAGCGGCGGAACGCTGTTTTCAGTCCACTACTCCGTGGAAAATTGAGAGATGGAACGACTAAAAATCAAGCTTCAGGATAAAACATCCCTAGCCCATCATGTCATAGTCTCTTCTCAGTCCTCCCATTGTTTCTCTGCCTTCCGTCCCAGTGTTATTTTCACCTGGGTTAAGAATAATCCCTTGACCATACAGAAAAAAGATAGACGAGTAGCTCGTTGATAACTAGGACACGGGACAGGAAAATTCCGTTTCGATGGAATTAAGTCGGTTTTAGTATCAAGCCTAGTGTGTTATAGGACTATGTTCCAGAGCTGTTCACCAATATCACTTGAATCAGCTACATTTAATGGCCAGGATTTCGGTTTCAGCAAGTAATGGAAATACGCTTATCCTGAGGAAGACTATCAGAAAAAAGCGGCCCGATATCTGACATGAATTTAGACAAAAGTGATGTTCACACATGCGAGATAAAAACCGGATTCTCTGATGCGATAATCTCGGTCAGCGGTAGTAAAAGTTGATGGCGTTTTGTTATGGATGTCCGGGATTCGAATAGTCAGTCGCTTAACCGAGAAACGGTTTTTTTAAGCCGCAGCTCCTTAAACTTAGAATAATACCACTGTTTCATCAATTCAGGTAATGTGGTTTCAACTTTACATCCATTAGCACTTCACTATGAGAGCTGTTTGTTCTTTCTTTATAAATGTTGACCGAATAATCATATTTGACTTCAAATACTGGAGCACATTAGGGCAATTTTCACTTTCTAGTAGGAAATAGCTAGACTAGCCAGAAGAAGAAAACGATGGTCTTTTTCTCCAGATCACAAAAATGCATGTGCCTACTTGAGTCAACAGAAATCCAACGGAACGTGGAATAACTTAGTTGTTTAAGGCGAAGCATAAATAAGCACGGAGGCATGGAAGATATTCGCATGCATCCGTGAACTGTTGAAAGTGGAAAGCTAAGAAATTCGTATTCTTCAATACTTATTGACAGGAGAGATGTGACTCTAGTTCGTAGTTAGCCAACACCCCTCGACCATCAGTGGTCAGACGGATATGAGGGGGTTTGGATATGAAGGCGTTCGAATCCCATCGCTGCGGGTCAACTTCCCCACTGGATAACTCTGTTGGCCACGGCCCCCTTCCTGAAAATGATGTGCTTTGTTATTTTATTAAAAACGGGAGTAAAGATAAATATAACCATTTGAGAGACCCAGTGACTTATGACTGGAACTTAGCCCTTTGCACTGGTGCTTTCCGTCAGTACTTAACGAAAAATAGAGGTTGCTAAGTATATAACTGCTGCCACACGAAGTTACCGAGTTGGATAATAAATGATCCAATCACAATGGGAGCAATGAACAAATCAGTGTGTATTTTTCATAAGTTAGTACCGTTCGGGTCCAGTCGATCACGTAAACTAGCAAAACTAAAATGAGACAAGACACTCAGGACCAGATTTCTTGTAGGTCGACGGAAACATTGTACAGCTTTTGCTGCATACTTCGAATCACAAAATAGCTGTCCTGGGGGTTGTTAATAATGTACATCAACTGACTGGTCGTAAGAAATTGTCTGGTGTTGATGTTAAAAATTATCTTCATCATCGTCTCATTTAGGATACTGTCAGGTTCAGTCTACGTTTTGCAAACATTGCTTCCACATTAATGCCCAATTTCTAGGTATATGAAAATTATAAACTGTGCTCTCGTTTCAAAATTTTAGCGATTGAAAACTAACTTTTGATGGGTTGTTAATTCCGATTGCCAATTATGATATTTAGCCCGAATAACGTAAGTGTGACGGTTGACATACTGGAACAGACTGAATCCCATTGGAAAAAATGATCTTGGGTTCTGAGTTCAGTGCACAATGATCCTTCTCAGAATTGAACTACCTAACATGCAAAATTCATGTTTATGTATGAAAAGTATGTGTTCCAGAATCTTGGTGTGATAACATAGCAAATGACACTGATTTCCCGATAGACTCAGGACTTAGCGCGGTTCTTATGTACCTCTGACGACCACTGGTATAACACCGAAACGGTCCAAGACATCATTACTGGAGTAATCAGATCACCTGTGATTAGACTAAATTCGTATCATGTTGCCCGTTGTACATCAGACCTGTTCAGTAGTCATAGAAGTCACTCATATTGCTCTTCGTACACACTCCATACGTCTTAAGTGGCAAACATCATGGCATGTGATAAATAATATATTGCAATCGCACTATATTTCACTTCCAATTAGCCGAACTTCTCCTGAAAGGATCGCCAGTCTCCACTGGATTCTAGTCTATGCCTCACTCATTTACAGATTGAGTATTAAAGGCACATCACGTGCTACATTGTGCATATTTCAAGTATCCCCCACTGGAATACCCTACTAGTCAAAATAACACATCATTTCGCACACTTGACGCGCAACTAAATGGAACGCCTATCCTTGTCGTAATACATTGAACACGTAAGCAAGACCGATGTGAGTGACTGCCACCTTATTCTCCTTAGGCTACTCAAAATCACAAATCCATCAAAGTCAAGGAATTCATACTTGACAAAGCGATTGCAAAAATACTTAGCATGCACTAAAACGAGCATTCCGACATTGGAGTAAACCACATAAAACTTTAAACAGTGACCAATTAAAGTGCTCAACTAATTTAAAATTTGATGGAACATTATCACTTACAGCAGCCGTGGGGTTGCTTCTAGAGATTAAAAAATACTCCGAAAACGATTGGCTGTCAGATATGGACTGTAAAAGTCGCTTGGTATGATCTCACTGTTTTGTTACTTCTTAAAAAGGGTACGAGATTCAATGGTTTAAAACAGCTCTCCGTTAACTGGCGTGACCCGACAGAGCAGGTTCAGGTTGTGAAGCGGCAACTGATCGTTCTTCTGTGTCTATGTTTGGCTGAGTAAAACTAATAGTACATTCTGGAGATTAGTCTTTTTATAGACTGCGTGGAGTAAGATCGCCTTGATTGCTGAGTCTCGTATCCCACTGACCATATCACCATGTTACATCCACGGGTTCTGACCTGAATACCGTAAATAATAACGGGGATAGATTAAAGTATGGTAAGAGGGCATTTCGGGACATGGAAAATACAAACCAGCAACTGTCGGTGGTCGACACCGGTAAATTTTCGATGTAAGTGGTTCGGAGTCGAACTCAGTCAAGGTCGGAAATTATCCTTCATGATACTTCCTACTCGAATGAAAATAGACCACATAGACAATGCAAAAATTAATGCTTTGATAATTATAAAACGAGTTCAGGAATCACACAGCATCAGCTTAACATAGAACACCCTGTACGAACACAAAGCGTTCAGGGCATTAGAAAAGTCTGTGTTCGCTGAAGTTAATGATGTGTTTGGGGGGAAACTCTGTCATAACCACTTTCTAATTTCAGTTTCTGAGTGGACTTTCAAAACCAAACAGCAAGGAGCACAACGTTGAAAATGACATAGGTGGACCGTGTGATAAAGGAAAATAAGTCTAATCACGGTTAATGTAAACTATTTGTTTCCTTTAGGATACACAATAGGAACACCGGGTTACGTCAAAGGACAAGTGCAAGAATTTCATGGTACGATGGATTCACTTTACACATAATTGGGTATGCTAGGTTATTTTAAAGTTTTTACCTCGGGTGTGATGTCGTCACGCATTTGAAATAGTGACTTTATTTATAATCTGACCTAGTAATTTTCTCCTAGGGAAAATAATTGTTTCAGGCAGCAACAAGTTTCAGCGAGATCTGATCGATGTGTTATACATGAGCATTTATCCCTAGGTTCCATAAAAAGGCGCTTTTATTGGCTCGTGAAAACCTGTTAGACCATGCAGCATAAACTGGGAAGAATGAAACCTAATATTAGGTATGCAAGTTATGTTTAGGCCCTGACAAGCCCTAGATTACCATATCGCCCTCCAATAAGGATGGCAAAATGGTTAGACCATCCCTATTCCCATGACTGGGACAGGTTTAAACTGCCAGCTCATAAGATCAGTTGACCGAACGAGCCCCGTGCTGTTTTATAAATGACTGTCACGGTAAAGGTTGCTTTAGTTTATTGAACAAGACCATTTAGGGGAGACTGTGCTTTGCCATAGAACAACCGGGGGTGGCATTAACATTGGTGTCGTAAACAGTGGTGGTCATAATATGGTGCATGAGCGCCCAGACGAATCTGGCACCCAATTCTAGATGAGTTAAATAAATAATTCTGCCATCCTACATTTCGGGAGAAAAAAGTTTACAACGCTTCGTAGCTTTCAGCTAATCAGTCTCCTGGGTATACTAATACCCCTTCATGGTATGTTATGATGACTGCCCTTGATGCATGTGATATTGCGGAAATTCTAGACCTCATATATAATGCTCTGGTTACAACGGCCGTGCTTTGAACACTGTAGTTATTAGCCCATTAGTAAATTAGGGAAATATTTACCCTCAAGTGATTATGGACTGCAGATCATGAAGAATCGGTTGTTAGAATACAAACTACAGCCGTTACATGTACCACGAGTTCAGTAAGCATATAGGAAGGATTAAGCGAATATGCTCCTAAATGTAGTTTGTTTATATTTCCGATGAAGAATCTGTGATTCGATGAAGTCGGTAATTGCGAAACTCGCATCAAATACTGAATGTTTATCTAACCGATCTGGGAAAGTATCCAAAGACGGGCATGTAAATTAAAGTCTGTAGTAGAACGGAAAAATGTGCCCAGTCGAGACTATTTCCAGAGGACAAAAGTATTGGCAGCCAAAAATATAGAAGGGACTAGTGAAATGCGAATTCACGTAGAACTCCAAGTGAATTCGATCAAATGACCAATACACATGTATTTTCCTCCACTTCAGACGACGACCATCACCCGAGCAGCGGCAGAAAATCTCGTTTTAGAGAGTATGGAGAGATAAAATTACTGGAATGTACAGTAATCAGTTGCCCGAACAAAGCCTGGACTTATTTATAACGGTCCCCATCCCATACCGATAAACCACTAACGCAGTGAATATCTTACTGTGAACGAAAGCCAACGCACACAGACGTCTAGGGGAATATTCATGACAGCAGACGATTTCTATATTTATTAGCCGTGAGGCTCAAACTAATCAATGAACCCCACTCGCTTGCTGCATGGCGCCTTTGTGGTTCAGTCAATATGTAAGCCTAGGGGCTTTATCCTAAGCCAGACAGAGAGTGGTGTTCACTGTTGTGGCACACAGACACCGGGACAGGCTTAACATGCTAGTGCGCTTGCACACGCGCTGATAAGTAGAAACAGGGTGAGTAAGGAACTATTTAACGACAGGATTGTGCAGTGTATGATTGTCTACGTGCACAACCTGCTAGTGTGTAAACCAATTCCTTCTTCGAACTCCATTGTGCGCTAAAATTACGTGTAGACTATATGCCATCTTCCTACAAACTACGGGGTACCTAATTCTAAATCCCAAGTGGGAATCGATGTACCTCAAAACATAAGGGGCGAGTGTACGATAAGAGGGTATTCAGAAGTCTTGGCGACAGGAATCACGATTGAATAGAGTGTCTAACTAAGGCTTGTCGGTAACTTTGACTTAATCCATCATGGGAGAAATGGCACCGAAAAATAGCAGACATTGGTGTCAGTTTCAAATGATTTTTCTTGTTTCACCAAAATCAGCTCAGCTTTACCTCCAGTGACACTGACTAGCTTTAGCAATCATGATCCGAGTTGCAGTAGTCATGTATTTCTTCACCAAAATTACAACGATTGATGAGATTTACCCTGGAGTGCCAAACTAAGTTATTGTGCCACATAGTTCTCACCTGATGCGTCGTTTGCGGTATGCGCTGTCCAAAACCATTTATTCTGATCTATGACGCCTGTTAGAGCAGCCCGGATCTTTTAAACGACGGCCAAAGACCACTAAACAAACGGCAAACCAGTGATATCTACCAGATTCTTTTATTGTTTTTAATCAAATATCGTTTGAAAGCGCTGCAACATCTTTGGAGAGTCTTTGCATCGAAAGGCTGGATACACAGCACTAAGTGATTGAGTAAAAACTCTAAATGTGCAAAATTGCTGCCCACTGTCATCCGTCATGAGAAACAACCCACATCCTAACCGGGTAAGTTCACGTGATTGTTTAGAACATGAAAAGCAGCACACTGCATTAGTACAAACAACACGTCAGCGTCACCTGCCATTTACGTATGGCCTTACAAACACGGTTGAAGTTTTGAAAAGATTCGTCGACTTCGTCCTTTCCAGCTGTAGAACATCGGTTGTCTGTTGCACACACTAGCATCACCAATATGATGCAATTCAATTCGAAAAGACCAATCCCAAAACTGGATACACCTTTGTGCGCTGGAGGAGGAATATGCAGACGCCATGTAAATTCCCTGCAAGTTATTTCACCTCGCGCAAAATACCGGTAGAAGAGCGCTGGGTTTGACGGAAGGTGGTGACGGCTAGTCTACCCACAATCAGCAGCGCTGTCTTGTAAGCTATGCGCAGCGCTTAAAGCTCAGCTTACCTGGCCTTCCATAGCTATTGCAACGTATGCCCCGTGGTCTATTTCAACAGGTTAACCTTCTTAGGTTGAAATCTACGAGGAAATTCAAGCCGTAAAAATTAATGAATCGCTGGGCTCCGATGGCCTCTCCCAGCTCTATTTAGTGACGAATTGAATTAATCACAAAAGTTCAAGTTGTGTTCTCGAAATCTCAGTATTCTCAGATGTCCTATTCGTATCTTAGTCGTTTAAAAGGAACCGCATAATGAGTAGGCAGACTGCAGGATTACAAGACTAATCCTGATAGCGCCACAGTCTCTGGCGTCTTTCATCATTTCCAGATTGTACGACAAGCAGGAAGGGAAAACTCACAAAGAACAATTTAGATTTCGCACCGATGGCGGGCATGTCAACAAAATTTTGATCTTTCGACGGTTGTCAGTACACCATTTTACATTCCAAGGGCCAACGACCACTGTATTCCTGTACAGTTGCACAACCTTCGACTCTACCGACAGGTTAGCCCTAAGGAGCTGTTTATTGAAGGGTGAAATATATGACAAGTTTGCATCGGTCCTCGAAGAGCTGTACCGTCATACTGGACTGGAAAACATGGCCAGTTTTTGCAACCCTCCGTCGTCTTCAGAGTACGAGAAAACCGCCCCATATCCTCATCTCTTCAATTCTGTCACAAAATGTTCTGCAGAATGTTTTGTCTGGCCCGACGGATGGTGGTTTTGAACCACTAGGAGGACAAATCAGGACCAAATGACGCAGGGAGTGTCGAAAAATCGATTGGCCATGTATTGGTTTTTAATGTGAATGATATAATGTTAACAGCATAACGTTGCCGGTAGATGTAATGTAGTAACAATGCCAAGAGGAAACTTCTGAATTACAATATCTCGATAATATTGCTTTGCTGGGCGACAAGGTACAAACAATTCGACACGCGTTGGACCGCTTCGCCATTGGGGTATCAGGGTGCCGTATGTGTATTGCACATTTGCATTATTTCAGGAAAGACAGCAGCCTGTGCCTGCATCCGCTCTTTGTGGTGATAAGTTTCTGCTAGTCCCTTGCTTCAAATACCCCGAGAACTTGATTATAACCGGTGGAGGTAGTGAGAAAGAGATCGCACCACGAACTGCGAGCCGTAAAGACACAACATGTGTGGGGCCTCCATGACATACAGCTTTCCCCCAAGGAGAGAGTACACAGCGATAAAGTACATGCTGTTCCCTTCAGCGTTTTTCCCTGGAACCTCCGCGTTGAGGGCGCCTGGCGACTTTCTATTTCCGACCACCGATGTTTCCGAAGCATTGCTCGAGTTTGGTGAGAATGTCGGGTAAGCAGTGACGATCCGCATCGCCGTCCGTTGGGGGCTGACAGTCACCCTCTGAATGAGGAAGTCGCCCAACACCGCCTTCGGTGGTTTAGACGCGCACTGTTACCCAGTCTACTTTTCAGTGCACTGTTGCACGCAATGGGCAAGGCCAGAAGAAGCGAAGTGACATTCAGATTAGGACCACCGTAGAAGTTAAAAGAAGCCAAAATCGGTTTTGACATCGATGGATGCTTCCCCTATTTTCCTGTTTGGGGCCAAAAAGCCGAGGATTGCCGCTAGTCGGAGATGCTCAGAATCAGTTTGGCACAAAAGAGTTATGGTCCATATGCAGACCGCGAACTTATTAACTGAGAAAAAAGTATGGCGAAAACAAACATCCCCGCTTTCCCCTATTTTATATATAGCCATATCCTAACCGCCTGAAGTCAGCTGCCAAAGGAGACAACATTACGAAGACTCATGAACAGTTTTCATATGGAGCCGTAGGATCAAGAAATCAAGAAACGTATTTTCTCGTAAGATCTTACTTTTGAGAATAAGATGTTATTTTGACCAGTGGTTTCGTGCAATCCTGTGCAATAATGCTATGGCTTATGACTAAGTGGAATTCGATAAGCATACGGAACGGCTTTCGGGTATTCGAACGAAACAATTTACTCCTACATCCGCAACGCTGGCTTCGTCCGACATAATTCTGAAAGGCAAATCATCACCAAACCAGAGAGTTTTGAAGAAACAGAAGCGCCCTGCTCCATGATTCGGCGGGCCTGAGCACCACTGAAGCGCATGCTTACACAGCGCCTGGGATCCATATAAAGCAAAAGAGCAATTAATTCTATCCTGACAGTTAGTGAGGAACCAAAATGATCGCTAAGAAACGCTTTTGTATGAGTTTTTTGTCTGCTTAGACTTTTGCGTTCATATTCAACGTATTACCACTTTACAATGAGCATCCACATCGGAGGGGTAATGAAAAGGGTCCAAGATAAGGAATAAACCGACAACAGTATTCGGCCATTTGAACTCAATTTTGTACGCTGGGAAAAAGTCACGACAACGAAGACCGTTAAAAATAGACCAGTAGAGAAGAGGGGGAAGCAACTCGGAAAAGAACGGAATATTTTTCAGTGGTACATGAGCTTTATTGAAGGGGGAAAACTGGGCAGAAAAGAGCAAATGCAACAAGAAAGAAAAAGCCCCAGAATCACAGCTTTTTGTCAGAAAAATACATGCCAGAATCTTGTTTACAAAGGAGAGTGCAACAACAAGATTGCTTATGAAATGACCGCACATGATTCGCAGTGGGCCGAAATCTCTGATGCGGAATAATAAATAGGTGCGACCAAGAGCGACACCTGAGTAAGGGATGTGAATGCTTCGCTAGAAAATTTCAACTCATTTTTCTCCTTCTGTTTAGGCATGAATCAGGTGGCTGATGGATCTATGAGAAGGGGAGTCAGAGTCAGCCATGCTCAGGGCAAAGCTACCTGGTACTGGGCGCGTCAACCATGCTGTTCAGTGTTGCGACCAGTTGATTGTCTTCAAATCAACTCCCTCCGAAACCATTTCCCAAAGGGGACTGCAGAAGAAATGTAAAACAAATGACATGAAAACGAAGGGTCAGCATTGTATACATTAAATAAAAGTTAAACGCACGAGATGCTGTAGCCCCACAAATCCCGTGACGGTAAAAGACCATTTTTTGAACAATTGCGAGAGTATTCTAACGAAAACACAACCAACCGTATTAAACTGCATTGTGCAGAAATTTGTGTAGACTAATTCTGTCTATTTCGTAGTGTAATCTGGATAGAAACGCCACAATAAACATCCAAGAACTCAGCGTACACCTCCAGATATATATATATATATATATATATATATATATACCACAAATCTGGTGACATTAGATCCTATGGAAGAGGTCGACAATGCGATGAACCTGCGTGGGGTTCACCGTATGTGGTAGCTACTCTAAACTCCTCCATCACCAACTGGCCCTTATTATCGGTTCTCATTTAGCGTTGTTCAACGCAGCTGCTCAAGCTGGAGTACTTCATTGTCCTGAAATGTCCAATCCCAAGTGTTTGGCCAGAAAACCAAATCATCAAGGTAGTACAGCGAGACGGGGTATTCGTATGCAGTTGGTCATTAGTGCAGTTTATGCGCCTTTTGGTCACTGCAGAGGAGCAGCCAAATGTTCGCTGGAGATCCAGTGGAGTCAATGATAGAGAAACTCGATCACACCTTTGTTATTGAAATAGTTCAGTTGAGAACAAGGACCATGCGATTATAAGGTGGTAGGCTGAAATTTTAGCAATGAGAAAGAACACAACACGTTTTGGCTACGTAGTCCAGCATGGAAGACGGGGGTGGAGAGGGAGAAAGCGATCACGGGCGCCGACGGAAATATCAACCAATCCAATCCAAACTACATCTTGTGGCACCAAGGGTAAACTGTCCAGGTCCGATTACAAGTATCCGAACAATAGCACAAACAAACATGAACAGACGTCGAACTCGAAGCAAAACGGTATGGATGTCTCGGTCAGTGAAACAGCTTTCCAAATGCTAGACGTCAACAGACGAGACACGCGACAACAAGTGATACAGCCCATGATGTACCGAAGTGTATTATTGACTCAGTGACAAAAGTAGAATAAAACAAAGTTGAACCAAACGTCACCTGACGAACCGACGGTGGCAAGATTACTAGCGGAAACGGTGTCGCGGCTAGATAAAAACCGGAAAAATTTGTTAGTCAATTTTTTAATAGACGGATATTAGTGCAGATTAAAGACTGGTGAGTGATGCGATAATGGCGGAATAAGTTGCTAATAAGGCTGATCCCCATCGATAGAATATTACTAAAGCGCATCCCCCACAGAACTGAGGACGTTCATACGGACTTTCATTAGCGGGGCTGACGCATTGCTGTTAAATAAATAACTCGTGACTGGAGCATCCACGTAATTGCTCACATGATACACAGACGAAAAGAGGGATCATTTGAAGGAAACTGGAGGCACATAATGGTAGCGAAACAGAATTAGGGAAACAATGATGAAACGCCTACCTCATTTGGCGCAATCGCTCCACGTGAATAACAACTTGATTGATCGTAAAATCCACTTCTTCCTCTGTTGTGAATCTCCCAATTCCGAATCGGATGCTGGAATGGGCTAAATCTTCCTCCGCGCCGATAGCTCGCAGCACATAGGAAGGTTCCAAGGAAGCTGAAGTACAAGCACTGTGAAAAAAAGGCCGTAAACATAGATGAGTCGATGCTTGTTACAGCGAATAGAGAGAATACCAAAAGAGCAAGGTTTATAAAATAACGGTTGGATGACAGGTGAAGTCGGTAAACGTGAACAATCAACCATCGACCGAAAGAAGCGAGTTAATGAGACGTGGGGACCAGTTCTTAAGGTGCCATACATTGCAACTTTAAAAGCTATCATTTCACTGCTTCAAAACCCGGCCCAATATTTACTTCCGAATTCATATTTCGATTAAACTCTTACTATACAGACTTGACAATTATTTGCGATTAACGTGTGGGACTTATGTTACTGTTTGACTGACGGCAATTCGGGCTCGAAATCTCCATAAGAAACTCAGGTCACCCGGCCAACGTCACATTTAAGAAGTACAAGAATCGAGTTTGGTTCCTGAAGAAGCTTATCAGTCGTGCACATCTTCCGGCGCACCCGGGCTAATGGGCGAATTTTCCCACCTGATGGAGAAGACCTAGTTTGGTGGAAGACATTAAACTACATCAACCGGACATTTGCCGATTCTCCCTTCGAAGCTGCCGAGCACTGATGAGTGTTAGTGGATAAGACCATTGTAGAAAACAATTTGATAGCTCCGATTAGCCTGGACTAGAGCTGGTGGCGCGGTGGTAACTCATGAGCTGATTTAATTTAATCCAAACAACTGGCTTGACATCTTAGTAATTAGGCAGGATTAATTTCGGATTCACCGTGGCTCGAAATCCATTTCCAGGGTTGGAATACGGATGAAACCAATGTGCTCCTCTATGTTTCAGAAGGAACAGTCAATCTGAGGCTCTGCTAAGGCTGTCAGCATATTCAAATGATTTACTCTGGTGGGTTACGAAGACTGGTGTTATTCAGGTCGCGCAATAGGATTTCCTGAAGACTATTTACCGACGCACTGTATAACGACACTTGAAAAGGAAATCCTAGCACAGGCGAGTAAAACGAAAGAGTACCAACTGTCCAATATATTCACCTAAACGGAGAAATACACACTACATAAATAAACCGCTAACTATCTGGATTTACAAAAATGAACGGTTTCATTTGTATAAAAACTTTGTCATAAGATTCAACCTTAATCTAGTCACGCAAGAGTCGATGCACATCGTGGTCGACCAGACTAAACTGAATTTATCCGGTACGGAATTTCGCGAATGTCACCCAGATATGTATATCTAACAAACGGGTTAGATAGTGCGCTTTGATCTGGAAAACAAAGTTTGGGAGGATTTAGGCATTCGGCGCGTTGAATAACTAGCGCAAGAGTATTACCGCGTTGAAGCTTCGATCTATAACAATATTTCTGATTTTCTACCGGTCCTCCAACGCCATTTTGAAGCCAACATAATACATAATAACTCTACTTTCTTTGCTGTTTACTGAACGATAAACATCTTAGGAAGTGCGCAGCGGCCGTTAGAAAATTCCTTAAACGGAAACTGATCGACGGAGAGGACGAAGCTTCGAAAACGAAGGAGACTGGAGGCGGTGGCAACGAAAATAAACTCCGGATCCGGCCAGTTCGAAGCAATTTATACGCACTCGCTAAAAGTAATTCACTGTCTCGGAAATCAGTATCATCCTAGGATTTCTCGCCAGACCAGTACAGACAACGAATTTAAAAATTGCCCCTTTTACCTCGCAACACAAACCCACAACTGTTTTCAAATATATTTTAGCCCCTAGAGTTCCTTTCACTATTAGGTCGTCGTAATTTCGTTGATTTCTTGTTCGAGGTTTGGTTCGATTATGGACTTTGTTTGCCGCTACGATCGATCGGAATTGTTGTTTAAAAACGCTTTTGTTTCTCAACATAAGCTGGGATCACGCATTGCTACACCTTAAAGATCAAATCCATCTAAAACAGGCACTAGTGCTGGCTGGC
>LUCM01006039.1:0-28886 GCA_008360955.1 Fasciolopsis buskii
TAGTGGCTCTAGGTGATGCAGCTCAGTGCCACATTCAGTCGCATTCTCGCATTTGAAGTCTCTCCTCTTCTGCGTAAATTTTCCACATATTTTCATTTCATCACTCTTTCTTGCTGCAATATTTCTATTCACGAGAATTCCTGATTGGCACCAACTATAATTGCCGTACCATTACCTCATGCATGTGTGTTGAGTTAAATGACTACATTGTTTACGTGGCAGTGTATAAGCGGTATTGCAGTCTAAGGCCTTATGGCCCGGTTGAAAAAAGTTATTGAATTTGTACGTTTGCCTGTGCCTAGTGCTTAGTACGACCACTTACAAATTGGAGCAAAGCTTTTCGGATATGCATTTCGCAGATAATTAATCTCTCACATTGCTGTGAAGAAATACAAATGAGTTATTTTCTCAACCCATACTGTAGGATATTTTCAATATTTTGTTACCTTTTCACGATAACGAAAAAACTCATGCAAATGCTTCTAGGATATGAAGTAGGGAATAATGGTGCAACGAGGCAGACTATGTTGTAATTCGGAGCAATGACTGATAGTGATATGCGTCGTGAAAGGTAAAAGACTTGCAACGAAGTTAAGGTGACTTATATCCGTCAAGTTTGTGCACCTCGACGGATCCGGGTAGAAGCAGCTTCATCGTCGCCGCAAAATGTGATGCATTAAGAATCGTCGGAAATTCTCCCGTGAGATGTCACAACTTTATCAGAACAAACATTGTAGCCAACTGGTAGGCTTTCAGAAAGCAGCTTGGGCTGCTGTGCCCTAAAACTTGAACGCTGTATGGCGTAAACTGATTGTCTTCCATCTTGGTTTAAATCCCACAAAAGAAAGTATAATTTCAATAGGTTAATATCGCAGTTGCTCGATGTCACAACGATATAACCAGAAATTGCACAAGAACAGTGGCGGGCCCATCCATCGCCATTGTTTATTGATTCTGAGTTTCTAGTAATGCATGCCTCAAATTGCAATGAATTAATCTCATTTTGTTCTTCTTGGCGGGCTCGTAATGTTTCGTGGTTGAGACATTCATATGACGGATAAACGGGATACCAGCTACATCCTTAGTCTATTTTCTCGGTAGATAACTCCAAAACTTACGGCTCATTATACGAATTTCCCCAGTTCTAGGTGAATAAAATGAACACAAGTTCAAGTTGTTGTTGTCTACTGAAGCGGAAGAAGCCCATGCAACACTTGTTGTATGAGTTTTGGCATTCTCTTTAAATATTTATATATAATATTCGTGTAATATATATACATACACATATATTTATGGTGACGTCGCAGCCTTCTGATCTCATATGATTGTTGATTCGGAGGGAGTACAAACCACCCACTTGCATGACTTCGTCTGTTGTTTTACTGTACGCTAAGATTCTTTTGGCACGTTAGTTTCCTCGTTGTTCTTCTATTCGTCTGTGGTATCTGTTCCGTTGTCATCGGTTTTTGCAAGCAATAAGGTAAATTCTATTATTTCAGCAACTAATCTATTATGTGATTGTCCATTTTTTGAAGTTCGTTTCGCCACATAATATAATCGGATGCAACTTAGAAGAAAATTATGTACACATTTCAAGCAAAATAATCAAGAAATCCGTAGTTTAATGAAAGCATCGCGCCCGTTTCACGTGATGTCTTCAACCGTTCATTTGGCATCTGTCGTAAATCGTTAGCGGCCTATCCAATGTATTTTTCTTTTGTAGTATCGAAAATGAAGAACAATCAGGGTTCAACTTCAAAATAACTTTTTGCTGGAGATTTTTGCGGGATTACTATAAACAGTCACGACGATAAAGATTAATTTCGTTAATAGTCCCTTGGAACACCGGATCAGTCTGAAACTGAATTTGCTCTCATGTTTAATGCACACATGCTATTGAATAGTTCGTCTTTGCATTTTATCTACGAGGTTTACGAAATTAGCTCGCGGGGTTTTTTCTGAAGATGTCGTCTTTGCAAATCGCCGCCATCTGCAACTAATATTGTTGCGGTGAGACTCTCTCTAAAGAATATTTTTGGTGTCAATATCAGAAGTTTTCCTCTATCCTTTAAAAGAATAAAGATCAATCTAGTCTAATGACTTTGTGGTTTGGTGCGGCAACCTAGTGCGTCAATGAACTCTGCTGCTGATGGAACGATCTGCCTTCGTCTTCCCTTATTAGGAAACCGTCGATAAGTTTATTGTGCATGGTACCAATGAAGTACCTTTGTTGGTTAATCTACGCACCGTTCTGGTTACTGTATCCAAGTTTGAACCAATGAGTCTTCATTTTTCCTCATCAATTCATTTACGCTGGCTTGTATGGGTTCGTACTTCCAACCAACCCGGTCGATTCCGAGGTACGCGCACTTCCTCATTCTCATCGCGCGGATTGACGATTCTATCGACGATTGAGAGCTCTTGAACTGCGCATAGTCACAAGGGGACGCAGTCGCAATAATTAGTGGAGTCATGTGGATTCGTTTATATCGATTACCTCCTGGAAAATTCTGTTAGTGATGCAGTTTGCCCATTATCTTCCGAGTTCAGCTGTCCGAGTCGCTTGATTTATCAATTTCCTGTCCATGATCTTGCATATGTAAGTAAATTACTTACTACAGGCGTCTTGGGTAGGTCACTGACACTTCAGAATTCGCATTAGGACGGTCCTTCCGCGGTAGTGAAAATGTTTGCGAATTCCGAAAACAATGTGATTTTCACAAGACGAACACATCATGCTTTTGCCGGCAAATGTATCTTTTTCAATAAAATGTTTTTTGTCTTTCTCATCTTTACCAACGTCTGATAGTGATGCTATCTCACAGTAAAAGAACCTTAAACCTTTGTAGTTCCTTGATTCAAATGTGCATTTTCTCTAAGTGTTGGAATATCTTGTTAAGGTAGATAGCATGCATTTCAGCGGAAAACCAAGCGGTCACTTTACAATTTACCCTATCGGAGGCGATATGCGACATCTGCGTTTGGGCTCCCTCCGTAACTGGAAACTGCATCACAGTCGAACTCAGCTCTTCTGCAATGGACGACTATTTTCGTTCCATTCAGTTCGTGGACGTGTGTGAAGTTTTTTCTGACGCTGATCTGGTGCGCATTCTACAACAACTGCAGAGATATCCGGTAGGTTTCTCCCCGCATTTCTGTTAATTATTTAACATGCCATATAATGTATCCAGAACACGAGGAGGCAAACAAGCTGACTGTCGTCTATTCGAGTTCGATAATTATGGCTTCCTCTGTGACTCGGACTCGACATTTATTCGAATGGTATTTACACGTTCCATATATCTTCTAGGTGATAAGGCTAATCTCCGCGCCAATAAATTGCACTCATGATTTGTTTGTTTGTCTCTCCTTTATTAGTTCTACTAGTATTCATCAATTGGCTTGTTTAAACGTGCCTTTGAGAAAAGTATACCAAAATACACTAAGAAGGCTGAATTTATGCGCAGAATGTAGACCATCAAAAGTATAGATTGATATCTTCAAAGTTCCATGCATACCAAAATGAATAACAGTAAATGTGTACAAAAACGTGAACGGGTAAAATGTGACTAAGATTTGAATTTGCTCAGCGTATTCCGCTCATCGCTTTTGTTCACTGCTCTCTTGTCCTTTTCTCACCAAAACTTGCGAGTGTATTTGGAATTTTTATGGCCCTATTTTCAATCATTATCTATGTCCTCTTATCGCCTTATCAATAAATCGTCCACAATAACCGTTTCAAGCAACCTTATTTTCGTGTGTGGATATTTCCTATGCTCCTTTACCTAAGCAACTAATTAGATTCATTTCCGATTTGAATACCTGTTGATCAGTGTCTCCTAAAGAGATTGATCTATTCATTTGTTGTGAATGCAGAAATGCATATGTTCATAGGCAGTTCAACGTTGATATTGCTTAGACTTTGAGGACTCTTCGTTCCTCGTTCTCAAAAACTACTTGTTTTAACTAGCGTCCGGTACTATTATTATTTTTATTCTAAAGTCGTAAATTGATAATAATAAGTTACACATGACTGGTTTTATGTCGAACATTTTTAGGCATGTCTTTCACAAGAATCGACAAGCAGTTTTGCTTCGGAGCCGGATCGGCCAAAGCTGTCAGCTCCTAGGATTCGGTCTCTAATCGCAGCATCTCCCGCTAAAGTCCTTACTTCAGGAAACCATGAGGAGTCACTCCATCACGGTGAATCTGATTTGGCTTTTGTAAGTGATAGGTCCAGGTAACTTAATGGTAGTCTTTTCCTGAATTACTGACTTTGGGTTATTTCCTCTTCAGAATGCTCGTTCATCAGCTCAAGGTAACGACCCTATGTTTCGTAGGGTGATTGCCTCCTCTCCGGTGTACTGCGAACGCGCCAGCCTACTTTATCAAAATACTAAAGCCTCACCAAACAGCCCTGCACTGTCACCCATGGGCCAACTTAATTCGTCGTCTAAGGTTGAATTTCAGCGATCTAGTTCATTGGAAGTGTTGTGTGACGCTGTTTCTTCAGCCTCGACGGACGCGAAAAGCAGCTGCCGTGCATTTTCAACTCCCCCTTCAAAGGTGTCTGATGAAACTCTGCGAATCAATTCGGAATACCCGAGCCCTGAAAAACATCGGAAAGCGTAAGCGTACATACATGCCTTTAGCATTAACTGGATAGTATCTCACTTCTTAGTTCAGTATTAATTCTCAGGAAGTTAGCTAGATGAGATCCAGGACGCATTGAGACAGCATTGCTTGTCATCTTAGCTGAATCCGTTAAGTCAGGCGACTAGTAGGTAAATTCAGGTGTTTAACTTGTAATGACGCTAAGGGGCATATGATGCAGCACGATAAGGCCTTGTCTTACGCTGATCAGAAGTGTTTCTTATCCAGAAGTCTCCCATTTGTGGCTCTTTGATAAATGCGGCTTTTCATGCTTTGACTTTGTAGACAGGTTGTTGAACCTTGTGCCACCGAGAAGCTCTGATGTTTAGCAATCCTTTTTATTTCGTGAAAACATTCAATGTCCTACTGCTAACACTTACCAAGTAGCCAAGCTCTGCAGGCCATGTCTGAGGCCTTCGTTTTGCTTAGGCTACCTGCAGAGAAGTCATCTATCAGTAGGGGTCGATTGCTGTGATCTAGCGGACAGTAACCGTGCAAATCAGTGACGGATAGGTGGAACATCATGTGGTGAAGTTGAACAAACCGTTCAGAGCCTGCCCGGTAGCGTAATGGCTAAGGCGTTCGACTGAGAATCGTTCGTCCCGGGTTCGCGTCCCAGTTTGGGAGCGGTCCAGTTGCACTGCTGGTGATTCCTAACAAGGATGAAACAGCTGTACAGTGCTTCGATGGTTTCTTTACGGTTAGTTGGGCGATGATATCACATGGTGAATTATCTATGCTATTCCCCATCAGTCACGTGAGGGTGGGGCTTCGTGTGCAACTCTTGTGCTTGATTAGGTTCAATGCAAGACCACTCAGCTGATCAATGACCTTTTCTTAACGTCCAGTCTGTAGTCACTTGCCCATCGTCGATTAACTATGGGGTTCACTCATTGTGTTGTAAATCGCTTTGTTTAATGAGAAAACCTTGATGTTTGGTTAAAAATCCCCACGCCACTGGTGGCACCGTTCACTCAACCAAATCAAAATTGTTTTGTGCAAGCTAGTAAAAAAATGCTTGCTTGTCAAACAGAAAGCTGAAGATCAGTTTGTGCGTCACAAGGTTGGACGGCCATCGAAGCTATCTTTGTTTGAGTCCCATACGGCTCTCGTATCGTGGGTTTCATGTCTTCTCACCAAGCAGACCATCTCCTTCGGAGTGTATCAACAGGACGTTGTGCGGGATCCACAACTCAATTGAGTAAAGTAATTCAACTAACTGCGCCAAATGTCTCGTCTAGGTATTTCTTGCACCCTTCAGGAGGCGAAGCAGCCCGAGCTGTGGGTCAGCGCGGTGTAGGAATAGTCTTGAGTGAGAAGGCTGAAGCAGCCATTATAGACGGGATCCCAGTTCAAAGTCTCTTATACGCCGTGAAACTGCAGGGATCAGTCGGCGTCCGGAAGGATAGTATCGTTAAGCGCAGTTTATTTGTTATCTCGGTATACGCTCCAACAGACTTCAGCACTAACACGAAGAAAGACGAGTTTTACGATAACCTCGTCACTCTTGTTCGGAAGAGCAAACGCTCTGACATTGTAGTGGTAGAAGGTGACTTTCATGCACAAGTTGGAAAACTGAGTGCATCGGAGTCCTGTTTAGGTGGGCGATGCGCCTTGTCTTCTTAGTGAACAGATAACGGGGAAAGGCTTCTCCAAACCTGTGCGGACAATAACTTATTCGCATGTAGTGCGAATTTCGGAAACAACTCTCGTTTCACAGCGACATGGCGCTCTAACTCGACAGGTACTTTGAGTCAGATTGACCATATTGCAGTAAGTTACCGTTGGCGCGGTTCTGTCCAGAACTGTAGATCGTACTGGAGAACGTACGGCGAATCGAACCATGCGTTAGTTTTAATGCGATTATCGCTGCAGCTGAGTGGCCATCGACGCAGGCCACAAACCCGATTGGCTGTCGAACGTTTGTCTGATTCGGCTTTTCGGAACAGCTGTGAACAGAAACTATCTGAGGAACTAAGAACTTCGACGAGCAGCAGTGAAGATCAGCAATGGGAATAAATCAAGCAGGCTATGCATTTTGCAGCAGATTTCGCCTGTGGCTCCAGACCTGGCGTTCATCAAGGACATTGGATCTCCCAAGGGTTCCTGGGTCTAACGGAGAAAAAAACGCCAGCTGCCTTACTGCAAGGAAGTAAATAAAATGCGTTGACAGTTGAAGCATTAGTTGACCATAAGCCTTAATACTAACCGTGAGAACCGGTGGGTTAAGATAGCCGAAGAGATGGAAGTAGCGGCCGCTTCAGGTAGCAATGAAAGACTGTTTAATCTTATACGCGACGCCGGCGGACGGTGAACTTCGGTTAGTGAAGTCGTATTCGATAGGAATGGAAAGCTCATCCATGGTAAACAACAAATTGTGGACCGTTGGGCTGAGTACTCCAAGGTCCAGTTTAGCTGGCCGCAAGTTAACGCATTTCGGCCGACGTCTGTAGCTGCGAATCCTTGGGTGTCTGTCAGCCCCCCAAACGTAATTGAAAGTAGAGTCGAATATTCGACTTCTGGAGAGGAGAAAAGCAGCGGTCCCGATGACCTTCCCGCAGTTCTTTTTAGATTGGGTGGAGAAGTGCTGATGAAATCACTTACCGCTTTGCTTCTTGATATTTGGAACGAGGAGCTTATACCGCTATCGTGGGGTGAGTCACTGATTATACCCATCCTCAAGAAGGGTACACGGAGTGACTGCAGCAATCATCATGGGATTAGTTTAATTCCGATAGTTACTAAGGTGTTAGCTTCGATAAAGCCGGGTCGTTTGACGCCATTTCGCGAGAACATCATTCGCAAATAGCAGGCCGGATTTCGTCCAGGTCGGGATTACCTCCACCAGATATTCGCTCTTCGCCAAATACTCGAAACGCGCCCCACACACCGCCGCCCTACGATCGTAGTCTTTTTGGCTTTGAAAGGCGCATTCAACTCGGCGGATCGGACAATCTTATTTAGTGCTCTCCACCGAAAGGGTATGCCAACTAAGTTTGTGAACCTGTTGCGAGCATTGTATTCGCATACCTATGGTCGCGTGATGGTATATGGTGAAGTATCAAGTTCATTCGAAAGGACTAGCGGCGTTCGACAAAGGTGCCCCATCTCTCCATTTTTGTTCAACTTCGTCATGGAGGACGCGATAGAAGATGCTTTGTGAGGTCTCCAAGATATAGGAATCGAACTGGCAAATGGGAGGAAGCTGTGTGCCCTAGATCACGCAGATGACGTTGTGTGCTTGTTCCAAACCCGGGACCGTAAACAGCGTGCACTAGGTAGACTGTCGAGGTCTGTTTCTCGGTTTGGCATGTGCTTTGCACTTTCAAAGTCCAAAGTGCTGTGGCACAACTGGACAATAGTAGTGCTGAACTTGATACTGGATGGAGAGGAACTAACGATTGTGGGCCGTTTCACTTACCTTGGTAGGTGCGTGTCGAACGACAGTAACTCGAGAGTGCAGGTAAATACGCGTATATCGAAGGGTGGACTGAAGCATGTGGCGTCGGCCTGATATTTCACTGAAGTTGAAAGGTCGTGTGTACTGTGCCGCAGTGCGTTCAGTTTTGTTGCACGGTTGCGAGACGTGGATAACGTGTGTCGGAGATGTTCCTCGGCTGGAGGTTTTCGACAACCGATGTTTACGTAGTACGGCTAGGATTGGATGGAGCGATCGAGCGAGTAAAGTAGAGGTCAGGAATCTAGTACTAGGTGCCTGTTCGCAGAATACCTTATTTCAGTGTATGAAACTTAGTAGACTGTGTTGTTTGGGTCACGTGTTGCGTATGTCGAACACTCATCTACCATATCGCGTCCTATTTTGTGTTTCTCCCAAGTGACGGAGGAAGTTACCTGGAGGCCAACAGATGACGTGGCAACGTAGAATGAGAAAATGTACAACGAACTTAGGCAAAGTAGGTGTCTCACGTCTTGGTGGTTGAGGTCCGAAGATTCGTGAACTAGCTGGCTGGAGACACTGAAGGATGTGGCAGTGGGCCGTGAACAGTGGTGATCGTGTTGTCGTTTTCTGTCGAATCAGAATAATTGAAACAGTGCGTTTGTACAGTTAGACTGTTTCGTGTGTTGGCTGCAACAGCGTCTTATTTTTTGCCGCCTGTGTAGGTCCACTCCCTGTTCCCCTTGAACATTCGCTCTTTTTATATAAACGTGTAACTCTGGACAAAAAATAGCGGTCAGCGAGGCTTGCCTTGCTGTTTAACACTGAACGATGATGATGAATCTTTTTGCGAGATTAAATATGGCCATATTCACAGTCTATATATTTCAGTTGACATTGAGTTTTACCTTTGTGTTTCAAAACCTTTGGTGCAATCGCTTTTTTTCTTCGACAAATAAACTGGGAAGCATATTGTTCAGGGTTAATATACTTTGGTTGTGGTTAATCCATATGCTGCTTTTGTCTCCACCTTCAGAGACCTCTTTCGATCACCTCATTCTGCTCTGTGCATCTCGGCGCCAACTATTGGTGACGTAGATATGGATAAAAGCATCCCAACCGATTCGACAGCTGGAGGTGAGTTCTGTATGATTGTTGACCGTATCAAATTGGTTCCGGATCTTATTAAATTGGTTTCCGTGAGTTGGTCCGTTTCGCATATGAAGGAATTGTCAGCTTGGAATTTTCCGTTTATAATTATCCGGTGGTAATGAGCGTATTTTAAGCACATTCCTCTACGAAGTGCAAAATATCTTAGCTACAATGTTGGATTTATTTCCTTTTTTTTCAGTGCTTCACACTTTTCTCACAGAAATTGCTAACGCATCTCTCCCTACTCATAAAAGCAGTTCGAACAGCACGTCATAGTATTTTCCCAGGATTTAGGTGGTCGTACTTTAATAAGTTTAGAATAATTGGTCGACAGATTTTAACAAATCTGGAATTTCAAAACAGTCAATCTCCTTGATCAGTCTGAATAAAACGGATATAAGGCACAAATTATGAGGTGCAAGGATTTCTTTTATTCTTCTCAATCGCGCACGTAAAACGATAATTCACCTTAGAAAGAGACGGAGAGTAACACAATGAAAAACAAACTGCGTCTACAAAGTCAGAAAAATGTTTGGCGAAAGCTGATTGGCTAACGCCAGGGCAGGTACATATTGTGGGTCGACAGTTTTTGCGCACATAGTAGTGGTTTCGGTCTGGTGATAGATAAAGCCTCACAAAGGCCAACAGTCTCGGGTTATGGTTCCGTAGAATCACTTGGAATGCTTGGTTGAAGTCAATTTGGACATTCGACACACTACCAATGGACTGAATCTCAACAGACAATCGACAAATCTGCTCAACCTAGACGCCATTCACATAATTTAACAGTCCACTTGCAGCTTCGGTGACAATCATAGGCAGAACGGATCAGTTCCTTGGTCAACGGATGGGAGGGCATGCGACCAAGTAATTATTGAAACAAATGACTGATCCTTCGCCTGAACATAAGGCGAGCACGAGGATCCCGGCCTCGTCAATCGCGAAACACCTTATGACCTTCGGTCATCAAATTGACTCCGACCAAGCATTCCAAGTGATTCTACGGAACCATAACCCGAGACTGTTGGCCTTTGTGAGGCTTTATCTATCACCAGACCGAAACCACTACTATGTGCGCAAAAACTGTCGACCCACAATATGTACCTGCCCTGGCGTTAGCCAATCAACTTTAGCCAAACATTTTTCTGACTTTGTAGACGCAGTTTGTTTTTCATTGTGTTACTCTCCGTCTCTTTCTAAGGTGAATTATCGTTTTACGTGCGCGATTGAGAAGAATAAAAGAAATCCTTGCGCCTCGCAGTTTGTGAATTCTATTCGTTCTATTCAAATCTAGAATTGATCCAACCGCGAAAAGTCATGGATCTCGGCACACAGTTGCATCAATTCTACGTTTGTCAAAATCTGCCAACCGAACTTCTTAAACAATCACGCCCGTGAATTTTACTTAGTAGATTCTGGTTGATTCATAGGGAAATTCTGCTCTGACAGTCAAATTTCCAAAAGTTTACTGTGGTGGATGCCAGGTGCTTGCGCAGTTTGGGCAAGTAACCATTGACTTTTAATGGGATGTTCGTGAGCCGTGGTCTTGTCTGCTTTCATTCTCTCTGGTGGCATCTGTAGTTGCCTTCCATATATAAACAATCCTAGAGGGAGACCTCCATTTAAGTCTGATGCTTATTATAACATAAAAATTCCAAAAGGACGGTTCTGCGGTCTTTTCTTGACCGGTTTTTTCAGCCCAACTTGAATGGGATGGTTCCTCTACGGCGAGGCACATCGATTACCTAAATTAAATTCAAGACGCCCATTATTTTATTCCCGATCCTGTGTGTCACATGTGCGCAATTCAGTAATGCTAAAGTTATCAATCACGGTCGAGTTTCAACGGACGTACTCCGCTCAGCTTTGCATCTGTACGAAGCCGCGCGAGCCAGGAGGAGGAGAGATCTTGTTAATGTTTAAAATAGATAGTAAATCGTGAGATATACAGAAATAAACTCATTTGGCAAAATAAGAAAACAATGGGCATGACGTTACAAAGACGATAACAACCGGATTCGTTTAAACCGAAAGTTCTAAGTTTCCTAATGTTTCAGCAAGGAAACTGAAATAGGTCTGATATACACACAATATATCTTCTATAGCCGAAATTTCTTTTGTCATTTGCAGACACCAAAGAGCATGCAGCCACAAGCGCAAACTTGACAACACCAATCGAGTGTTTGGACCTCGGTGTAATTTCGACGCCAGAAGCACAGCACCCACAAATTACAGTGCATCACGAGTCCCTCAGTCTCCATGAGCCTCGGGTTTGTGTTATTCCTTGTGCAGTAACTCCTCCGGCAATTGATTCTCAAGTTACTCAGAATATTGGGACAAGCGTGAGTGCGCATTGTTCGGTTACCATAAGAAACTGAAAGTTACAGATTTGATAATAAACCAATTTATATATATATATAATATATAAATAGATGTATATGTTTTTTTATATGGATATATATACCGGTGGTGCTCGGTGCCACAGCGACATAACCAGAAATCGCACAGTGGCGGGCCCATCCATCGCCATCGTTTATCGATTCTGAGTTTCTAGTAATGCATGCCTCAAATTGCAATGAATTAATCTCATTTTGTTCTTCTTGGCGGGCTCGTAATGTTTCGTGGTTGAGACATTCATATGACGGATAAACGGGATACCAGCTACATCCTTAGTCTATTTTCTCGGTAGATAACTCCAAAACTTACGGCTCATTATACGAATTTCCCCAGTTCTAGGTGAATAAAATGAACACAAGTTCAAGTTGTTGTTGTCTACTGAAGCGGAAGAAGCCCATGCAACACTTGTTGTATGAGTTTCGACATTTTCTTCAAATATATATATATATGTATATAATATTCCTGTAATATATACACATATCGTAGTTTTTTTATTTTGTATACTTTCCCTGAAATCAAGAGAAATTTGTCATCACAACGACAAAATTTCCCTTATGCGTAGTGACATTCTCTTTTGTTTCGTTTTTAAGGCTTTTCTCACTTTATTCACGTTGGCATAAACAACTTGGGCGGGAATAAGAAAGCGTGATAATATTTTTTGAAGAATTCCCTTCTAGAAATATCTATTTTGCAAATTTCTTGCAGGTTACTTGTGCCATGAGTTCAACAAAAATATAAACTGTTCGCCAGGCTAAAGGGCGGGCATTTTCTTCTGTTCCGCAGAGCAGTTATACTCCGTTTTATTGTTCCGTTAATCTATGATCCGTATCTGGTGACACCTGGTGCGTTTAAATATTTAACTATCTGGACAATGCTGTATGGTAATAATCTGCTTCCTTCTAGAGAAAAAAGCCTGTCTTATAATCTCATCACGAATTTTAGTAACTTTACGGTCACTTTCAGACGCGATTTATTTTCTCTATGAAGGACATTTCCTTAGTATACTTTGTTATGGTAACCTTGTTTGGTTCAAAACGCTGGAAAATATGTAACACAAGATTTGAAATTGACTAAAGCATTTTAATCAGTTCATTATACTCTGCATTGGGTGCCACAGGACTTTGCTCTTTCACGCTCCCTGATTTATCGTCACGATAACGCCGTAATCGGTTAACGTAGCAGGCATAAATGACTTCAATGCAGGGTCGTCTTTGGTATAAATCAAAATCCTTCCTGAACGAACATTTTCCTGTTTATGATCAACAATGATTACTAGACCACAGCCTATAGATCCAGGTGTTATTTTGGGTATAATACTTGAAAATTTGTGTTTTGGACAAGCGAGCTTGTTCTCATTTCTGAATGCAAACTAGGATAAGAACTAAGACCTTTCCGAAAACGTTTATGGAATTTTCATGTTCCAGTAGGATTTCATTTTCAGATCATTTTAACTAGACAATCAGGGTCATCCATGTTGAACTAGCCCTATTACGGTCCGCAAGCCGATGTACTAGGGGCAACTTGTGAGTAAATTCATATTTGCCGATACTTCTTTGTGCCTCACAAGCAGTAGAAGCCTAAGAATATTAATAGAGTAGGTTTTTGAGTGCATCACGATCGGCATTACCTGCATATATATATATATATATTTGTATGCATATATCCACATGCATGTGTGTATATACTATATATTTCTAGCAGTATATACGCGAATAAACAGAGTCCCAGAAGCAGGCGAACGGTTTCGCCGTTGTTGCCGTTCATCAGGCATGTGCCAGATCCACTTCTATCATGTCATTCGCATACTTGAACACTCTGATTGTCAGTTTTCACCAGTATCTTGTTCGTATTATAAATAAATAGATATATGCACATATTTATATGTATGCCATAGTATCCGGTTTGCGAAATCGGAAGTTTAGATGAAGACTTTTTCTTGAAGCTTCTTCAGGTGAATCACAGCTGCGATTCCTTGGTAATCGCTTGGAATTTAAGCTAAGTTGTTTCCTTCCAGACAAATTTTGTCTTTTTATCCAAATACTGTTTGCTTGTAACATCTCTGGAAGCATTTTGCCCTCGTTCCTGTCGTTATTCCCGTTGAACTGCCAAAGACTTACCCGGGAATCACGGTTGCGGTTCCTCTATGGATTTTTCTATGATGAACTTCCATCTAAAGTCTGACAACGCAAACTGTATTCGGGTTACATGTCATTTCGGAGTCTACGATTATGTGGATGTTTAAAAATGAGAGCAACAGGCACGCATATCTGACGAGCAGCAATAACCGCGAAACCCGTCGTATGCTTCCGGGAAGCGTTTGTTCACTCATCCGAATACTACTTACCATATATATATATATATCACCAGAATGGAATTTGTGGCGTCAGGAGTGTGCATGGAAACTCTTTGTCGAAGAGTCACACAGAAGAATCACAACTGTGATTCGTTGACAAAGAGTTTCCATGCACACTCCTGACGCCACAAATTTCATTCTGGTGAGGCATACAAATTCGGAGTGTACAAGTAGAAGGATGTTTGGACAAGAGGGTACCGGGTAGGCATATCTGACGAGCGACAATAACCGCGAAACCAGTCGTGTGCTCCCGGGCAAAGTTTGTTCACGCATCCAGATGCTACTTACTACATATATATATATACATATATATATGGGTTTGCTTTGGTAGCAGCGTCATTCTAGATGATGACGGTACACGCTCCAGCATTTTTCGCAAATTATTGGCAATGCTTAGACCCAGTGAATATCACGCCAAAAAATTTTCACACTCGGTCAGTTTTTCCTGCACTATAGTTTCTTGGGTCAGTTTTTATGTGCAACGCTTCTTTATTTCAGTTATTATTTTCTCCTCATCAGACAAAAAATCTCAAGGATGCTGTGGGTCAAACTCCAGGAAGTCTCTCGTTATTCCTTAATGTCTCAAGAACCGAGCATCAAAACGTCTCAGCATTGACCTCTTCATCCAAGTTGTCACCGTCCGAAGACTCGTCACCGTCGTTACCAGGAAATTTTTCAAAATTATGTCTGTCTTCTACTCAAGCCTCTGTTCCAGATTTCCGGCAAAAACCAGCACGAAAACTTTGCGACACATCGGTGTCTTTTCTGCCAGATTCATCCCCAGTGGAGGCTTTGAATGCAAACACTCCAGAACGCATTACAGGTGTGTTTTAATATGAATTGATTCTATTCATTAAACTGGGCTTCATACTCATTTTTGTTTTATTTTTGTATGTAGTTCTTGCATTACCCGAACTATCGGCTGACGTGCGACTGCCCACAAGTAAGAAGACTGCTGTGAAACGTACCAAAAGGGGACGCAAACTGGAGGTCCCGAGTAAGTCCAGTCAAGCAGGTCACTTTATTTCGACATTTGTATGATAATCAATAAGAACAACTCCCTTGTAGTTCTTAGATGAACGTCGTTTTTTCTTTACTTTCTGGTATTTTACTTGACGCATGTTTGCTTGAAAACTTTCTGTAACCAGAACCATAGCAACAACAGAATTCAATTAAGGGAAAAAACGTGTATGGGGTTTTTTGGATGTCCGATCCTCTTTACCATACTTCCACATCGTCTAATCCGTCCTGACCCATGTTCCCCTTTGAGCGTGATAATACCCACTTACCAAACCCGAAATAATGTTGAATCAGGAGGTCCAGAGCCGATCCTACCATCAAATTGGTTTAGCCGAGAAAGCTTGAAATCCACTGGGAACCGGTGACCGGTTGCTCAGTTTGTACGCTCTACGAATATTGTCAGTCATCCAGAATCTCCGGTAATCCCAATGCTACAAACGCCGGTAAGAAGAATGCTGACTATGGCTGGTCTAGAGTCGGTGATTAGCCTAGTCCCCCATAGTGAATACTAGGCATTCGCATTCTTCCTTATCTCTGCCATGACCAGGCAATCAGTGTGAATTTCTCAACGGAGGCTAGTTGAGATTCACAGTCACAATGATACATTTCAGTCGGTGTACTGAGTGAGCAACTATCGCAGAAACCCAGGAATTTAATTTCGACATTTTTGAAAAATATGCTATAAGCATGATTGCAGTTCAAAAGGCATACCCGTAGCCACTAGATACCATTACACTGAGGGGAAAAAGAAGCCTTGGACAGGGAACTTTGCTTGATGTGAAACCTGATGGGTCGGATATGGTAACAAGCTGAACGAAAGCAACGTGTCATCTACCACCAAAGCGACCACCACATTTGGTATCCTAACGTCTGAAATTTTGCGGTGACAGACGTGTAATTCACTAAGACATTCGGCTTCCCCCATCCACAGGCAACTACAGTGCCCCGCATCCTGTTGATAATGCTCTTGATGTAATACGTTCGATCGCCACTATCCTTAAGATCACTGAGGTTATAATCACTCCCGGAAGAACATTCCAGCCGCTTTTGTCACAATAAGATATCAGTTTGATATGGTGTAACGGTTTGCATGCTCTCTTGACTCAACGAGCTACGCAGGATGGCTTATCTCATATAAAAGATTAAATAAAATCTTGAAGACCAATAGGTAGAGGTCAGATGAAGTAATTTCATGGTTTTTCATGTTGCCCGTTGATTCGAGCTGGCAACTCAGTTGGAAAATTGAGCAGAAGAAATATTGGTCCAAGTAGATGGACTTTCACTCAGCCCCTCCCCGCTGCTTTGCGGACAGGTTCCTGTTAGAATCAAAACATTTGGTTGAGTATCCTAATCACCCTCCTGCTTAGCGGCTGGACGCCTTAGTAGTAGACGTCTACTGTTCTAAAGGTCTCCACTTCTGCAAATTATTCTATGTTGCATCGCCGTTGAGCAGAATAGTGTGGCCCGTGCTGCCCATTGCCTCGGGCAAGGTTTAGTAGCGGTAATTATGCTTCTGCTATGTTAGCACTACATTGCCTTGTGAGTGGGATTTTTGTATCAAAGGCGAAGTACCGCTCGCCAAAGTACCTACAGGCAGCCTTTCTTACAGGTCACATTTCTTATTTTCCTTTTGATTGGGCTTATCCGACGCTTAGCATTAATTAAAGAGGAATAAATAGTTTTCACTCATTAATTAGGCCTAAGTATTCACTTCAATTGGCTGCCTTCGATATCCGTACGCTCAATCAGATAGGGCAATAAGCCTTCCAGCAACAACTTGAAGTCTCGAAATGGATGTATGTTGAATCACCGAAACACCCATACAACACTCCACTTCCGTAATCGCTGTTCGTAGCTCAGATACTACCTACCTCTCTATTCACATATCAGGTGACCTGGTTTCGAGGGCTGGGGGTCAGACTAGCGTTTGGTTTGCCCTAAGCATGCGAGTCGAACGTGCACTGTTTGACTGGTCCACGTCGACAGATCGTATTTTGTTCAGCTTCGGTTGGACGATTTTGTAACGTTACACCAGCAGTCAGTTGAGTTGTCATTGTCTGTTCATTCATATTTGTGCATGCGGCCACTGACCTCAGCTCCCTGGAAACCAAGATCAGCTCTGCCAAAACGTCATTCTCCATTACTCCAAAATGTGCGTCAACAGACATTGTGATCGTTTGGTGGCAAATTTCGCCGCTTGAAAGAAACGGCATTATTCACAAGACCCATTTTTCTGTCCCCTGACGATCGGATCGACATTCAAAAAGTCAATTTATCCAACGTCTGTTCGTGACCACGACCTGTCCTGGCGAATACCAATTTTTGTCATAAAAAGCGAAGTCGGGCGCTCCACCTGGCGCCTTCCTTTCGACTTCGACGAGCTTTCGCTCAAATTGACTATCTGGCCCCTCGATTCGGTGGTGTGAATAAATTGCGGGTTGTCGATCATTTTGACCCACATATATAAACTCCCGGTCCTGCTTTAGTCCGTCCCGCTTTTGTCTGCGGCCATATCTGCTGTCGCACGAACATGAAAACCACTCGATCTACGTAGCTTATTCTAGACGATAATTGCCCACTTTGATTCCGATCGGAGATTTCAAAACTCGATTATTTTACTCAACAAGAATGTCAGGATCTAAGCTGATACTGAATCAAGACTAAAGAAGTCCTGCATTTCACCCATGGTAAGCTACCATGGTGACTTCATGCCATATGTAAATCGTCGATTTTAGTTGGCGATGTTGGTGCCTCCGCAGATCTGTCCGCCCAATGCCACGTACAATTGAGAGGGGAACCTTCTGATATGTCAACGATTAACGTCTTAGGATGACTGCGAGCACCTGGTGAATCGGGAATGTAGGGAGATTGGAAAACTATTTGGTTGCTATCAAAGCGGTTGCTGGTGACCCCTTCCGACTTCCTACTAGTGCCTTCGAATGAAACAGTGCAGAGAGATGCGAATCCCCTGCGACTGATCCTAAGAGATTGGCACACGTTCCGTTGTCCTGCGGCTTATGTTTTTTGGTGTGATGGTGACATTCAATTCAATCGATCGTGTAATTCTGTGGCGTTGCCTTTCATTGGATGGTGTGGCAGAGATATTCACTTCGTCTATTGATTCCCTGTACTTGAATGGCCGAATCCGGGTTCATGTGTTCGGTAGTCCTTCATCGGAGTTTAATACGAGAATCGGTGTTTGTCAGAGTCGTTTCACTGAACCTTTTCTTTCCATCTATTTCTTCGGGGTTGTTATTGTGATATCCCTATCTTCAGGTTTGAAGATGTGTTTTGATATTTTCCCAGGCAGAAAACTGTCTGACTTAAAATATGCGGACCATATTGTGCTGCCGGTTGGGGACCCATGTTGAATGCAGGTCTTTCTTGACTATCTGAACGACAGTAAATGCATGTTTTGGGTGTGTTTTGCACCTTAGAAGTGTAAAATACTGTTGTAGAATTTGACTGGTTGGGGCATGTTTTGCGCATACCCACATAACGACTGCCTCGTACGCTGGTTTGCAAGGCAGTTAGTGGTTGGAAAATGAATTGAGGTGGTCTCAGTCGATGACAGGGAAAAATGCACTGAAACCGTAAATAGTGAACTGTTTTGTGTAGATGCGGTTTGGCTACCGGTGTGCGGTCTACGAGTTCCCCTGAAGCGGTGGTTGGAGACAGAAAACGATATGGTTCAGCGCTGTGCAGTCCTTCCTCTTTGATATAATTATTCAACTTATTATTTCGCGGTCGATTTTTTGCTGTTTCTCATTCTATTTTTCTCTTTTGAAGAGATACGGCTGTGGGATAGCAACAAAAACCACCTCACCTAGGTGCAAGGTCAGCCGTTGTAAAATGTGTACTGACCTTCCTGTAGATGCCTTACTTAATGCAAACGGTACTTCTGTTCTTTCTTGAGCCTTGTAGTGCCGCTTGATGCAGTTACTGCAAACTGCAACAAATGTGCAGTAAAACCTGTGGAGTTGAAAGCGATCAATCGTCAACTTCGAAAGGCACATCTGCGACACTGAGAGTACTTTTGAGCTTGAAAAAAATAAAGTGGGCCAGTTTGAACACAATATTTCTTGGGACATGGGTAGTTAATAAAAGGTTGTGGGAAAAGCAAGAGCTACCAGTTATTTGGCCCGTTGGTGGACGATGGTCTACTTGTGGTCGTAGTAGGAGAGCTTGTTTTACTAGGTTAGATATGGACTCTACAGGCCAATTAAGAAAACGGGATATGATATTTGGATAAGTTCATTTAGGGGGAGACGGTTAATAAACGGAGTTCCGCCAAATCTGTCGCGGTCTACTGTTGTTTGATAGGAATTTTTTTTCGGCCCTGGACTGTATAAAATTGTGAAGAACGAGGTTACTGACGCAATTTACATCCTATAGATTGAAAATGGGAGTTATGGGTTGTTGTTAGGGAAATAGGGGTGCGCCTTTTTAAAATATCAACGCTTACCGGTATATTTTGCCTAGAGTACGTAAACTTGTTTCAAATCGGCCTTCATAGGTCTTGGTAAACACCGGATTCCAAGAGCAGATAGTACCGATGGTGTTTGTTGTCGTGACATCCAAATGTATTTTTACAGTTTTAGGAATATTCTTATCACCTTGACACTTGTTACCACTTTTACCAGTTTTTGCTCTGTTTTTTGGGAAGTTTGCATTGACTCTTTTGAAAGTTTAATACCAATTTTCCATTTGCTAATGGAGTTAGTTTCAAATCCGGCATTGTTGAAAAAGAATTGGAGGAGAACATGTTAAGGGTACCTAATTTGTTTGAGGGGAATTTTGGTAAAATCATTCGAGTCAGTCCTTTGGCATCCACTAACCTCACATTGATAGTGTTCCGACAACGCCCGAGGGAGTTCACTGAGCTAAAGGTTTTCTGGACTTTTTGCGAATGACTTTGCTGTATCATAAATCTGAATGTTCGCCTTACCGGTATGTATCACTTCGTCAGGACTATACCGGTCGTTTGGCAAACCTTCAAAATGCCAGGCAACTCAGTGTTTTGGTAAGGTATTGCTCTTTGGATACAATCGCTTTTTCCCATTTAAAGATCAGAAATTTAGGCAAACCTTAGGACGGGGCCCAAAAAAAATAAAGTGGAGTTCAGCCAACGCCAACGGGGAAATAAAAAAAAAAAATGCCGGTTTTTTTTTTTTTTTTTTTTCCCACGGTTTTTGGGTTTAAAATTTCCTTTGCAGGCAATTTATGCACGGATGACCGACCTCACATTTTGGATTCAATTGGTGTGGGTTTTAAGAAGAATTGGTAGCTGAGCTGTTCTTCTGCTGACGAAATCTGCCGAGGAGAGTACCAGCCTGGTAACGCATGTGACAATTTGCTTTCATTTCGAGTACTCACATTTCACTTATTTCCAGCTTAGGTTTGCATCCATTGGAATAAACTAGCCGAGACTCAGGGGGACAGAGATTCATGTCGCTGATGCTGTACCTGGGGTTTCAGAGAGAGATTAGATACCAGCTAATGGTTGGAATTACCTTGGAATTCAAGATGGCCCGAGCTCACTGAATAAGCAACGCGCGAATTAGTAGCGACAGTGTCGAGAGGCTTTGGCATGTTTCCGTGCCTGGCACGGTATTCTTCTAACATTTCCACCTCCATCTTGTGCGTCATTGATCGAGGTACTTGCCCGAGATATCGCTTGTAAGGTGTATAGAGTTGCATCATGTACGAGATGGCACAAAACTACAAAAACATCAGCCGGTATTCCATCATATTTGTATAGTTAGGCTACTTCGTTGGGATCCACAAGTTCCCTTCAGACCACAGTTAGTGGCTCTAGGTGATGCAGCTCAGTGCCACATTCAGTCGCATTCTCGCATTTGAAGTCTCTCCTCTTCTGCGTAAATTTTCCACATATTTTCAGTTTATCTCTCACAATTTCTCCTTCTGTTTAATTTTTTATGTAGCTGGTTTTTGGAAGTAGCAACGGAAGTCGGAACGTGTTAATGCAAGATTATTGGTTGTGATCACCCATCTGAAATTCCTGTTTGTGCTATCAGTAGTCCTTGGGGTCAGGTTTCCAGATATCGAATATTGCTTCTTGGTGAGTAGGACGTTCATTTTAGAAGCATTTATTTCTGAAAATCTAGTGAAGGTCTTTCGTTTTAATCGTGGTGTTTTTGTGCAATTCAATTTCGAAAGATACTGTTTCCGCTCTTGAGGATGTGCGAGGCTTGCGCCGAAGTGACCGATTAATTGCAAAACGGAAACCGATAGTTGATTCTTCGGACAATTCCAGTGAAGGATCCCGTTTAGGTTCTCAGGAAAGCCCCAGTCCTTCTGATATGCGAAGCAAACCTTCCATCGTCGCCCTAACTGAAACTGGAACTCCGAAATCTAGGGTCAGATATCTGACCCAACCCGTCTCTTCATTAAAGAAAAAGAAACACTTCTTCACTTCATCTCGTTGTGAACGTATGGAGCGCGAAAAGAAAAGGTTTGAAGAAGCATGCAAGTGTTCGGTGAATATTTCGCGAGTGAACGTGAAAAGATCATCGAGGCCTGCGGATTCCTCTCGTAAACAAACCTCAAGTAAGCTTTCTCTTTTTCCCTTCCAAATCACTGTGAATTCATTGTGACTGATAGAATAAGCTGGTTTTACGAACGATCGTCTGTATTTAAGTCTTCAAGACGTAGGCATGTATATTTCAGCTCTTTTGTGCGTGTTGACAAAATTCCAATATCCAGCAACCGGGGTAACGTATTGATGACATCGATGCACAAAGAATATGAACTTGATTTATGTGCACCGTTGCGTGTGCATAGTTGTTTCGCCAATTTGAGTGATTGCAGCAAAACAAATACTCCAATTGTTAGACGTTACTTGCACTTGTTTCCGCGGTTTGTTTGTAAGAGGACTCCCATTAAACGGTGATCACACAATCTAAAGCACGGATAAAAGAATCGTAGAATTGTGTTATCTCCTTCAAAATCACCTGTTGTTCCTGCCGCAAATCGCCCATTGCTACTCGCATCTGTTGCTAATCAGCAGTCGTTATTTCTCTTTAGAGAACACAAGTTAGACCGATGAAAATCTCTTTTCGTTAGAAAAAAATCCAAGTATTTATAGAAATAACGAGTACATATCCACACCTATGTAACTGTCAAGTACTTCGTCACCCGGTTGGTTCACTCGTTAGTTGATTTTCAACCTCACTTGGTTAGAGTTATTCCTTAGTGTAGCACGGATCGCCCGCGCTGATTTGCTGGTACGAGCTATTAATTGACTTAGTCGGCTTACTTTCCGCTGCCCAATGATAACTCCACGTTAGTTAGAAGCTGGCAGCCAATGAGGCTGGTTGGTCTCCATCTTGTTACGCCGCCCGAGCATGGTCACAAATTGGTATGACCTAGTCTGCCCGCTTTTATTAATTGACTGTTTTGTCGATCATAGCCTATCCTCGCGCGACAACTGGTAACTAGTAAAACAACTTTTGTAGATTTTTTCACAGGCAAGCCGAGACTATCATCCCCTCACATAATTCTTTGCAGTACCATAACGAGCAAAATCCTCACTAATTTCATATTTCGGATAGTATTCATTCAATGGGGCTTTTGGCGACTCACATAAACGAAACAAATTTACTTCGGCTCATGGAGATAAAATGAATCTAAGACTCCATTATTACGCTTTAGCTTTATCTTTTTTACAGAACCACCTAAAGAAAAAATATCTGTTTCCACAAAACCCAGTTTAACTCGATCATTGAATGCCGCGGCAGCCCCTTTAGCGATGCCTGTTGATAGGTAAGTCACAGCTAAACTATGTGCTTATTTAAACCAATTTGTGTCCAACTTCACAACAGTGATCTTGTCAGCATCCATAACGTTCAGTTCAGTTTCTACAACCTATTATCCTCCCATTGCTTTATTTGTGACTACAGAATTTTGCGTACATAGACATCCAGATTTCAGTCAAAAATTTTGCTTTTCACCTGTCACGGTGAAAATTGCAAACATCGCCAAGGCGTTATTAGTCATAAGACGTTGCTGAAACAGTCAATTGAATCGCGCAATTACTCGACTTCCATGGTTTCCTAATAGTTATTTGAGCGATATCACACGGTGGATTATTTCATCAAAACATTCAATCTCCTACTACTAAAATGTACTAAGTGATCGAGCTCTGTAGGTCATATCCAAAGCCTTCGTCATACTTAGGCTACCTGCAGAGAAGTGATCTATCAGTAGGGGTCGATCGCTGTGATCTAACGGACAGTAACCGTGCAAATCAGTGACGGATAGGTGGAACATCATGTGGTGAAGTTGAACAAACCGTTCAGAGCCTGCCCGGTAGCGTAATGGCTAAGGCGTTCGACTGAGAATCGTTCGTCCCGGGTTCGCGTCCCAGTTCGGGAGCGGTCCAGTTGCACTGCTGGTGATTCCTAACAAGGATGAAACAGCTGTACAGTGCTTCGATGGTTTCTTTACGGTTAGTTGAGCGATGATATCACATGGTGAATTATTTTATAAATGTTTATATATTTACATATATATATATATTTACATATAATACTAATCTGTCTGCAGATGTTGTTAACGAAACAATGACAAACAGATGAAAATAGTGCAGCAGAGTAGGAAGAAAGAACTCTGCGTGAAATTCATCGCGCATTTCAACTCCTCCAGACTCCTCTCCACATCATTGACTATCCGTCGTCGGCGCCTGTGGTTTCTCTGCGAGCTGTTGTACAATTCAGTCGCTCAGTCCAGAATAGGCCTGTTCAATCGAGAATGCGTCTGTAGCTCTGACGAGCTATTAATCAGTTGATTGGGCCATGGGTCTCTCACAGTAAACATTGGCAGCTCGGCGCAACACGACAGGAACAATGACTTTAATCAGATGGCAGGTCAAACTCCTTGCGTCACTGAGTCACTAGCGCACTCTTGTAGTATGCTGTTGGAAAAAGCCTGCCAGGTGGAAACACCAAGCTCTCGACATCGTCGCTACTTATTGGTGCCTTGCTTATTCAGTGAGCTTGGGCTCATCTTGGTGTTTGATCTCTTCTCTGCAACTCAGGTACGCATCAGGCGACATGAACCTCTGCCCTGGTTTCCGGATGGAGCTGTCCGAGATTAATGTGTTAGGCAGTTTACTGCTGCCAAAATGTAGCCGTAAGCGAGAGGATTGTCGGGGTAACCAAACGACAATGGTCACGGTAATCAATACACGACTTAAACTCCCTAAGATCCATTTCACACAATTTTAAGAGCGAAATTGCATCCTGTGTCACAATTTAGAACTTATTTTTGGCACAGCAGTATAATCCGGTGCTACTACCGATGAAAGCCGAAGTGTGCAGTATTGTTGGTATACTTCTAATAACCGTCCCAGTTGACCTAATGTTTGGTTCCAATGTATTTTAAACCATTTTTTCTTCAACACAGTAAGGTTTTATTGGGGTGAAACATCTGTACATTTACCCAAAGTTGTGCACCGATGAATATCTGTCTTTTTGGAGCAGAGATTTAAGGTACCTCATTAGCCCCAATTTAGCATCCGAAGTAGAGAGCTAGAGTCTAATGAATGGGAAATCCACGCACCATTTATTTCGTAATCAACTAGTTCGTGAAATATTTTGATCAGTGTTTGTCAATTCTGAGTTTGGGTGCCTTAGAGAAGCTTTGAATGGCATTATTTCCTGGAACTAAATAACTAATGCTATTGTCCTGTGCTGGTAATAACGGGATTACATAGTTTCAGGAAATTATTAGTTATGGGATAGCAGTGCTCATTTCACCTTTAAGAAATCATGGAAGCACTGTACAGTTGTTTTTTCCCTGGTAAGTGTCATCAGTCCGTAGCCACCACGCCCGCATTGGAACGTGAATCCAGGTCGAACGCCTTAGCCATTGTGCGGCCGGGCATGCTCTCAACGATTTGTTGAATTTCAACACGTGCTGATGTTCTTTGCATTTTCGAAATACGAGTTCCTTCCTGAGGACTAACTGATTTCTGTGCCTCCACTTAACTCTCGGGATAACCAGTTCGAGGTAATCAAGTTTTGTATATCTAGGGAGCTTGATTGCGACTGATAAAATTGGTGGGAATGGGATGACAGCCAGTCTTCCCTCGAACGTCACTGTCTTCTAAGCATTGTTCGAGTTTCGTGGGAACATCGGATGACCAATGATGAGATGCGTCGTCATAAGTTGGGTGCAGACAATTATCCTCTGACTGAGGTAATCGCTGTACGCCGTGTTCGATGGATTGAAAACGTTGTGTACGCCTGCTGATTGTTCACTTTTCTGTACCTTTTTTGCCTGTGCTGAACTGCACTGGAAAAGCGATGTGGCTATCCGGCTATGAACTGGAGTAGGAATATAAAATGTTTTGGTGTCAACTTTTACTTAGCCTGGTGCTTCCCATCTTCCTGGGCCCAAGGGATAAAAGTAGTTAAATATAGCTCAAAACCTAACTTGATGGCGTGGTTGTTGTATGACCGACCTGTCGACTTCCCGTCTCTCAGAACCAAACAGAAAGTAGACTGGAAAAACGTGTACGATGGAAAGACAAAATTCTGCTTTTAATTGTTCTCGTCTATCTGTTCAGCTCACTTGTCTCTCACTTACACTTCTTTCCGTGTTAATATTTTGGGGCCATTATAGGCCTCAGGCCGGCGTAAACAATGAAGTTACTTAAAGATGACTTTCCAGTGGGTTCTTAAGTAATTCGAAAGGCTTAACAGTCAATAATTAAGAACATTTACCTTATTCATGTTTCTTGCCATTCATTTTATTGTAAATTTACCCAAATCTCATGTGGATTTCGAGTGGTAAGCCTTCAAATGAGTGATTCATTGCTGCAATCGAACGAGATCCCTATATTTCGGCATGCAGAATCTGGTCTTTGTATCGAATTTGACTTGCTGGGTAGTTCTGGTCTTCTGTCATCAAACTAGCAGTGATCCTGCCAGCTACCCTATTGACTGCCACTCCAATCCAAATGTGGTTGATGACCTTTGACCTTTATGTTACTTATGCCTAATCAAATATTCGTCCCAGGTGGAAGGTTGTTACTGCAAATTTTGAATCTTAGCAGGAATGTTTTTTGCATAGTTGAAAGACAACTCATGTCAGTTGGGTTCAGCCGGTCTTGCGACTATATATATATATATATGAGTTATTTTAAAGGTAAGAACTGCATGGCCTCTCCGGAAGGCGTTTCAGATAGAGTAAGCGCTAGATAAGTAAGCTTCTGGCGATGTTAAATATCACTATCACACCACTGGAAACTAAATTTATGGGCCTTCGAAAGGTGTCCGTGACTTCGACCAGGTCCGGAATCTGTTTTACTCTCCCTCGTTACTAAGCGCGTTTGAAAATTCACAGTATACCTTCTCTACTGTTGTATAAGGATTTAATGGCCTACCCATCAAAGGTTGAATTATCAACCATCCTCAGGCAATAATGAGCATTCACCAAAGCAGCGTTACATGCCCTGTGATAATTATAGCAAGATAGATTGAGGTCAACAAACAGTGCTGACCGCAAACAATTTTAAGTTATGCGTATATTATCACAGTCGAGCTTTCATCATTCTCTTTGCTTTCTGCTCTTATTAACACAGTACATAGATTCGTCGTAGAATTTGGTAGGTTGCAATGGTTCTTGTAATGCGTAGTTTTCACCTTGCTTGATTTAGTCAACGGCTATAAGATCGGAAATGTGCGGGAAAATGAGGAGGCTCCACATTTTTATCGTAAATGATAAATATATTTGAGTATGTCACTGAAATCTAATTTTTTTATCCCCAGCAGTGCTCTTGGAAGCTCTCCATGAAGGAATCCATAGAACCACAATTTCGATTCTAATAATTCTTTCCCACTTGGGTTTAACCAACCTTGGGAACGAGCGCATGATGCCGCTAGTGTTTTTCTTTTGACCGCGGAAGCAATTGCCTAAAGGGCCCTTTCATTGTAAAATTTCTGAAGACAGCGATATCCTGATTAAAGTTTCTGCTATCTCCATCTAACTCACTTAATCTCATGGGGTCTAAGATTTTTTTATCATCTCTACAATAGCTGTTAGTCAACTTTGGATGTCAAGATGCATTGCGTAATGATAAACTTCATACTCAAAACCTACATTACCACTCTGGTGGTTTTCACGCCTAAACTAATAAATAAGGAACTAAGAGTAAACGGTGATGGTAACAGTATGTTAAGTCGTTCGAACCCTAGATCCGTCGGTCGCTTTGGCCGTAGGTGGCATTTCGCTGTCGCCCGGCTCACTTCTATATCTCATCTGCGACCTTATGCGGTTTTGTAACACCTCAAGCTTCATGGTCTTGTTTACTGGTCCCCCCTCGTAGCGTAGCGAGGTCTACCGGTTTTGAGGCATGCTCTTTGCACTACCATCACGTACAATTCCACCTGCAGTTCCTCTTGTACGCATTGCGTAACCTCTTTCGTCAACACCGATAAACCTAGAGAGGAATATAGTTGCTTTTCGAACATGCTGGGCGAATTTTACCGGAAACTCTGAAGTTAGGTTTAGGGCTTTAGATCCTAGAGCACATTCTATAGGGTAAGCTTTGAATTTGAATATTTGATGAAGCTGAGATGGGTTGCACTATACACTATACCGTCATATCAACCCTCTCGGTATACAACGTTCTTCGAGGCAGGCAGTGGCTAGTAAGCGGATCAAGATGGTCAACCCATGACATGGCTGGAATTTAAAACCTTTATCAGTGGACTGACACGAATAGTTCGATTTGGATTACTACGTAGGATGCATGAGATCACCATCGCCATGGTCTAAGATGTTAAGTGATATGGCTAAATGCTGCTGCAAGTAGCGTTCCTGCATTTGAAATGTTTTCGTTTTTTCATAAACCTTCTAATCCTTTGGTTTTCCTTTCACTATTATTTTAGTATTGCAAGATAGCTACCAAAACCAGGGTACATTAACGTAAATCAATAGTCGTAGTTGCTGGAATTGGATTTTTTGCTCATTCAAACAAATGGTTCGGGTCCATGGAGTCTTTCCAGTAAAATGCCAACTGTCGGGCTCTAGCAGTTTTTTTGATGGAAAAAATGGAACTGATGAGAGAAATTCATTCTCTAAATTCTGGTACTCCCAGAAAGTTCCCTGTTTTTCGAAAGGTCGTTTGTTGTTTCCATTTTCAGAAACGTTCGCCCAGCGAATGTCCTAATCCCGATAGCGTTAAAGCTTCTCGCGTAGATCTTTCTTCGCAAGTTATTCTGTTCAGTTTGATTTGTAAAACCATTAAATTCGGACCAATATGCTCTGCTTTTGGTTGCCACTATACAACATCCTCTGCGCAAACAGAAAAATAACGTGGAAGCGCTGCAAAATAGTAAGTTGAACTTTACAAAACAAGAAAGTTTTCAAATGTAGGGACGCCACTGTCTCCGGCACTGAGAAGATTGTGCAACACAAGTAAACAAAAAATTCCCGAGGAATGAACTGGATTTCACACTAGTCTTGGATGCGCCGATCAAATCTTCATCTCCCGACAGCGGTTAGAGGACTTTTTTAATTTTCAAAGGTCAACAGTCGTCGTGTTCTTAGACATTCGCCCAGCCTTCGACTCTGTTAATGGGACTGCACTGTGGCACTGACTGTTGAGGAATGGAGCACCTGAAAAGTATGTGTCCGTCCTCAAAGAGGATGTTCTAAGAATGCTTCATATGGTATTTTGGACGGTGGAGTTGAACTCCTCCAAGGGAACAGAGTTCTGGACTTAGAGCACGCACATGATATCGCCTTGCTGAGCAACGATTCACAGGCAATTCAATTCAACACACATTGGACTTCTTGGCGGTCGAGGTATTCGGATATGCTGTCTTTTGCTCCATCAGATCGCAAAGTACTTATTGAAGACAGACAGGAGCCTGTGCTTGCACT
>LUCM01006041.1:0-115630 GCA_008360955.1 Fasciolopsis buskii
ATGAAACTTAGTGGAATAGGCTGGCTGAGTCACGTGTTGCGTATGTCGAACACTCGTCTACCATACCGTGACTTATTTTAGGGTTCCTCCCAAGGAATGAAAAAGCCATATGGAGGTCAGTAGATGACGTGGTAACGGGGAATCAGAAGACGCACAATGAACTTAGGTAAAGTAAGTGTCTCAAGTCTCCGTGGTTGAGGTCCAAAAGACTTGTCAACTAGCTGGCTGGAGACACTGAAGGATATGGTAGTGAACCGTAAACAGTGGCGATCGTGATGTCATTTTCTATCGAATCAGAATTATTGAAAGTGTGTTTGTACAGTTAAACTGTGTTCCGTGTGTTGGCTATTTTGGCACTCTTATCTTTTCCTGCCTGTGTAGGTCCACTCCCTGTTCCCCTTGGATGTTTACCCTTTTTATGGAAACTTGTAACTTCGGGGAAAAGGTGATGGTCGGTAGGGCTTGCCTCGCTGTTTAACGCCGAAGGATGATGACGACGATGCTGATGGTTACTATTACTATTACTATATTAAATAAATATTAACAGTATTAATCACAACCCAGGAGAACGCATATTTTGTTAACTCGCTTATACTGAAAACCTCGAGATTTTCAGCTACGAACCGAAATAGTCAACGTAATCGATCATCGATTGGCTTTAACAAATAACGTTGCTGCGTAATGTGAAAATGGATAATTTTATTGTTCATTCTCATTCTGAATGCTTTCTTTAGTAGACTTGTTGTGGAAATGCGCACTTCGATTTTATTTGAAGGCCCGACTGATTGATGCTATTGCTGGTCGGCACATGAAGCGGTTCTTTAATCGTGCAGTGTTTGTATCGAAAAATTTTCAGCACTTTTTCCTGCTGTTTTAGCTTTCTATTTAAGTAGGGGATCGGTTGTTTCATTTTTACCTGGTATTTCATGATAAGTTTGGTATCAAACAACGCATTCGACCTGAGAAGACGCATAGTCAAACGGGTTGTATCACTGAGCAGTTCGTAGACTATTTCGTATCACTGTCAGTCTTGATAAGGGTAATCCTGTGAAAACGAGGTGGTACGCAAATTCAGGCAAGTCGATTATTTGGAGATGTGTTTTTAAGTAGAACTTGTGATTTATTAACTGGACCCGTAAAGAAATGCCACAAGCTACTGCACACTTGTTCTTTTGAGGGCTGACGATGATGACTCACTGTCCTATGGATACCAACTCGCAAGTCACTAAAAGAAAACAACGAAAGGACGTGCTACTTAAATCGGAGTGATACAAGATAACAAAATTAATCCAAATGCCGCCTCAATCTCAAGATACTCAATCGATTAGTGACAGTCGTTTATGCACTGAAGTTGCATCTGGTTTGTTATCAGCCATTAGCAGTGTTTGTTCACTAATTCCTAGGTGGACCTAGAACCAGCGGTTATTCGTCCACACAGGTATCGTGCCCCGGGACATATAACAAGTGGAAAATAGATGTCCTCAGTGTGTTCCAGCAGACGGATAAGTAGAGGGTTAGGAACTTGATCTACCATACTGCAGACAGACCAACTTAGAGATGTGAAATTATTCATCGAGCGATATCAACGCTCAGCTCACCATTAAGAAATCATGGAAACACCCTTGTTAGTGTATATCCACGGAGCCCTAACTGGGACGCGAACGCGGAACAAACGGTTTTAAGTCGAACGCCTTGGGCATAAGGCTACCTGGCAGGTTCGCAACAACTTGCTGACCTTCAATATATGATGTTTTATCTATCCGTCACTGATTTGCATGGTCGCGTGACGTTAATGCACAGCAGTCGGACCCTACTGCCAGAAGACGTCAATGTGGGAAGCCTAAGAACGACGACGGCCTTGGAGAAATACCCTACAGAGCTTGGCCATTTGAAACGTGTAAGCAGCTGGCCTTTTCCTATTGCACTTTTATCATGACAGTGTTTTGTTACATGGTTTAGGAGGCGATGCGTACAGTTCCATTCATCCGAAGATACTCAAATAGTCTCTTCGGGAACTATTGTTTGGGCTAAGCCCGGAGCGTATCACAATGTGTGGTCTTATCAACCTTCCGTCTGAGACAATATTTCCTCCTCTGAAAGCCGTACGAAAGATTTCACACTCGGGTCGAAAAATGAGGAAAGATGGTTTGAACTTGAAAGGAAGGGCATTTGATGACAGGGTTCAAATATTGTTGTTGTTGTGCAGACTTGGGTGTTAGTAGCGGAGATAGAAATAAGAGAATAGTGCGAAACCTTAGAGCATACGAATGGGTGCAGTAAATGTTATCGGTACAGATGAAAGCTGGTTCGTGTGTTAGTGTACCGAGTTAGAAACGAGGGGTGTGACGTTTGGGTCAAACAAGTCGTAGAGCCGTTATATCACATAAACGCTACTATGGGCTTAAAGAAAGGCACTGCATGTTTTACGAAACAACTTACATTTCCTAATCATTTTGGTCATCCGGTTTCATTAAAGTGACCATTGCTCACCGTTCCCCTGAAAGCAAACACTGCGCAAATCTACCAGAATTTTACCTTGAGAAAGATGCTTGCATTGGCCGATCCCTTTTTGTTATTGTGTTCAGAGAGATGATGGTACTTAGGATGGAGATATTCGGAACTTTTACTGTCCTGTCGATAAGGTCAATGAAGATCCGGTGTGTCCTGAAAAAGTGATGGTAAGTTGCAGGCTGCTTCCCAGGCTCGGTAACGAGGAAATGGATGGATGGTCAAAATGACCAATAAACAAGGAATCGATTTGTTTTTCATCTGTCTCGCCGTTACTTTCACACACCGACTGTAACAAAAGCAGTTCAGGAGAAATTCTTTCGGGACGCTTGTACATAATAATTATATGCCAGGATGAGGAATACCATGATCAGTGGGGATGCACTTTCTTTTGATGAGAAAACAGTTCCCATCAGTTTTTCACTGAATACAATTTCGGATGGTAGTTAGGGCCGAGTGTGCGTACGTGTTTGCGGGCAGACAAAGAAACCGCATGGGGGCAGGGTGGAATAGAGAAAAATTGCAAAATCAGACATTCTAGGTCAAGGTCAGTTAATGTTGTTCAATGAATGCCAGTTTGTGATTCATGCGACCTATAATGACAAATTAGGTAACTTTCACACTTGCACTCGAAAGAATCTCGGCGGTAGCAAAGCATGGAACTTGCATCTAACTGTTTCCCGATCAGATCCGGCTACTGCTCGTCAGTATCTCATCTTTCTACTTGTAGTGCTTCGCATTGCAGTACAGGAACTAAAGAATGCAAAAGATACAACTATTGTGCGAGCAGGAAATTCCTAGGAAAAATGCTTCTTTTCCAATAATTGTTGTTCAGCTTGGTTCATTCAGCCTAATCGTCTAATGATGAGCGGCAGAGGATCGCTTGTGAGGCGAATTTGTTAACTCTGAATCATCCAAAACAAACATTCTGGGAGCCAGCTCACATCGGCAACTGTATCTGCGTTCACATTTCATCACTCGGCTCGTTTTTGATCACTGCAATTTTGACAGTCTTCTTAGGAATAAAGAGTAATTCGCCGAATTCAGCCTATATCTGGTTGCCACTTTCCACTGCTAACTCATTGGGCATTCTTCTTCAACATTTCTTTTCGGATTTTTCCCCCGCTTTTTAGCGATTCTATCGCGTTAAGCCAGCTAAAAGCCTCAGAAAGAAATGCCAAGGGAATTGCCAGAGTGTTCACACGAGAGAAGAAAACAACCTAACTTCCGGTTACTTTGCCTCTACGCATTGTTGATCGTTTTGTTTTGTTCACTGTCTGCACGTGAATTGATTGGGGCAAGCAAACATCCCGTGAATACAGCGTGGATGGCAACGAACAACCCACCCTGTCGCCCTAAAAACCACCCAACACGAGGATTCGTTGACCACGAAAACTGGAAATGTGTTCTTTCCGTGGGATTTTGAGAAACCCAATAGTTTTCTGTCTTGTAGGAAGGTGCTTTCTGTTAACATTCAGTCGAAAATAATCTGTACTGAGGAAGCTTTCGTTCCATCTGTACCGCGAGGCATTTTGCGAGTACTATAGTGTCTGGCCAAAAAAATATCTGGTCGATATGGATGAACAAATAGGCCGAGACGTCTTGATTTCATCCGTGCTTTGAGCATGCACACGAAAAATCTGAATGCTGTCGTGATTGAAGGTATGTGCCCACACGGTGTGTTAAACTGTATGAATTGATATAGTAGAATTCTTTTTTATTCCAACAATGTTTTCGGGTTCTGACAAAATGAGTCATTCGCATTCCAGCACCAACTGCTAAATCAGCGAAGCCGAACGGCCTAGAATTGGTTACGGAGAAAGAGTACGAAAAAGCTGAGGAACTAAAAAACATTCGATTACGAAAACGGAACTTAGATGTGACTCATTTATCTGTTCGTCTCTTTCTTGATTTAAGGGCTGTGTAGGTTTTTCGTAGCACGGCATTTACAGTGGAGTCGTTCCGTTTGAGTTGTAAAGTCACGACCTATAAACTCCGCAACAGGGGTCTCGCATCCATCCACCAACCCGAATTTTTCGCACCATTCCCAGTTATGTGTGAATTATAACATGCACTTTCGAATATTATTTCAGTAGTTGCGTGAAACGCCCGAATGTAACATTTCACTTATTTGGCTGCTACCAAGATCATGTTGATAAAAATCAGAAATAGAACGACAAGCAAAGTTTGGTAAACTTCTGAGTTTCATAAAAATGACATAAGTTAACTAGAAATGGGTTGGCTGTCTCGTCACTGAAGTTCGAATTATTTTTAGGTACAATCTATCGGATCATCCAATTGTTGGGTGAGTGAGGTTTTCGTCAACAATGCTTTTCATTTGCCCTCGGATGCACGCTTGTTATCCTTCATTTTCAGTCGCACAAAATAACAACGTGGCTGATTAAAACTAATCACATAACAACCGGCTTTCCACGGTTTTCAGTTTGTCTACAAAGACCAAACAGATAATGGCCGTGGCCATTCAAAAATGACTCCGGTTCTCAGCAAAGACTAACGAAGGAGTATGTTCAGTTGAAAAAATACCTCCGTGAGAATTACCAGGAGACGAAATCGTTGGCCCACTGCATATTATTAGCATAGTATTTCCATCCACTCACCAGCCTGTTTATATCTAATCCCCTGAAACAGTCAAAGGAAACCATTTATCGAGACCCACTGAGTAATGACTTTTCAGGCAAGTAGAATGAAAGCGAACGGCGGAGTGGTTATTGCACATTAGAGGAAACCAACCTGTTATAGTTATTCTCCAATTCTAGTACGCACCCATCGTTGAGAGATCTCTAATTCTGTTTAGTTAAACTGGACGATTAATCGGTGGTTGTTTGTCTAGTAGAATAGCGCCAAATTGCACACATAACTAACAGCTAAAATTTGTTATTGTTTCGCAAGTGCTATCACAAACCGAATGAGATAATAACTTGGGCTACTCTGAACCGAGGACTATTTGGAACGCCGAGCATTCACGGGTGGTACACGATCGACAAACTGGTGGTTTGGAAACATCCAGAGGTTTTTACGCAGAAAGTGCGTCCAAGTTCGGTGGCGAAACGGCTATCCACTAGCACGAGTTGTTCACATAGGATTCAACGGTTAACGATATTAGGTTTGTCACTATATTTATGATTGTCATCAATTTATTGTCAGTAGCAGCTAACCAAGGGAATTTCACATTTACACAACTGCTGGTATGCCATATAAAAGGGGTCATTTTAGTTCATACCTAAATAAAATTGCTCACTGTATTAGAACGGTTGTTTGTATAGGAAACGTTTATCCCCTGGCTTATATGGTCGGTATCTAATGTGCCCACATTTTTGGTAATTCTAGTTTTTATTAGTTTCAAACAGGCCATGCGTAGCCCAGATGTGCCGTCAATACCAGACCGATGATTCCTACCCCTTCTTATACGAATGGGAGTTTGTTTTGGCGATGCCTAACGCATAGCATTTCAGGAACGCACTCGCAACCATAAACATTTTGGAGTGATGCACAACATGTTTCAGTTATCACAACGCCCTTGTAACTGAATAGTGTTTCTTCTTTCAAGCCGCATCTGGTTTTCTCCTTCGATTCGTTCATTTCGTTGTCGTATCATTGTATCCAATTCCTGGCCGCAAATACGCAAACGCGTCAGTATACAAGTATAAGTGAGACAACAAAAGACAATGTTCATTTAAACTGCTTCAAAATAACTGTCCGAGTGTACAAAGGTATGAGCAATGTGACTCTGGGTCTACATCCAACCTCGAAACAAAACACCTGTCATCCGATATTTTTTCACTTACAATGCTTATAATATTTTCGATTATTCGGTCATACCTGACACAGACCACATTTGCAATTTAGTAAATCTGGTCTCTGTAATTGAGTGTGGCAGTACTAATTGGAATATTATTGTAAACGAGTTACTTGTTATTCTTTATCTTTGGTTAATTAAACGTAATTTGCCTATTTAGTGAAATCACCAGCAGCAACATCGAGTGCGGTCGCAAAATTAAGCCTGTCCAAAGGACTAGATGTCCATGGTACAAATATAGTTCGGGTGTGAACCGCAGCCCATTGATGACCCCATCTAAGCAACTGCCTTGGAAGCAATGAACAATCTTTTACTACCGCTTTCAATGCCACCCTCCCTAGCTCTTTCTAGTCAGCTACTTAAAAAAAATATATACTTAATAAAACAACCCTATTCATTAAGAAGTAGCTAATATGTAGGAAACCTACTGAGTATTCACTGTAGCACAAATTCACAAGAGTTTCTTACTTTGTCTAATCGTTATCGATGAAGAGCTTCAGAAACATTTATTTATCCGTTCGATAGAAAGGTTACGGAAGAACGACTTGAAGTTTCGGCCATTTTTCAGAGCGGTATCTGGAACTCAGTAAGTGAATCCTAAATTTGGTTTCACAGATATGACAAACATAGAAATGATTGAAATGTGGAAAGCCTTCGACATATAGGGGGCTCAAACCCGAGCACCGTTGCGACCCAAGCAATTCTGTGGCTTTTACTCAGCCGGCCGGTCGAAGTCTCGGAAATTTCATATTAGTACCAAATCTACAGTATTAACAAGCTGCCACGATACTACTACTACTACTACTACTACCACTAATAATAATAATGAAACAAGTCATGGATACTGACAAGACATGCTTTAAACATGTTCCTGAAATGCCGTGACATGGATAAAAAGATCTGCGTGCCAGTAACAGGTGAATAGGACAATTATTATCGATTTGAAGGGGTGGGAGGCGTAGAGAGGGAGCAACAAAATGGCAATGAGTTGGGCAGAAAATTTTAATCGCAGTCAGTAGATCAACGAGGTTATCGGTCGAGGGCAAGGTGGCAGTAAAAAGCCGTGTGGCAAGCAACAAGTTGAGAAGTTGCTAAGGCTCAAACAGTCGGCAACTGAGAGAGAGAGAAAATGGAGGTCATGTTCTGTTAGTAAAAAGATTCGATCAACCAGTTATTAAGAATAAACTGTACTGAATAATATGACGAAACGAAGTGTCATGTGGAGCAAAAAATTTCCGGTGTTAATTGATTGAAAGCAGAAGAAAAAGTGGAGCCAGTCGAAGGCAGGCTTTAGATGCCACAATAAAGACAATTGCTTATTCATAATAGTAGTCTGGCAACGGAACAACTCCGGTAGCAAAATTCACAAACAGTTGAGCTTGTATGCCCCAGCTTAATAGGGAAAAAGGATGTTGGCAGGATAGTGACGGTTGACAATGTTTTAAAGCTACCAATAAGTTCCATTAATTCGAGTTTTGTTTGCTGTAGAACAGGCTGAATAGGAATGCGGAAAAAGACAAGATGGATAGATCGGGCTACTGACGGGTATCCTAAAGACTTTCACATGATGCGTTATCTTTTCCATACATTTGGCTTTTGTAAATGTTGTCACATCTCTTCCAAAATATCTAGTGAATCTGCTTTGATCACTATAGGGAGTGGCTAGAATCTACCCCAACATTTTGACAGCCGAGAGTGGAAAAATGAGGAAACATATTCATGATTATGCGGGGTTGTAAATCAATTGGTGCACTTTGTCTTAAGGATACCTGTAACATTTTAAGAGTCCTCCCCGATGCGCAGCGTTCAAAGGCAAAGATCGAATCTTCAGTTTTATTGATTCAGAAGGATATATTTGCGATTGATCAATCTAGTGCCCTGTAAAAAGCCATTTGGTGCAGACAATGAAAATAATATATTTTTTTGCGGGGGGGGGCGATTAATCTTTGAAATTGTTTTCAATCAATCAGTACAAAGTTCGATGAACATGCACTTCGGATCGCACGGATTGACTAGCACTGTTCCGTCGGAGACATCAGAGGCTAGAGAAGAAAGGAAAAATATGATTTTAGCGGAGAAAATGAAAAAGTCAGAATCTGCCGCAAGATCAGTCTCGAGCTGAATGAATAGCTTTTTTGATGAAAAAACGAAATGATCGGTTAAGGCATGACAATTTAAAGCATCTAGGTAAATTCGAGAAAGCTTAATGATGTGAACAATGCGAGAGAATAAAAGGGAAAGACCAGGACTACTGATGTTTTCCTTTGTTAGACTAGGATACTTAAAAATAAAGCTTAGTAGAACAGGATAGTTGATACGCCTGCAAGAGAAAAGTTTAAGGAATAACAGTGCTTAACCATTACTTGTCTCAATTTCCTGTAGTGTATTCCAGACATGATCGCCTGTGTACGAACAATGGTTGATCGGTACTCGGAACCCTTATTGGGGGCGAGATCCGCTTAATTTAACGAAAAGGCAAAACTGGATAGGTTTCAGACAAGAAACAAAAATAAGAACGAAACGAGACTGCACGAACTCATTTTCAGATCGAAGGTCAAGTAGATACTCAAAATTATCGAGACGGCCATATAATAAAGATCAATTTGACATAAGGCGATCAAGTGTGGCCATCTTGAAGACGCTACGACATATGAAGAAAATAGCCGAGTTGACATGTCGATGATAGTGCCAAGAGAATAGTCCATTTAAACCTTCCTTGGTAGATCGAATAACCGTTGCCAGTAATTTGTCATGGTTAAGACCCATATTCTTGCGATAAGTCAAGCTTGAAAAGTAGACGAATGTGTTCGGCAGTTGGAATAGAAGAGAATCACAGGGTAAACTTGTCTCGAATTAAGTACCAGAATCTGGACACACCTCTGAAATTGTACCAGGGTTTTAGTGACAATCTCTGTGTTGTTATTACGCAGTGTATCGTGTAGCAAAATGATTTCCATCCCCTTTCACTAAAATTGCAGAGAAAATAATGAACATTTAGTTTTCATGGCGTACGTTTATCGTTTTACTCAGGCCTAATTATTACTCGGTTTTACACAATCCATCAGCAGCACACCATTATACAAACAAAAGTAACGTCCTGTGTTGATATTTCTCCAGATGGTATCGAATCGAATCAAAGGACTGCGAATCGAAATCGGAAAAGAGATTCCTAACCGCACAAGCCTCGGTAAAAATAGCGAAATGTGGGATCCTGTTTATTATCATTAGGGAATGAATAAAAATGCCTCATTCACAAAGGATTTATAAATTTCTTATTAAGAAACTGGTTAATTTTGTTGATTTCAGGATTTGTTTGAAACTATTTCGGGATTTATAGTTTGGTATCTGCATTACAATTCGTGACGTTCATGTTGGACGTTATCATCAGAAATCTCTTACTTACGCCCGCTCTACAATAGTGAAGCAACGCTTGCGTTGTTATAACTGGAGTTTTTGTTACTATGATATATACATATATATCATAGTAATATATATGTATATATTCATACATGAATACGCGCATACATGCAGAATACGCAGGTCGATTGAGGTGTTCCACACTCAAGTAGTACATAAATCAACTCAGATATCAGTTAGGCTTCACATCAAAATAGCATTCCTTTGTCCCGTTGCTCTTTCAAAATAACTTTGCCAGTGTTTAATCAGACAAACGTTTCTTACTGAGATTCTCAATGGTTTTTCGAGTATTCTGATCCTTCTTCATGATGATGCAAATTCTGACTTATTTGACTGAGAATAATTAGGTGACATCCGTTTTGCTCATTCGGTTTGTTAGATGACAAGACGCTATTGACATGCTTTGTTATTGGAATGAAAATTCAATAGTTGGCGTGTTCTACAGTCTCTTCGTGCCAAACAGATTATGACACCGATCAATAGGAAAATATACGGGTGCTGAGAATGCTCACGCACCTTTAAATATTTGCGGATGGACCGTTTGGTTTTCTGCAGCAGATATCATCCAATAAACTGGGTTGTTTGGAATCCAGTAACTCGGGGCTTTCCGTAAAAACCACATCAAAATGCTAACTTGTGAGCCTTAATGAAAGTGAAAGGCTGGTAGAACAATTTCAACTACAGATAATATAAAATTTTTTCTGGTAGAGAGTTCAGCAGTAGATGATAGGATAACGAATGCCTTAGGATTACTCCAGGAAGTTCACAGTATTTTCCGTCCTCTCCGGGATGCGCTTACTCTTGACGGTATCGACATAGTTTCCTGTTCGTTCAGCCACAAAATTGCAGATTAGTTTGTTGTGCGAGAACCAATTCACGAACGGCCGTTGCCCGTAATTCCGGGTCAGTAGATGTTTGGATATGTGGTTGTGTGACTAACAATAAGCTTTTGTTTGCTTGAGCATAACTTAAAATTAAGTCCAACCGCTGCATGAAGGCCCTTTCACAGGTAGTTGTAAGTTCGTTTTTATACTTTCGATTCACTAGCTGTCTGCCGTTACTGTCCGCCAGGAGGACAAGGTCACGGGAGCTCCCCTTGCGAAACAATATTCCCCGTGGCTTCTGCTGATGATATTGTGATCACACTGCGAAGACAAATAATAGGCATGCAATTTGTTCCATCGATGGATTCTATGGCTCGAATGGATTTGACAGCGTTATGAAATCCGTCGGTACTTCCCTGACATTTAGCCACTGATATATTTTCGGAAACGCCAACCATCGTGAGGATAATATTCGTCTAAGATAGTTTACTCTCTGAGGACAGTTTATGTTGAACGCTTTATGAGGCAGGATGAATTTGGCGTGCGCTTGCTGCTTCACGAGGTTACATTAGCCCAAAAGGAAATTTTCCCACTTCCGTGTCTTCGCATAATGCGTAATCGAAGATTAATACATCCTCAAATCGTGCACAATAGTTTACAAATAAGGTTTCTGCTTTCGAACGGAATCGGAACCCAGTGATGTGATTAACGGAGTTATCATTTGTCAAATATGTATTTGTGAGCTGATGTGGTGGACACTAATTCATTGTCAAAGATTATGAATATTGGTGTGTCTTGTAACTGAGGTTGGAAGTTTACATTGTTTGTGAGAACTGATCTATGTTTTTGTTATAGAATTCACGAGGTTATTACGTGCTTGGATTATTCGTAGGAAAGTATGCATTTGCTTCTCATTATTGCGTTTTGAAGTAGACTTGACAAGAAGCACCAAAGCGATAAGTAGAAATAAGGCCGGCACGTATTTGCATCACCCACAAATAAAACGGCTTCCTGATCTGTCGTTGCCTGGAAATCAGCCGAATTTCTTTTGGAGAAGTACTGCCCGGAAGGAGGAACATTCAAAAACGGTCTTTCTAACCAGTCTACAAGTGTTTTAGTTATTAGAAAAAGACAGATCACTGACTCCAGTGCAATTGTACACGACAGTAGAAAGCCGCTTTTAGGAACGAATTTGACTGCATGCAGTCATGTGATTGATAGCAGGGATGACTTGACTATTTAATATTTTTAAGAATCCAAAGCTGTCTCATATATGTCCTGTTGCGGGAACTTATGAATCCAGATACGCATCAGTCTATTTACAACATGTAAGTAAATTCGAAACTGAAACAATTTCTGAGTGCTAGTATCTTCCTGGCTAATCTCACATATCCCGCTTTTTTCTGACGATTGAGCTTCACGGACATAGACCTGCCCAATGCATTTCGCATTTTGAATATGACAAGTTTTGTATTGCCTGGAATAACCTCGTCTGCCTTGGTTATCTTTTCTGCCATCGATGATACTACTGAACAAAGTAACGGAGTGGGAAATCAGGACAGAAAGATGAGAATGAAGTTTATTTTTTTGACTTAGCCCGATTAAGGAACAACCAAATTGATGATGAAATTCTGCATTAAGTGAATACTCGGCCCGCGATTTACTCTAGAATACAGCTGAACAAGGATGGATTCGAAGGGTCCATGGGGTTTACCTTTATGAGAATACTGTCTATGGACTATCACGGTTTCCTTAGATCGGACTTCGGTTACTCGTGTTATAGTCAACACGAGAACTGAGGAGATGAAGGGTAGGATAAATGGCAAAACAGTTGGCTAAAAGTTGTTTTTAAAGCCGACTAACAAAGATGGAAATCACGATTAGCAGCGCCTGGTAGAAAAATTTAGTTCAATCCATTGGGTTTAAACTCGTCTTCTTATGCTAAACATGAAATAGCGAAAATGGAAATGCTCAGACACGAAATCACAATCGTTTTTTTCTTCTGGTTAGCTTTGTGAATTGCCAAGAGCGTTGTCTCATCGAGCAACGACAACGGATTTGTTGGTTACCAGATGAAGACAAGTGGATAAATTTAGAAACACTATGTATATTGATAAGTAAAGACAGTAAAAATACTCTCAGCCAACACAATGAGGAAAATAGGTAAATTCATGCGAACAAGTTTACATTCTGCATGGATTTAGTGACAACTGGTCTGATCGCGGATGCAAGTCAATCGAAAGCCTATTCTACAAAAATGGGTTCACTGGGACCAGAAGTGAATGGTCGATGCATAACGCTATAGTTCAATATCCTAATTAGCAATGAATTTTGCTTTAATGAGGCAAACGTGATTTGTTTTCAGTTGCTGTTTTCCACTGAGCATCGATAGTTTGAGTATCGAGATGGAAAACGCAAATTTCCAAAGTCGATTTAATGGTGGTTCGCATGGGTGATATGTGAATTCGACCATCAGTATGACAATAACTACGAATAGGCGCACACGTTTCACGGGGGAGAGAAAACCAATGTAAATGTTAACACGTGAGATTGCATAGTATTGGTCAATGTGAAACAAATTATTCAACTGTTTATCCTTGACATTTGTTAGTCCCTGTTGGCTTGCCTGTCGTGTGCTTGTTCCCAAACCCTTGAAAAACATGGCTGAACAATGATTTGTAGGTAGTCACTTTTCTTTTTATTTACACAGATAGCATCGTTGCAAGTAAGAGTGATTCATCTAGTACATCAGACTTGGCACCACTAAGGAATAAGCATACATCACGTCCACAACGTAGACAGGTAGTTAACCACATGATTGTTGACAATCCTATTTTTACGGACACGTGCACCGATTACGGACGAACGCAATTTTCACTTGTTCGAACAATGATGGAATTTAGTTTTCCGTCACGTGCTACTTTTTAGTGTAGTAGAAAATCGTCTGGCTGCAGTTGGTTTTTACGAAACGGTTCCTGTGTTCCACGGGACGGTGACAAGTGGATTCATTGCCGATGGAAACACAATCAGAATGAGTTTGAATCGGCACTTCCACCAGTTTTTGAATAAATATAATCCATGTGGACTTATAACCAAGAGAATGCACATGATCGTGTACAATAGTAATCTTCCGCTTACAAATTTGTATTGACTTCAAACTGTCGGTTTGGTCAGACCCATCATACTATAACCAACGTTCTGGCCAAGAGGCAAACATTGAGAGTGTGCGATGGAAAAAGTAGAATGTAGGATACAATCGTTCTCGAGCAGTTCCGTTAAATAAAGCTATTAAAATAGTACGTACGCTTTGAATTTGTAAACAAAAAAGATTGATTTTCGCCTTTTTTGCACACACTGTAATTTGGTACAACGAAAATCCTAAAGGTTGCAAGTTTTCATCCCCGTTATAGAGTTTAAAGAGTTGAAGACGGCTCCTAAATAAAATTTTCAACTGATAAAATGTATTAAAATAAGAACTAAAAATGTTTAGGAAATATTTTCCTTGATTTATGGTCCTACCGTTTAGCTCAGTTGATATTCGGGGAGAAGTACGGTCGCAGGAACAAAAAAAGAAAAATTCTTCAGATCAAACGAAATCCATTTATTTTTCGGGAGTTATGTGTCCCGGTTCAATGCGCCCAAATCCGGTGGGAATAAAACAGTTGGACACCACGTTTTTGCTGTCAGAAATACCTAACGGGAGCAAACAGCTCCCGAGAAGGGGGCAGAAGACTGCGCCAATTCCAGAGCCACGTGTGCTTATTGTGCGACCGGTCAATAAACATATAAATACACGCGGCAGGTGAAAAACAACTTTGTTTTTTCCCAGCTCAGGACGAGTTAGGAATGATACCCTACACTTGTGGTAGTATTTGTGGTAATAGCAATGGATGAGGTTGTTTGAGTGAAATTTCCAAAGAACCTTTTCGCCCCCGCTCGCTTTCCCTATGCGGCCCGTCCGAATAAACGTACCGCGTTTATTTTAGGCCACGTAGTGTGGGCTGGGATTGTTTTACTGTGCTGTCATTCGGCAACCACCTTCCTCCTACGAGGTCGGCTGACATAGGATCGGTAACAACATTGAGTTATTGGGTTCCGCTGGTAGAACGAAACGGTGGAGACGAAAAGAAAAACTAGAATTTGTTTGACAACAATGGACGAAGTAGGAAATATTCGACACGTTTATTGCTGTTTTGTCCCTTTTGAAAACAAACGTAATCATCAGTGATATCGCATGCCAAATGGAAGATCAGGAGTCACAAAAAACTTATTTTATCTAAATGTCAACTGGATGCGCCTCCATTCGGTCATGTTTGAATTTGTCTCTTTCCGAATGATTTTGAATCAAGCTCTTGTTTTCCGTCGTGCTATGCAAACTTTACTACCTGTAGAGACCAACGTTACTGCGTACTGTTCAATCACAAAACACAAGTTAACACTGACTAACAAGCTATTTTATCGCTCAGATTGTGTGGTACTCGAAAGAGACAGAATTGTTCAAGTTCATGCACGTACCTCTGGTACACTAGAGTCAATTGGTCAAAGGGCGATATAGGCACACAAATCGTGGCATATGATTCGAATATGGATCAAACGATTATTCAGTCAACATTTACGAAAGTGTAGAAAATCACCCGGATGCGTACTGTCAAATGGTTTGAGCTTCAGATGGTTTAGGGGCCATACATTTTATGAAGGCTGCCAGGGTGTCATTCAATGAAGGGCCGCCGAATGCTTAAGTAAATAATTGCCTGCCATCTCAGTACGGGAATGGAGTAGAATAGAATTAAACCGCCAATCAGATTGTGGTATTCGGACATAATCCTGTTGGATTTGGTAATCTTGAATAAATTCGAGAACCTGACAAGATTTTCATATAAAATAGAAATAAACCGTGCTTCACCAGAACTAATCTATTGAGTTGCCTTTATTCATTTAAGGGCATTTGGTTTTTCGAGCCTCAGGGAAGACCCTCTAAATAGTATATGTTTCTAAGGGTTTCTGGGGATCGCGAATCAAATTTACTACTAAACGATCAGATTCGCCTCACTCTGATCAATGATGAACTCAGTAGTGACGGTTAGCGCATCACTATAGACGGCGATTGTAAAATGTGCAGTTGATTCCACTAGCGTCATCCAGAGTATTCACTAACCACTGAGGTACAAATGGGATTAGATCTCCGTGAGTTGAACCTCAGCTTATATTTTTAAATCTGGACTAGTCCCATAGTTAAGCCATCTACAGTAAAGTCGGTGATTAAGAAAATTGACTGACTTACAAGTAGCGGAGTATCATCGACATGTATCGGGTTACTTGTTCGCTTGTTGGGATATCAGAGGTTTAAATCTCACCAATATTTGGAAAATGGGCGAAATGGTTTGCTGGTCACTGTCATTCGAATCCAGTACCTTCTGTCCGTCAAAAGCTTAGATGATATCACGCTATTCCATGGTTTTGAGGTCAAGGTTTTCACCTCTGTTATTGGATTTAGCGAGACTGAATACAGCACTCATGTTCTATGTTTCAGGGAAGGTGAACAGTGGACGACCACTAAATCACGCACTACTGCAATCTAAAACCGATTTGCACTTAAATTCAAAACTGATCGAACATAATACAACGGCTTTCGTTTGGCTATTGAGGTCTTTCAGGAGTGTCTGTCTGTGGGGTTTGAACTGGAGACTAGTGATATTGAGTTGAATACCAGTAGCCATTAAAATATCACAATAGCTCACTGGATATTTACATCGAAATTCATTTCACCTTTCCACTACTGGCTTTTGTTCAATCATTAACCACTGTTTTTTAACTGTTTCTTTAAGAGACATCTTTGAAGAAAGTACAAACCGAACCAAAGAGCTAGTGATACATTGAAGAGTCTAAGTATTGAGAGCTTCTCTTGTATTTCGCAGCGATTCCTTGCAAAGTACAAACTCTCAACCCAGTCCACAATGCAAACTTAGATTGGACAATGCTGACAATGCAAAATTTTTACGGTAGATTTTGGTATTGTTGCAACTGCCTATCAATAGTCTGAGATATTTTATCATCTCAAGTATCTAATTTATACGGTACTGGGACAAAAATAGAGGTTCTATACCTTATTTTTAAAGAAAAACTTCACTGTATCATCTGCCTGTGTGTGTGCAAGTGGTATAAAGCATATTTCCCAGAAGTGTACTTCATCAACTTATGTTTAGGGACTTTAACCACTGGCCTTGTCAGAGCTGTGACTAGGTTATCCTATATACACATTGTGCTTTCGACCGACTAGAGGCTTGTTACTTGTCTGTTTCGAACCATCTTATGTGAACTAATCCTTTTTTGCAATGCATGTCTAATTCAGTCCAAACTATTGTCCGAAACCTGATTATCACTGGTATGATTAGCTCCGCAACAGTAATTTCGGGATATGCCTGTTACTCTGTCGTGCCTTTTCATTCGTGCATTGAGGCTTCTAGAGTACAGAGAAGGAAACTTCATCTCAACTAAAGGTATACTGTCTTATACGGTCAAGTTACAAACGTTACAGGACCGAGAACTCTATACGGCTGAATAATTCTAAACGACGTCGGCCGTGGCATTTGGGTGTGAAAATCCCTCGTTCGAACCCTCCCACCAAAGTCAAAACCATTTCATCTTTGAAACATTGCAAAATTCTGAGAGAAGTAAAAAAATGTTCATCTTAAGACCGATCAGATGTTTCGGTAGGGAACGAAACAACAAATGTTAGCTGAATTGCTACAAGTTCATTAATCGATGAATGAACTTGTTTTACAGTTTTCGGTGTCAAAACAAACTGAAGTGAAGGGACAAAATCTCAGTCGCACGAGCTTGTGCAGATGGCGCGTCACATTCTTTCGAACAACAATTGTTGTCTGGATAGGATATGTTCTCTAATTACAATATAACCTGAGTAGGAACTAACTTCACAATTATTTTTAGCTTCGCAAAGTCGTGTCACCAATTTCTTCATTGTCAGTTGATTTACAAGTCGGATGCCGATTCAAAATTGGTGAACAATTTTACTAGACTTTTTCTTACAGCGAAGACATCCGAAACCCGAGAATTTCGGCTGCCAATCGAAATTTGCAAGTTTCCACCACGCAAATGGCTAGATGTGACCACTTATAGGCTTAAGGGACAGATTTGACGGTAAACCCATTGAAGCGTCTATCCGTCATCAATTATCGAATCGAACACAACGTTTAATTAGTTCAGTCTAAAGATCAGCGAAACCGTAACTACTAACTGATATCTCTGTCCCGTATCACGTGACACGAGTTCAACAATCGGGAGTTCATTGGTAGTTGGATATGAATTGAATTATCAATTCTAGCGGTAAAGGTCTTTTTAATTTCCTGAATACTGCACCACAGTGGGGGCCTGTTACTCATTATATGATCTAAATATAATTTACTTTCAGAAGGGGTTATAGATGATGTACGTGAGAATCTAATGAGGAGAGTTATAATCCGTCAAAGAAACCCGATGGTAAATGTGGCACTTAGCCATTCTAAAGTTCTACAACAAACAATGGGAATGCTGACATCGTATGAGGCATACTCCATTGTGACCTATTCTTTAAGTTAGCTAGCTTCGGACTGGAGGACAAAACCGTGCATGTCTACATTGTTTTCGATTTTTATCCCCTTATCGATTGTTTACCTCGAATACCTTTGTCCACACCTCATATGATTCGAACTTATCGTTTACGTAGATCATTCTATGTGAACACCTTAAATTGACTAACTGCAGATGGTCCGATATGCTACTGCTCTAACTGCGGGAACTGTTCAGGTACCAACAGATGTTAGACAGGTTGTTGTCCATGGTTTTCCGACCTCCGAAACTCAGGACGGGCTACATGACAGTAGAAATGCGGTGTGAGACATTCATATCACATTTTTATTGCTAGTCGGATCCTAAATTGCTCTTTTTTGGAGACTTAGTCAGGAAAACCTAACCAATACACCAGATCCAGTCAGTGTCTGACTCATAACACAGACCAGAAAAGCAAAGGGATAATATAGTTATGCCTGTGACCAGAGACAACACAAATGGCGCTCCTATTCTGACCTTTGCTGCGTGATTTCTCTTTGGCATTTGCCGAATATAGAGTCAGATATTTGACAGCTACTGTTAGTTTACAGCTACAATCACCATTTTAATTAAGCAAGCAAGTACAATTTGTCCACGAGTGCACAGGGTACGGTTTGTCCAACCGGTCTGCTTGCTTTCGCCTGATTCTGTAATGAATTCGGATTTTCTGCTTACGGCAAGCCATGAACAAAAAATCATACGAGAACAAACTGTCATGCTTGTATCATTCGTTCAGGGGATGCATATAGGTATAATTGTTTCATCAGGTTGAAGATATTTTCCCCAAGAATAGACTGAATATTTCAAATTCTCTCCCGTTGGCTACCAAAACGAGCGAATTAGACCAAATTGGCGGAGATAAGAATCACATCCATAGGTTTAAATTTCAACCGGTTTTCCTTGCGTTAGACATGTCAGCCATACTCTTCCGATGTCCTTTTACAGGTTGTGCAACTGTGCCGTTTGCAGACTGAACTCGTTACGGGACGCAGAGCCATCTGCTTTTGTGGTTTACTAGACTTAAACGGTGGGTTGCAACATTCTTGTACTTTGATGGTAGGGTGAGTGAGATGCCGCGGTGCCAGTGTCCGATAAATGCAGGAGGATGGGTTGAATAATTAACAAGCAAATAAGGAAATCACGGACAAGGGGTGGAGAGATAAAGCATATGTGGCACCATTTTACGGTAGCCAATTGGCCCTGAGTTATCTGGTTTTAAAATTCCGTGAACATTGGATGAATTGCGGTAGACGTGAAAGAAATACAGTTGATCGATATTGAATAGCAGAACAGGAAGAAACGATGTTTACAAGAACTGGATGGGGAAAAAATTACTATCAGTGTACAAACAGTTCAACCGACCACTCTCTTTGCTGCAAAGACATTGCCAAAAATCGCCAAAAGAATCCCGGGAAAGTTTATGTTTATCCTTGTTCCAGTCAAAAATTTTGTAGCGCTATTTCAAAATATATTCTCCATCATTTTTGACGATCACATCCGTTTTCTTCACAATTAAAAAGAAAAAAACTAATTGTTTTATTTTTCTTGGACCTGCTACTTGGGTAGTACGTGTCAGCGAACCACCAGTTATTTAGGCTTGATTAGACAGACAGTTTCCTATCCGAATGATCAGTCAGCCTGGGGTCTGGACCGAAACTTTTGACGTCGGTTCCGGTAATAGCAAAAGACAAACGGTTACATTCTATTCGCAAACGATGATTGATGGATAATTATATGATTTTGGCAGATTACAAATCGGTTGTCAAAGCAAATTGTGCCTATTGAACTGTGGATTGATCACTGTCCGAGGGATAATTCTTGATTGCCAGGCCAGTTAACTTGGAAGAAGAAAGAGCAAACTTTCACTTAGAAATTTTGGGGAATCAGCTGTCCTACATTATGTTTAGGATGATGACCCTGTGAAGTTTATAACATTTCAGGCCTATGCGAATATGACTGCGATAAGTTGTTCACAAAGCGGTTCCGAATAGTCCCAACTTATTTCGAAATAACTTAAGGAGTGTTGTGGTGTACAATCAAATTTGAAGAGGTAATTTAAGAATCCGATATGTGGTGCGATACATCGCAACAAACACGGTAAAGCAGTTCATTCTTCCTCGACAGAAAGGCATATTACTTAGAAGCAACATGCAACGAGAAATCGTATTTGTGGCACTTAGCAATGGCTGTTTTGAACATCAAAGTAATAAAATAATATAAGTCACTTTTGAAGGCAGAACCAGTGATATGGGCTGAATAATACAACGATTTTTCAACTGGTTCAGCTGACTTTACCATCACTTGTGTTAACAAGTAATTTTGTTCCCACCGTTGTCCTGGGATAGGATAACCTATTAGATTCGGTTCACTGTATCCATTCTCATCGTTATCTCATTCAAGTAGGCAAATAGGTAACACAGAACCCAACCTGGGCCCTGCGTTTCACCGATTGGGTACTCTGCGACTGGTTCAGGTTAGGGTTCTGTATTACCAGATTAGATAGTTCGCCGTTTGTGTGAGAGAGACAGGAAGAACCCACGTGTTGTTACATAAAGTTGTGATCTAACAAACGAGTATACATCGACCAGGAAGTTATGTTCATATCCTAAACTGATACAGCTAAACTGTCAAAATGTCACTGGATTTGCTCAGGAAGACAGCTTCCGTAATCGGATAAGTGAATGTCGACAACCCTTCAACTGGTTTTAATCGCTGTTGCATATGATTGTGTTTGTGTGTGTGTGTGTGTGACTAATTTCGCTGGTGTCATGTTGACTTTCGTTTGTTTGATCACTGAGCCACTAATACCCTTGGATGGAGAGGTGCGCCGGAATTCCTACTTATGAGGAAGCATGGAGACAAAGTTGTATTTGTTGAAAACACCAACACACAAATAAACATATGTGCCTTTACATGCATACACAATTGTGCACGATGAATCTGGATTCCAAAAAGAACCAAGCAAGGCCGATTCAGTATCCTGTAAGAATGGGATGAATGACACGGGAATACACTCAAGGCGAAATACAGCGGACCTCAGCTGTGAAGACTAGTGAGCCAAAATACTGACGAGTGACAAGGGTTGCTTAATGTGAACATCCGTTTCCACCTTTGTTGTTGTTATTTGGGCTACTAGTTTCCGCAGAGACAGTCGTATTGCTGGTGGTTAAACTGACAACACTGAGGCCTCTCTAAAAGTTTGGTTTGTCCTTCCGGCGAAATATTCTTCGAATACTGTTGTGAGCTTCAGGTATCATCACTCTACCACCTATACTTATTGGGTCTCGTAAATCAACCATCCTCTTCGGTTTGGGCAACTGGATACAACCAAACACACAGAAATCAAGGATCCCGATGGATAGCCTATGTCAAGAGGATGAAAATGGAAGGACTGTTGTGTGTGGTGGGCTCTGCACATTGTTAATTTCTTCTTTCCAATTTCTCGGTCGTCGTTCACATCCTTCACCATGGTTCCGATGAAAAGTGATCCGTATTCAGATTTGTGGAAAATGAACAATCCAGAATTGACTCAAATATCAAAGGTCTTGGGATCCGGCGAGGTTTGAATACACACTTGGATGCAACCATCTCGTCTGCACTGCACGTTTTACCATCCAAGTAACGGGACCGCTTCGGAGGACGTTCTGGCATTTGCGGTTCAAATTAATTAAGAATGTTTCAAGCAAAGTTTTTTCAGCCTACCTTTAGACGCTGACTTCAAAGCTTTCTACTATGTTGTATTTAATTAGCCTTTTGACACAAGTTCCATCTAAGTTACGAGGCTGCTGTATGGTTTCAATCTCTGTTCTGCACTCTGATTTCAGTGAAATACAACGCAGACTATTGTGATGCAACCAGCTATTTGTGTTTTTCGAGGGATTTTCAGGTGAGACGGAACCCTCGTCCAAAGTGAAGTTTGGACAAGCAATACACTCATTTTGATCCAGGAAGTGAGTGACAAGTCCACTTCGTAATGCTATTTCATATACGGATAACCTGGATAATATACAATGACAAAAGGCTTACTGGTGGTGAAATAATAAATGCAACCAAAATGGTCTACAGATAAATTAACAAGTAACCGTTTATCAGTGATTGAAGTGCACAGTCGGTCAGACGAAAAACAAAGCGTGTTTGTTCCGTAAATTGCGCAGTCAGTTCGCCCTAATGAATTAGATTGTGTGAGTGGGTCACTTTGCGCGCATTTGCAGTACCGATGTTTGTCTTGGGCAGATACAGCGAGCCTAAAAGTGTGGAGAGCACAATCCGACAAGAACAATGATCGACTGCGTGCCTCGTCTGATGCTTACATTTGATTGAGCTAGAAAATTTCCCCGACCAGTTAATATTGATACTGGGACATTTCAACAAGGTTTGAAGTGAGCGGTTTTGAGAGCGGAAGTGGTTCGATTGAGTAGAGAAAATCACCGCTGGAGAAGGTTTTAGAACTACGGTGACTGAATCGCAACAAACCGCAGTGACTTATTTTGATTCAGGGTGGGTGCAAGCATCATGCACACATTGCATTAGTAAAATTAACAGCCTTGATATATGGATATAAAATACCGATCAGTAGCTATCATGAGAATGCACAATAAGCAGCTAGTTGCGAGGTACGTTATCGGGCTTTACAGTTCATTGCTGCGAGAGTTATGGTCCTGTCTCGACGGTTGGGAAATTCGTACCGGCTCGGTTTACTTCCAAGTGCCACGACCATATCTGCTTGAACCAAACCGGTCAAAGACATCAACCGATAATTTTCGACCCTAGCCAACCTTTGCATACCAGATGATTTCGATCAATAAAATCGCCATTTATTACCCTTAGGAAGCATGATTCCAATAATTTCTCTCATCCAAACTGACAATATTGATCAGCACGCTTAATATTTGGTTGTTCCATAGCATAGATCAATACAGTTGCGATTTTATCGAGCCGATTGTGTAGACTGATACCCAGAACAAAAGCTGCACTAGAAAAACCACCTGCTAACGGTTAGTAGAATTCGTCAGCAGACTATCAGTCTATTGAGTAATGAACATATTAGACAGATATTTATTAGAGTGGGGCGCGCCTTTCTGAGCTGGACATCGGAAAAAATGAATAAGTTAGGATGTGATTTTGAAGTGGATTGTTTATGATTTTACGGTTGTTTCCGCGCCGTTTAAATTTTATCAAACTCTGCTCACCCCATAGTTATTGCGGAACATTTTTAGGAATCTTTCACTTTTTCAGTTTTCCGTTCTAGATGTTTGGTAAAGCACAATCATCTCGTAACTTAGAAAAAAACATAATTGCTTTCACTTGAAAGTCTAAATGCATGGCGGCTTGCGACCACCGTGGTATCTATTGCTTTAATGGTTTACATCTAAACACATGTAACAGGGTCTATTCTGTTGCCCTTTTTGAAGTAGTTTGGAACCAGACATTGAATTTATTCAAAATATCTATTTATACCCAAATATCAGAGCCCCAGCCTGGGCAGGCGAGCCAGCAAATTGTGATCAGCAAGTTAAATAACTTATTGGGCGAATGTGTGAGAAATGGGGGCGTTTACGGGGCAAATCAAAACAAGTCAAGCTATCGTTTCAGGGTTGCTATTGGTGCATTGGGAAGTCGCATTAAGGGCTGCTTGTATGAAGACACCTCGGCTACCGGGTCAAAACCGAGACACACGAAGATACTCGGAGGATTTTGAAATGCGCACTGTGTTAAAATGTTCCGCGCTTTTTCGAGAATCTAGAATATCAGTTTGTTGTATGGTAAAGATGTGTAGGGTCTTTTAACTCGATGGGACTGGAGCCCATGTATAGACAGTTTATACACTATCGACTGAGCTGCGAGACAGAGGCTAAGAGTGTTTGAACCTTTCACCCAAGGATTGATTAGTGGTTATCCGCCAATAGACGTTAGCAAATGGTATCTATCACAGCAGTGGTTTTCAGAAATTGATCACATTTAGCCAAACTCCTCAATCATCCATGTCGAATCCACCGGTTGGGACTTACGACCATTTCTGATGACTGAAAGTCTTGAACTTCAACTGGAGTTACAAAATATATCGCAGCTCTAGGGGGGGACCAGTGATACTTGCGTGAAATGTCCGAATACCTCTCAGAGGAGCCTCACAACCCAGGCGGAAGAGCATAAGCGGTACACGTGTGTTGGTTGCGTCTTTGCGTAAGTTCGTATCCTATCAATTTTCAAGACAGCTCACGTTTAGTATTTTTGACATTTGTGAGGCCTGTCAGCCAGTAATTGACATGATAGTTCAGTGCTATTGACAGGCTAGATGTATTGGGAAAATTATTCGTCAAGCATTAACAAAACTCAACTCACCACAAAGCAAAAATTGGAGTACGAATCCGGGAAACATAGGAGGGTAAAATTTCGGTTACTTGGCTTTTGCGTGGAGAATTTCTCTGTTATAGAAGCAATTCTAGCGCAAATATACTGCTCCGAATTGCCACGATGAGTGGCGACATCCGGTGCACTTAGATGGACTGGTCAGATTCTAATTAACCGAGCTGGCCAACAATTCGAAAATGAAACGTCTACCGTTCGACAGCATCGATGAATGAAAAAATGCTGTCACGTGTGAGGAAAAAGACTGGTTACGCGCAGTTCGATGAGATATTTTCTCGTACAACGGTCAACAATTATACAATAATGGACCACCTTGAACAGTGTTCTAAGGCCGGAGACATACAGGTGTTGAGTCCGGAGGTGTTAAAGTACAGTAAACCATTCACCGCCATTTCGTTCGTTAGTTCGTAGTAAAATGGATATGCACTCTGGACGATTCCCAGCAAAGGTGAATCAGCTCCACCGAATCTTCGGATTTTTGTAGTTTAATGTGAATCGTTTTCCGTGTAAGTCAAACAATTAGTTCCTTTCGAATAATTGTCCCCTACGTTTTTTGACTTCGAAGAAATTAGCAAAACAGTGACATACGCAGTGCGTTGTTTTTTCTGCTACAACGAAAACGAGGTTGCATCTGTGACTGGCTAGATTCCGGCGATCCTCGTTCGCATTCGCTTACACAATTACGTGTGAACAACCAACGGGAATAATTTCGATTGGGGTTTCCTCGGAAAAAGAACCCGAAACGAAAGCAACACACAACAATGTAAAAACAAGTTTGTCAAAAACTAAGCACCTAGATTTCAGCACAAATCCGGACTTGGTTTCGGAAGAGAAATTAGAATCAGAGATGCAGTCCATCTATTCGGTAATGGTAACTTGTCCGGAATTCGTTCCGAACAGTTGCATGTGGGACGATTCCGATGGGAAGAAACACAGAATCGAAAGATCTTGAGCGCAAATTCAAAGGCTACATGGCACTATCAATCATCCATACCGTTGTTCTGCACAAACCTCGTTGATTCACAAGTTACAAAACTGTGTGAATTAATTGGTAACATTTAACACGTTAGACAAACAACGTCAGTTACCACGACCAGAAAAAAACAAGAACAACAGTGTGGTATTGGACAAACACGACGGTAATGTTCGAAACCAAATAAAAATTGAGTCACGTGTAGGACATCATTTTCTGCGCAAACAATGGGACAATCAAAGCCGGAAATTCAGATTTCGGTAATTTTAAATCAAATAAGATGAAAAGTTCCATTCGGCATTTCTCTTTTTGCTAAAGGACAGATTTCGCTTTCCAAATAAGCACAATATTGCAGGTAGTACAGTTTTCAACATAGATGACATTTTTCATAAGATCAGATAAGTAAACCAAAAACAATGCCGATTGCAACTAATGATTTTGCTGCTAGCCCTTATTTTGTTGCTTTGGTTTCTTTTAGTCTGTCTGGTTTTATGGTTCCTGTGTTATTGATAACTGACTGCACAGTCACGGCTTGGTGTGATAACTGATAACTTGCAATTTGGGGTCAACTAATTCACGTATGTTTACTGTAATTTGATCAAAATGTTTCACACAAAACCGGTGAGTTGATTACAAGCCAATAGGAACTATAGTTTAAGATATTTCATCTGTAACACAATTAATTTGTAATGAATGATCGAGTCGAACACATCATCGTCCGATCAATCAATTTAGCAACCAATAAATCAGCCGGTCAATTAATCGTTTGATCGGTCAGTCGGTAGATCAGTCAATCAACTACTTATCGAATAACCAAATCAGCCAAAAGAACAATCAACCAACCAACATATCACTAAATCAACGGATATGCAGTGTGCAAGTTCGGTTTCTCTAGCATTGCAATTAAATGGCAAAATGATTGCTTTTTGAACTAATCTGATAATGAAAAAGCGGAAAATCTAGTCAGTTGATACCGTGGGTTCTCATAAGTGTGCAGAAGCTTTTTGTTATTCAAAACGAAAACAAATATTTAGCAACATGATGATGAGGCATCGGAACCCAAACCGACAATTTGATCTTTGGAAATATCCTTCGTGGTTTCATTGGAGTTACGGCGGATGATGCTGCTTTCGCTGCTTCTGTTGCTTCTGATGATAACAATAATGATGATGTTGACTCCGATTTTAATGTTTCCAAGAAAGATGATGATGATGATGATGATGATGATGATGAATTTATTTACCCTGGTTACTAGAGGACAGATATTGCTGATTCGATCTGGATGTGTCGTGTAACGAAAACATCAGTTGTTCTAGCATGTTTATCAAGTCCATCATGTTGTAGTGGGTATTCAGTCTCACTCAGACTGTCTGTGCAAATACGGTTCGCTAACGAATGGTGCACATACAGTTTGGGTTTCACAAGTTCGACGGTTCATCGTGCCGGCACTTTTTGATGCACCGCAGATCCTACCTCGTGTGTAAAGAATTAGGATTCCTCTTATTTCACCGAATGAGAAAGACCCAGTAGCAAACCCTGCATAGATCAAGAAATGTGGTCACAAGTACGTGTTAACACAGTGTGAAGAATGTACTGAGGGATGCTTTCTTGACTAAGTAACCGCGGACACCGTGATTCAACCCCTCTAATCTAACCAGTCATTCGAAGTGAAAGTCCAATTGGGGAACTAAACCAAAGGTCAACCAGAGACAGCGGACATCGAACTCAAAAACCACTGGTGTCTCTCATTCGCAGCAAAATATTGCATGTCAGCCTTGTTGCTTTGCATTTTTAGATGAGGGAAGTTTGCGAACGAATAAATCTGCAATTCGGCCGAAGTGCATTAGACCAGAACCAAAAACTGACTCGAAAATGTCTTATCAAAACATACCCCGAGAAGATGACACCCTGGTGGAAACAGGACCGCGCATCAATAGAGAAAGGTGGCTTAGTTGATATTTTGTCTTTCGATGTTAATATGCCAGCAGAATGTAGAGCAACAAGGCTTTCATAATGTTTACTGAGCTTTAAGGTAAACTGCAAAACTGGACGAATTCGTGGATGGGAGTACCAGAGGGTCTTGTCGGGTGGAAAGTAGTAGGTACTATCAAAGAGCATTTCATGAATAACTTTAATTCAGGCTTCAGCGTGACCATCAATAAGCATAGAATTTAGTTTCTTAAAAGGATTGAAAAGAAATTCGGCTGATTCCCACAATATCAAAATGGGGAAGTTTGAAATCTTGTTTTAAAAGACCCGCGGATATCACTTGGCGGGAGAACGATAAAGATGGATTGGGAGAACACAGTGGTAAATATTTTTTAGGATGATTTGCCGTACAATCTGGAACTGCCCGAATCAACTCGTGTAAAACAGCACCCGCCGGAATTTTTCAAGGCACAAATGAATAGGCAAAGACCGACAAAGTTTGTTGCTTGCATCTACACGTGAACATCTGTCGGTGCCAACGACTGAAATGCAGCTGTTATTAACAGTCACGTTGTGAACGGATAATGATGATCACGAAAGGACGAAGCTGCAATGTGAATACCTGAATGTGTGAAAAATGAATCCATATTTGGCGAAAAAGTTTCCCATTCGGTAAGTTTTGTCTGAACAGATTGAATACAATACCGGATGGTTTGGGACAAAATAATGTTTTCTGTTTACCTACACAGTTCAATAAACTTACTGATGTTTTTAAACTAGTGGAAGGGAAAGAGAATGGTGGGTTTGCAAATAAAGGGCAGTGTAGTCCTCTTCTTGAAATAAACTTTGTCCTTTTTGTAACACTTTCGAAATGTTTAGGAAAATGACACGTTTTATTGGATCAGATCACATGTGTTTTCACTCGCGTGCGCTCTAAGGTTTTTCCAGGAGCATCACAAGTTGAGCCTTTCCATTTCTTTCCTCCAAAAACTTCGCTGCTGGATGCCAACGACTCGTTTTGATTGTTGTATTTTCCTGGCAGAATTCCATTCACTATAACAGTAAAATCATTCGATTTCTGTTCCCCTTTTCTTTTGATATTCGTAAATCAACTAAAGCAACTGATTTATTTCGCCTAAAATAGGAGTTCTATTCAGTAGAAACTGAGACGGAAATAAAATTCAAATTTGGTTCTCCATGCGATTGGTCAACATAGTTTCTATTGAATAAGCAAATAAGTCTGCATATAATTTGGCCAAAAATGGTAAGAATTCAGTGGTCGAACTTCAAAAATAGTGCAAAAAATACGACATTTTATGGTTGTTTTAACATTGTGCTTAGGTGAAGTGTTTGAAATGGAGTTCAAATGAACCCTTGTCGTAACTAAAATTACAAAAGATCAAAACGATAATAGGTTTCAATTTTACAAAACACTATAACAAACCTCCTAAATGCTCATTTAATTGTGTGGAAGAAACATTCATTGTCGACCACTCTCTTCAACTCCGTTAATGAAAAAACAGTCACGAAGGGAGCATTGGTGCGCCCTTAAAATGAGAACAAATTAGCCCTACACATGAGTAGAATAGCGACTTCTGTTAGAGACAAACTGGCCGATTTATTATGCAACAATATCGAACAGCGTGTGACCATTAGTTCGATCGAAGAAATCAATGGGATCGACTGCAACAACCATTAGTTCTCATATTTCTGTTGTATTGTTAAGTCATTTCTTCATCTGTGTAAATGAAACCTAATCATTCTGTAATTGTGAATGATATAATGTTAGTAGCACAGCGTTATTGGTAGATGTAATGTGCCAACGTTTCGACTACCGTGGGTAGTCGTTCTCAAGGCAAGTTTTACAATCAAATCTTACAATCAAATCGATTTGATTAATCATTCTCTGCTCGCGAGTTAGTAGCTTTTTATGACATAAAATAAAAGAACTCATTTCATATAGACGTAACTGCAAAGTATCAACAATGCATCAGCAAAACAAAACCCCACATCCACATATTCATGAGCTCGTGCATGATAAGCCAAGTTCATACGTCATTATGTAACTTTGATTTCTCCACACAAGAATGCTGCCAAATAAATTCCATATGATATTCAAGTATTGATTGTTCGAACCGTCTAGTTTTTCGGTGCCCAGCAAAATTCAGATTATCTTTTGTTGTTACACTTAATTGTAGGCAATACGCAAGCTTGAGCAACTGTACCGGAATTTCCTTTGTTTTTTTCAAACGGGGAATGATAAATACTTTGCAAGAAAAAAAGTCGGTTGAATCGGGAAAAAGTTGGTAAAGTGCAGTCAAAAAATTGTTTTCTACTCGCCCCAAGTGTGACCGCATAATGTTGAGCGGAGCCGCAAAAATGTCTGGCTATTTGTGAGCCTATGTGTGCTTGATGGTATTGGTGCATGATTTTCGCAAATACTGTTCATCTTCGAGTGCTGTTCAACCATTTTTGGCATCACAAAACAAGTTGGTCAAATGCACCGGGTACGTCATTTGCATTCTTCTCATCCGTTGACAGTGAATGCGTCGGTCTGATTTATTCGTTGGTTGCTGCTATCGATCGACCGGCAACGTAAACACAACTTAGATCTGCTTGTCAAGAGAAAAAGACCATGAAATATGGCGACCGGTTTGATCGTTCGTCCCTAAAATCGAATCTTCGACCATTTTAGTTGTGCTAATTAGTGTTCGGTTCTTTGATACCAGGGGAAAATGTACAAACCATGCAGGATTGGAAGTGTCATCCTGTTCATTCTAACTATGGCAAGTAACATTGGTTATAAGAAGCAAAGTGCCCCAACCATCTTATTCTTTTTCCCGATACCTCCAAACGCAGTCTAAATAACCAGCATCAGACAAACCTTGACAAACCGTAAATACTCTGGTATTTCAATGAGAGCACATGCCAGCGACGTAGCATTCTTGAAACATTTTTGCAGTTCTACCTACAAAAAATGTCGGATGACTATTCAGCATCGAATTGGCCATCGCCCACCGAATCTATCTCAGATCGATAACTGGCCATTCTTTTTAACTATGTAAGTTCAACTGTTGTCAAACCGGGTAGAAGAATAATTTGTGAAACGTCTATGAGTTCACCGGTTTTGTTATTTTTCTTTGACCAAACTATTGGTTCGTTTACGCTGTTCACCTAGTACTAGGTTACTCGTAGATTCCTTAGACCAATTCGCTGGAATGGATCCCATGCGCTTCATTCTTCCTCACTGCTGCTCCTAACTGACCATCCGGCCATGCCTTGACTTGACTCCATTATTAGCAAACAGATACATTGTTATGAAACATTAAATTGATTTTATTGATCAAATCCTTTTCACCCATAAAATCTCAAAAATCCGAATGGCTTGGTTCACGGTGGACTAAAATAGCTGCCGATCATAAAGCTTCCGGCAATCTTAACTCCAGGTCTCATGGTGCATTTATTCGGCTGAAACGATGTTTACTAATTAAAAAATAAGTTTCGCATTTTTATTTTTTTCTTTAATAGTGTATGGCACCGGGCAGGTTAAATATGAATAATGTATCCGTAAAATGGAGTAGAGATTTATATGATACAGAGAACCACATAGGTTCCGTGGGTTTATATTTTGTTCATCAGCTTGCCTGTACAATGTCTCGAATAGCTCATCTTCTTGTTTTGCACTGGAATATTTCCATTGTACTTGGACACTGCGTCAACGGTTTCAATTCCATTGACTGTTGTCCTTTGTAGGCCAAAATTCCTCAAGTTTTGGTACGCGAAATTCCCAGTTTTCCTGTAAGGGTAATGAATTTTGATTCGGCTTAGCCATTACCCTGGTCAACGATCAGCATTTCAGCCGTGACAACGCATCCGGTTACGTCAATCGAAAACGTCGCCTGGGAAAGCCAATGAACGGTAGACCGAATCGGCCAACAGAAGAACGGACCAGTGAGAGGTGATCATAAAATACTAATATTAGCTATTTGATTTTGATCAATAAACGAACTTTTTGTCTGCACAACTTGGTTTCCTTGTTAGATTGAGTGAGAACTGGGGATAGCGGCCGCGAGATAGAGTTGATAGAAAATGTATGCTCGAAGTAGAGCAGACGTCTTTTCTGTTTTTTATCCTTCAAAACATTTTCCGTATGAGGGATTTACAGCGCACTCTATAAATAATGTTAGTAATTGATTTGAAATGATGTCGATTGTCGCTGTCTAACACTTTGGTGAATCTGACCTGGCAGAGTTACTACAATCGATGAATGAAGGGAAAAAAAACTGACAGTCATTGGAAAGGAACACTGCCACATTTACAAGAGGCGGTTTTAATGCAAACTGACTAGATCTCCTAAGAATTCGGTTATGATTTTCCTGATCGGATTCCCCTAAGATGGATCTTTCTGACAATCGATAAAGCTTTCGAAAAGATCACCAAAAGATATGTGGTTCTCAATAATCGTGAAATCCCTGTCGTGACATTTCTTTACGAATATTCCACGTCCGGCCTCTGCCACTGTCTGTCTTTTCCCCATTCAGAGATCATTCATTGGAAGCCCTACCTTTTTATGAGATACTTAATTACTGTCTGCAGGTGAACAAGCGCCTAGTCCAAAATAATGAACGTAGTGGAGTTGCTATCTGAAATCCTGACCACACTGGAGGATCAATCCGATAACCAGCGCTGTTGAAGTCATTTGGATGATGCACATGACAAAACGATGCACGGCACATTTGGTTGACTGATGAGAAGAGATTTCCAATATGACAGACTTCTTACCGCATCAACATTTATTTGATCAGTGATCCGGTATCGAATCCATGCATCCATTAAACTCAATGTAGTTTTATTATCTGGCATCCACTATTAAACAGTCAATCAAATTACACATCTTCCTCTTGATGCTGTAATCGGGAAATTAGTGCACACGTAAACTGAGTGGTTTTTCGACAGCTGTCGACCGGTCCCACTCGTGACCGCCGTCCAGTGCCAACTCCGTGTACTTTTAATGACGGGCAATAGTGGGAAATCAGCACGTGAACAGTGACTAAGAAGTCTTTGCCCATACCAGCCAACCCATAAATCTGCTGGCTTCCACTACACTGTTCACGGATGTCGCAAAAAACCGAATCCAGTAAGTAGCACAATGACTGGTTGATCATAGAACGATGGCAAACTCAAGGAAATGGATTGTCTTGGACAATCGAACTTTCTTTGTGGAGCAAAACTGATCAGACAAAGGTGCAATGATTCGGTAACGGCTCGGCTTCAATGAATTACCCCGCAGGTAACTATACTAAAGGCGACCAGTGGAAAATAGATTATGCTCTTCCGGGCGGATACTGACAAAAAGAATTCAGTTACATGACATTGGTGATATTGACCAGACAGCGGAAGCAAAAAATAATACTTCAGTTCTTTGGGACAGTGTGATAGGATTCGACGCATTACGGGTTACTGGTGTGTGACAATAGTATACGCACAGGATGTGAGAGGGTCACATGCAGATACATACCCACGTTTACCAAAGTCACACTCCCGAATGCTAGCACATGGCTGATTTCATTTTTGTTAGGAATGACAACTGTCCTTGAGTTGCACCTGGAGATGTCTCGTGACCGGTCACGTCTAACGTTGAAGCAAACAGCAACCGTGTTTTGCCCGTTTGCTTGTATATGTAAAAGCCAACTGTCCTCCCCAGTTGTTGGTGCCATAAGAACATTGTTTCACAAGATCACAAAACCTTGGTTAACATGCGAATTTTGACGATAACAATCGTTTGTAACTAAAATCCCTCGTGATCTACCCAACTCAGGTCGTGACGGTTGAACGTGAAGGTCACGAATTCGAATCCTCCCACTGCCGATTAACTTCCCCACTTGGCAGCCCCTTGCTGGACACGGCCCCCTTCCTGGAAAATGATGCACATTTTTAATTCATGATTAAAGGAAGTAAAAGATAAAAAATGTAGCGAAATCCCGCTTCGTTCGTCATCACATGTTTGCCATCTCCCACGGAGAGTAGAGTTTGAAGGGCAACACAATTTTTCCAGCTGTGTAATTTGGTGTCACAGTCAAGGAGTACCAGAGTTCCCGGGAGCGACAGATAAGATTCAACCTCGAACGAAACTCCTGGTGTAGTTATTATCTCAGCTCTTACTGGTAAATAAGTGCTTTGCATATTTATGTCTCCAAGGGTGGTACTTCAGAGTTGTGACTAACACAATGTAGTATAATCAACATAATTCACAAGTAACTCATTGAAAACACGTAGACGACGGACAACACAAAAGATCACCCTTCTCAAAATCCATGGAACAGATGTGGATTTCTAGCCACATACTGCCTTGTACCTGTACGATTTTCGATAAATTTTGATTCATTTTATGCTCAGGGGAGGTCGTTAATTCCAACAGCTTTCTAGGGAATGTAAAATATATATATATTTTGGGAAGGGGTTTTCTCAGGTCCCAGGTAGCCCAGTGTGTGAGTTGGTGATTCAGCTGCTTAAAGACAAATGTGCTGTCAACGTTCGCTCGGTGGTGTGTCTGCAACGCATTACTTTGCCCTCAGTTAATTTAGTTGGACACTAATACCTATGGAAAATGTTTCACGGTGCACAGTGCTTTTGTTGAATATTAGCAACTAACAAGGCAAAGCATGCCTGCTTCTAGATTGTGGTCCATATTGTATAATCTGGGCTATGTGCAGAGACCGGTAAAACTGATAAAGCACGTTTTGGAGAGGTGGAACAGACTATATATCCCATAAGTAAGTGTTTTCTGTGGTCGCGTAGTTTACATTCTGAGTGTTAACTAATAACCTGCATTCCCTAATCAGTCGAAGGTTGTTACTGGTCAAATTTCGAAGTCTTTAGCAGCCAGAGATAAGACTGGACAAATTGGACTTTTAACAAATGTTTACAAATAACCACTCAGCTGTTATTCGGAGGACGCACAGAAAACGCATCCTGTGTTCTAACAACAACTTTTTGAGGGGAATCAGTGATCAGTCAATTCAGACTTGTCAAGAATCTCTAGAAGTGTATGTGCTTGCGGCTACGATTGGGGTTCGATTCCCAGAGCCTGGAAAGTAGTCGGCTGAAGGAACTGATGTCGACGAGGCGACCGTACGCCTACCGAACAGAAGTTCAGACTAATCAAGCCGTCACAGTAAAATGAAAAATATGGTATACAAATGATTTTTAGATTGATTTTAGTCCGTGGGATAGACTATTCAATGTGAATATTCAAGTTGCCTTCACTCTGACCACAATAGGTAATTTATAATTCTGCAATTGATTTATGCACGTATACATATGATATAATTAAAAAAAGGTTGAAAATATCGATACTTTGGATTTTGCATATTTGTTTTGTATCGGTTGGCATTTTATATTCGAGGACAACATCCATCAAGCAGGAAGTAGGTGGCTACTTGCAGACCCTTACCTATAAATAAATATCCGTTATGAAAAAAGGGTTTGTGGCTTTCGTAAACTCACTCACTCTGTTCCCGATGAAGAAAGATCACTTTGATTATCCGCTTAGCGACAGAATAAAAATTCAATAAAGTTCTGCCAGGTTTATCATGAATTCATAACTGACAACAAAAACAGACGTCAGGCAGACGGGTAACTTCGGTCTTTGATGTTATTAGCAAAGAATGGAACTAATAGTATGAAAACGGATCACACAAAAACCGAACCTAGCCTGGTTGGGTTCGTCCGCATGGGCGTTTTTTGAGCAACATAGTTTCATGGTACGGTTTGCGTTTCAAATTACCTTTGGCTCCATGCCAAGCCAATATGAAGTGAATGAATGTTCAAAATAAATTGCCACAAATGGGAACTGTCTGCCAAAAAAATCGGATTCAAAGTAATTAAAAATCATTCCTGCCAAAAAATACTCAGTTCAACTTTAAGTGCATTTGAGCTGTTGATATTTCTATCCGTTGGCCCAGATAACAGGTCAGCGGTACCTTTTTAACGCGCAAATTCCATGAAATTACACTTAAAATATCAGGAATTTGCAATCCGCCAATTAGGCGAAAACTGTTGTGCACCTCACAATAAATGCAATCGTAGGCAGCTCCCACTGCATGGTCCATATTGTCATCCAGTCATACAGCGTGAAGACAAAATACCGAAATTGTTTATTTCCTCTATGAAAGCGACAAGTTCACGGCTAAGCATTGCGGAAATTTGTGTAAACATGATGTAAAAACCATTCTTTGACGAGATATATACATCTTTATTCAGCGTAGTAGCACAAAAAGGAAGTTGAGGAATTTCACTGACAGACTCATCCACGGAGTACCCTCAATAAGTTTGAGTGATTTTTGCGCGCCTGACTGTCCACGAAGTTTAGGCCTTACATACTCCAAGATGGATTTAACGGACGACAGGAACAAAAGGTTCATGGATCTCGAGGCTGCTGGCCTCGTTTCTTTGGTCTGTTCTGCAAACTGTTCGCTTGTTATCGTGTTTCACGTTTTGTTTTAAATTACTTAACGACGATCGGAGGACGATGGTCGGTTTTATTGATGATGTGCATTCCTCGTTGGATTAGTCATGATGCGAAATCACGGAATGTGAAAAAGGCCTATGGATAATTCATGATAATTGGAAACGATAAACGCTTTTTGAAAAGCCTCTCAAAAATAGCAAACAATTTTCTAAGAAGTTCTGTGAACTGCAGTACCTCTTTCCAGGGCAAACGACAAAGGCAAACAAATCCTAAACAAAGAAACGGAGTGCAGTTACGTTACCAAGACTTTTAAAAAGTTTGTTGCTATTTTGGTACCTAAACAAAGTACAGACAATGTTCTGAATGATGGCTTTATTATGAAAATGTATAGATTTTTTCTGGTTAGTAAAAGATTCTGAGTAAAAGACCTAATTTAATTCTGCTTTCAATAGTCCTGTCACTGCTAAATTGCTAGAGATACCGTCCAATGGCAATCGATTTTCTGCACAACACTACAACTTCAAAAGTAGCTAGCCCTAGCCATGAGAATTATTATTTTCCATTCAGAATACTTCAGTCAGTCGTATCCTCTTGACTTTACATTAGACGTAATTAGCAGTGGGTTGGGATGTTGCGAGTTTTGGGCATGCTCACTGCCTTGAAGTTACTATCAGCCCCACGTCGCGCGCTCCGAAACGCCAATCTGCACATTTTCGTGCATGCCACCGTTAGATTGTTCGTCTATCCTCAACGAAGAAAAGCGATAAAGATGATTTCGTTTAACCGCTGAATGCAACACAGACATAGTCAAACCGTTGACCGGTTAGCAGGCAACAGAGCATGTAGTGTACACGTGAACAGACCAGAGAATTGTGGGCAACGCAGCATCACAAACCTGCGACAGTGAAAGCTAGTCTGTTGAATGTTGCAAACTAAGGTTTTCTCGAATGCAGCGTGTAATATCAAATGGAAACTCGGACACAGACGAGCTAAATAAAGTTTGTTTTATTGGGTTAGAAGGACCAACCGAAAACGCGACTAATGTCGAGAATGATTCTGTGTATTCCTTTTGACTAGCTTATTGTCAAGTGTACCACAAAGGCATGTCGTAAAGCCAATGGCACGTACTCAAGGTTATCTCTGAGGGCACACCTGATTTATCTAGCAAAATACATTTTAACAGGTACTTCCGTATTGCCCCATCGATTTTCTGCTTTCACGTAAGTTTTCATGTAGCGCCAGTTAAATTCCAGTTCAAGTAAGAGACTCCATTGTTGTGGTGAGTGTCTCAGTAGTATGTTTAGCTTAAGGATGGACGAACAAAATTTCCCCCGAAAGCACACGACTGGTTTCGCGGTTATTGCCGTCCTTCAAGTGTGCGTACTCGGTACTTTCCTGTCCAACCACCTCTATACTAGTATGCTCCGTAGATTTACACTAGAATTTCATTTGAAGTGTCAGGAGTGTCAATGGATGACCAATCCATTTAAGAATCCCATGGTGATTAGTGGGAGAGTTTTCTTCGGTCAGGCAAGGCTAACGTTCAGAACGAAAACACAAGGCCCGAAAGTACTGGTTTTTCTTCTCAGTAGTATGTTTCGCATACGGCAACAAAATACCTTGCGATTCCTAAATGGACTTATCATCTATTCATGCTCCTAACGATTCAAATGAGATTCTAGTGTAACGCCTGTTACTAGTTTATTACTGCATTTGCTAGCTTTTACTTTGCCAACTGAAAAATCGAAAAGCTTAATAAAGAAAACGGATTCTGAAAAACAACTGAAATTTATCACCTCGTCCTTGTGACTCATTGACATTTATCCATGATTATGATGACGGTGTTGTAGCTAGATGCTTACTGCGCAAAATATGAATCGGTCACTTGTTCTCGTTTTACTTTAGGGAATACTTACACTGGATACGTCAACCTTGAGGAAATATGAAGAGTTTGCATAAAGTCTGGATTGCTCAATTTAGCATTTAGGTCGTAATCGTCTTACCATCCTTTGAGGTAAGAAGGTCACCGGGTACTGAAGACACCGGGAGCATCGGGCCAAGCCATAAATAGCTTGAGAAGTTGGACTCCTCTTCTGGATTCTTCAGGATGCTGTTTTGTCCGATGAATGAAATCGATGCCCACCACCAACCGAATCCAACGAAGCCCTGAGCATAGTAGTTCGGTGAGTAGGCAATGACTTCCTACTCTGCATTTTTGTTGTCTTTTCTTTGAATTCGTGGGTTAAACATCCTCCCTTGCACGCTCGCAGAACTGCCAGCGGAAACTGCGAGAAAAAGCGTGGAATTGCTCGATCATTTGTTTGATTAATTATTTGGAATTGTGATTTATGCTTCCTATACGGCCCATAAGACAATATAAATCATTTACGGGAGGAATTCGGTTTATTGCAAATAGAATCAAGTTGAACTGGATTTCGTTGTACAAAAACAAACAAATTGGTTAGCTGTCCCCATTTTCAGAAATAGGAATATGCTTGTGTGCCAATGAGGATGCAAAGTGGTCCAAAGATTTCCTGTAACTGTTCTAATTGACACGCTCTTCTGGTCACTGCTGGTTCGTTCCGGCAGTCCGAAAAGATCTAGCCCCGCATTTTGTCGATATCATTCCGCAATTAAAAGAGACTACGAGTACTCAGTTGTGCATAATTACTTCTTGCCGGTGCAGTCCGGCCCGAAGTAGCACTGGTATAAGTCCAACTGCTCGGGCACTAACCGTAACAGACTCAAAAGATGTCACGGAAATCAGATAAAACGTTGGAAGAAGCTTGATAATTCTCGTAGAAGGCAACTAAACGAAAGCATTTGCTTCAGGAATTGTCGTGTCCGTGTTCAGGTCCTCGGAGGTTTGCAACGCCAGGAATTTTATTAAATTATTCTGTCACTTCTGTAGAACTGTTCGGACTTTTGTCAAAATATAAATAAAATGTATGTTGCTACGTGCAGACATTTTGTTTCCTGTTTTTGATCGTTAATGTAAAACAAGACAGTTTGCAGATAATAAATTATAAATAATAGGGTGGATTAAGCTGAAGTATGGTTTCGTTTATTACAATCACTAAATGAACTGAGTGTCAGTTTGTGTAATTTAATACCTGCATAGACGAGTACTCGGGGATTTTTGTCAGAAGTATTGGGGATTAGATGCAACCTCTCCCAAGACTCGGCAAGCATATCTATATTAGCACGGAGACTGTCTGTACATTTCTTGTTTCCTTGGAGCGCATTTGCTTTCAAAGGTTGAAACTGGTTTTTGACCTATGCGAGTGAGGTCCCAATGCGTGGCACGTCAATGACATAATTCCCAATCCATGCAAGGAATGGTACAAGTGATTATACAAAATGAACCTAGTGCCAGTATCATGGTTATCTTCATTCCGGATTAGATGCCAACAACTGAAAAGAGTCTCTTAAAGGTAATAACAATAAGGTCGATATTTTCAGGTTGTCCTTCACAAATTAGCAGTCTCATAGATATGAATGCACATACTACTGTTCAGTGATCGTTATTCGCACTACCAAAACCAACCGCACAAAATGTGAAATAATCAATATGTAGCAACTTGAATTCGCTTTGTTGATGGGGCCAACTTGTTCTCGGGGTTTATTCTTGTACGTGTTGAACGGCTACAGGTCAACAAGTTTTGTTTTGTTCGGAATCTGTTTACCAAATTTTTAAAAACAGTTGCACACTCCAGTAGCAAATGGATATTTAGTTAATTGCGCCATTAAAAGTAATGAGATTTAGCACAAAGGTAGATGGAGTACATTTCATGAGTGTTATTATCTTCAGGTTTATGGGATGACTGTCACCGTTTCATCGTCTTACTTAAAATGTGTCTTAGCGTACCACGTTACAAGGTAAATTTACTGAACTTATGAGCGACTGGTTGGGCCTATCGGCTTTCCATTGATAAGGATGAACTTTTCCTGGTTTTTGGCAAATCTGACTGACAGATGTCAAGATCGACTGACTGAGAATAGTAGGAATTAGCAGCCCAGCCCTAATTCTGAGTTGAGCCACTCAACAAACAACAAACCTCTTCAGTTTAGGGAATTTGATGGTTGCAATTACCAGAGGTGTCTCAATCACAGTCCTGTGTTCACAATGCAGTACCGCTCAATCTACTGGAATGTGAAATCATCGGTCTCACCCAATACATAAGGTGTGCACCAAATTAAACACGCTCTAAGGACGAAATGGACACGAATGAAAATTGTCACAGTGTGGTAGAATTTTCCAGGCGGTGGCAGGTGTTTTGGTGCCCTCAGCTGGGCTGTTTGTGGTTTATTTGTATGAAAATTTGTCAGCTTTGTTCCAGACTTTTGTCGCTATTTTGTTACTTAGCATGGGGGTTTGCTCAACTGAAGGCTTCTAGAGGATTTTTAAAGTGTGACAGCCAGTCATGAGCAAAAACGGAAAGTTAATCTTAATGGAATCAGTGAGGGACCTCTCAGACTATTAAGACCTAGGAGCCATAGGAATTTAGGCATTGTGAAAGAGTACAATAAGGCAAGAAGTTTGCGGTGCATTGTATTTTAGACATCTAATTATCAGTAACTCACTCACTCACTCGCTCACTCACTCACTCACTCACTCACTCACTCACTCGCTCGCTCGCTCGCTAGCTCGCTCACTCACTCACTCACTCACTCATTCACTCACTCATTCATTCATCTACTGACTCGTCAGCTCATTTGCACGGTCATCCACAAACTCATCCACTCCCTCGTCTACTCATTCATTTACGCACTCAACGTATTATTCATAGTTTCACATCCAGAATTTGCAGATATAAACTGGGGATACATGAAATTAGAGCACTAACTGTTAATGATGTTGAGTGTACAACCAAATCAATCCATTTATCTCTACCTAAGTGCAACTAGGAATCAGATACTCGACTACCGCTTTTGCTATCGAACGTGATGAGAATTTCAGATGAAAGTTAAACATTTGTGGTTGCAGACTGAAAGGCCTAGAACGGCCAACGTCAGAGGTAATACTAAAGAGTGAGCTAATAGTGGTTTACGGATTGAGGTCATCAACGCGTCGTTGGAAGATCGGAATTCGCGGTCGCACTTGGCATACTCATGCTTGTCCCCGTGAAATCTTTAGTAATTTATGCCATAAACGTTTTTTTCTCAGTATGCAAAAGAATACTGGAGGCTTTAGACCGAGGTCTTTACCATATCATACATGCTCTGTGTAAAAATTCAGTTGCTCCATATGTCAAAATTGTGATCAATCTGACAGGTGTGGGTTTAGAACAGACTTACATAGAAGTGTTTGGACAAAAACAAACATCTAAATTGGAATCTAGAAGTTATCACGTGACTGTATAGCGTTTTCCACAGTTTACCTGCTCATGTTTGAGAAAAATCCACCTGCTGTCTCCCCGATATATTGCAATTATGCTACTCATACGTCATAGTAGTGCGCAATGAAATTGAGGTGATACAATGAACAAACATACCGATTTTGTAATACAGAACGACTGTTTGTTGGTAGCATACTTTGGCTGGTCTACTCTACGCAGCAGTCAGCTCTAGACTAAAAGTCATTCTTTGTGATTTGTGCAATACTAAGAATTTATGACAAATGAATGCATGCATATGCAATAGAACGCAACAGCTTTACTTCTTCCTGTGTAGGATTATAACGCAGAACTTGATTGACTTGTCTCGTTTCTACGAAGTCATTCACACGACTTTTTCAAGCAGTCGTTCTCATTGACACATTCGCATCCCGGTAACTTGGACTCCAAACAATGTACACACTTGGGTAACGTCACTACTCCGCGGTCTAAGCGGTTGACAAAGCAGTTAGTCTTTGAGCCTCAACCGCAAGTCTACAGTCCACAAGTCTTCTTGTTTGTATCCAGTTGTCAACTTTTGTGTATTTCATATCACCGGATTTTGAAATGCATAAACCTGTCACGCAAGCCTGACGCGTTGAAATGATTTGTGCTTATGTGCGTAAAAGAAACAAGGAGAACAACAATAACGAATTCAGTTTGCTGATCCGTACTGGCCCATGCCAAATATGCTGGCCTCTGGGCGTTATAAAACTCCAGCCTTTTCCGTGTGGAGCGAAGCACTTATTATGTTCACTTACAGATCCGAGAGAGAGAGAGGAGAAGCACACAATTCTGTTCCAAATCACACGTCACCATCGGAAGAATGAAAAAGCAGTAAATATGTGCACTTAAACGATTAGAGTAGTTATGCCGGCTTTAAAGTACGCTGCTTGATCATGATAGAATGAAGCCACTAAGCTACTCAATATAACTTCTTGAAATGTGCATGACTGACCGCAGAAGCTGTTCAGGTAGTCACCGTTTCAAGTGTGTATTCATCTGTATTGAGTTTCGTTCTTTCAATTGATTGTTTTTGCAAGTGACAATTTCACTGGTCACTTCAAACAAAATAATCAGTACCGGGGTTCGATTCATGCTCTGACGTGTGATCTGATTGTCATGTCTATGAGCTGTGTGATTAATTATGACAGTTTCATGCAACGACTGCAGTCGTGAGTGGTGAAATATATTCTGAAGTGATAATTCAGTCTGCTGGTCTAGAAAAAATGATTGAGTCTACGACCGGATTGAGATTCCTTTTCTCCCTTATACTGCCGTAGACAAGTTGATGCTCTTTATGAAAAGTCTGCAAACATGTCTGAGTTGTGATCACAGAAAAAACTACGTCTTAATTGTGAATCGTTGGATTCTATTGTTTTCACTTTTGACTTTAAGACTGTGTTATCCAAATGGGGACATTGTTAGCGAGGATCGAACTCAAGCATGGACGTAATAATGCAAGCTGTGTTCTATCAGTTGAGCTAAAAGACTGCTCTGACGAGTGCCCAGAAATTTTACATTTGGACCACTATTTGGTATTCTAAAGTAAATGTACATTTAGTGCCCAGCACAATAAAACTTTTCATCTTTTTACAAGCATTTACCGCAGAATATATTTGCTACAGCAAGTTCCACAGTCAATACATCGAATTTTTGATCATCCTTCAAGAGAGTGTATGTCCGCTTTTAGTATTCTTCCACTTCTGTCTATAACCCTTACTTTCCTTTCCTCGGGGATCATAATGAAACGTCACTGGTGTTGGTTCTACTAGTTAACGTTCACGTCAACCACGGCCGTTTGTTCATTACCTCATTCCATCAACCGAGCGGTCATTCTGCGGCTTGTTTGTTCATAGTAGAAAATCAAGCAAACCCCTAATTGGTAATCTATAAAGCCGACGTCGATTGGACGGTTAAAACTATGGCATGTCATGCAAGAATTTGCGAATCCGAATTCCTTACACCTCCTGTCAACTTACCTTTCTGACAACGTCCAAATGGTTGGGATCAAATTTATGAATATCGTGTTCTTTATTTTGAAAACATTAAAAGAAATTGAGAAATACATCAAGGTTGTGTTTTTCAGTGCATTTGCTAATTCCTCAAATATTTTATGAATGAAAAATCTAGAACTTCTATTTTAAATTGCCCATGTTATCTTTAATATTACGTGATCTCGGTCTTGTTTGTCGATATGCACGCGGTCGCATGTGAACCAATAGCACCACGCAGTCTCGAAAACCACATATGTGACCTAGAAGGGACATTTTCAAAGTGTCTTAATGATCTAAACCTTTTTCAGAATGCGGTATTCATTGAGGAGTAAACGGCATTGGTAATTCACTGCTTAGCCCAACTTAATTCGGTATAGGTGAACGTGAATATACCGGACACTGGAGTGTATACAAATATTTTCTGAAAAGTGTTGAATTACTTCCCGAATTGTTGCTCAGTTTTTATTTCCCCTACCTGTCATTTGCACCACAACATCAGCGAGGTGAACCCGGTAAAACAAATAATTAGTGGTGCTCTTGTGATGAACTATAGCGCGCTTCCGTGATTTTCAGCTCTCAAGGCATCATGTGATTAGTTGATGTGCACGTGATTCCAAGCCAACAGGAAATGAATCCCGCCTTAGCTGACATGGATTATTTTACAGGTATAACTGACAGTCGAACAGTATTTATTTTTCCAGAAATGAACTGAAAAATATACCATTTACAACGTGTGGTATCGTGCATGCTGCGGTTAGAGTTAACAAAACAAATTATTTCTGTCAAATGACAATTATTATGACCGTGATCAGGAAAGGCTTGTGAATCAGCACACATGTTACAACTTGTTCGATGATTGTGCAATCAACAGGATTGAAGTGAATTTGGAAACATGTAAGGTTTGGAAAAGAGAGTGAATAAAAGAATCCGTTTGATTGAGTCCCCTTGGTTTTGGTTGATAACACTCCGGAAGTAACTTTGTTCTGTACATAGTTGTGCCGATTCCAGTTGTATGGAACGTATCGGACATATGAGGGACTCCGAAAGGATCAAGTAAAATGTGATTATCATGTATTATAACCGTATAGAACTTCGTATTTGTAACACGTACACTTGATTATCTTTAGTATGTGGTTACTATCAAAAGATGTATTCCACCTTCTTCGTGTTCAACGAAGTGAGAGCGTTGACGGCCTTCAAGTACATTCACAATGGGTATCGATTGGTAATCTTAATAAACCAGCACTAATTAGCTTTGAATTGTCTGCCAGCCTCGTTTCATATCACCCTCTGAACAATGTTCGCGTTTGGTTAAACTGGCCTGTGTCGTCCATTTTCACTTATTATTCTTAAGAAATACGGCCACAGATAACCTTCCCGTCTCATTCAAAATCGAATACTTAAAAGTGTAACAGGTGGAACAGCTGGACCGGAGCCGTTAATTCGATTGGTGATTGCATTTGCGCATATAACGGGGCAAGTTTGTCAATTAAAACCCAGGTTTGGTCACCGCGTAACCAAGAGTAAAGGCACAGTTCTAGTGGGACATATCTTGCGGTTACTCGGACAATGAAAATGCCCATAGCGAATAGCATATCAACAGCCACTTGTAAGAGTCTGACAGTCACCACAATCTGAAAGAAGTATAGTGGAAAGTTGAACGATGATAGCATATGATGAATTATTTCATAATGAAAAGTGTTTGAAAAGAACCCGCTTCTTCCCTTTGGCTCTGAGCTGCCCTAACTGATTGAAATGACCGAAGCTGCTGGCAGGTGAAGCGTCACGCAAACTTACCGATTAAGTTGATCACAATAAAAATAGTTGAGTTTATTGTGAAAAAATGAATGCATATAAGATTGATACATGATGACATCAATACAGTTGTCCATTTCTAGATCCATTAAGGATCCGTCATAATTCTTTACCTTCCAGTTACAAGTCTCCCTACGGAAATATTGATCTAGTTGCACGTTCACTCATTTCATCAAATAACGTCAATGCAAACTTGTCACAGCAATCTCGTTTGAGTTCACATTTTTACGTCCCCGAACACCTTGTCTTATTCGGCGGTTATTATTCTGCCATAACCTATCCAGACGTTTCATGCGTCATAATATCCAAATACATCTGAATTGTTTGCCATATTTAATAGGTAAAATCATCTGATTACTGACTTCGACCGATGGCAAATGGGTAAGGGAAACGAAACTGTGGAGTGATTTGGCAGAATTTCGTGCCTTATTGGAATCTTCACAACAAAACTTAATGACATTGACTTTGGAAGGAATAGGATTGAATTTCAATTTCTCTAGTTTGTACTGTTCATCTCGGTATAAAATTATTTTTTCTTCGAAATTGTTAGAGATCAAATCTACTGGCTTTCATATTTACACGTCCGATTTCCGTTCGGTTAAAATGGTCGACATCATTCATGGCATTTTTGTCGATTCATCTGAATGAAATGGGAGCATACTGCTTTGCTGATACAAGATCACTGTCCGCCAAATACATACCAACACTAGATTATGATGATTTGTAACAGCTCTGTTACAGTCCTTGAAAATGAAGAAAAACATCACACATTTTGATGATCATGAATGCTGAGTGGAATATCACAGGTTTGTTTCCGTTGAATTTTAGGCTGCCTTTTTACGGAAGAACATAAAATGAAGAATACTGGTGCGTCTGAAGGCGGACCGTGGTAACCCCAAACGGAGTGGACTTGTACATGTGTCATATGACGTGAAAGATAAAACACTTGTTGCACTTTTGCGTCAATGTTATGACTATTTGGTACATAAATGAATGCTTAATATACAAAAGTCACGTGTGTGGTGCTAGCTGCTGGAAACTTCGTAGAAAAGGCGGGGGTGAGGAGGAGCTACGATGTGCCAGTGGTTGCACTGACATAGAAGTGTGAGTGCTTATGAACATATGCCATATAACGTTCATATAACACGAAAAATACGCTAACGATATGACATTTAAGCAAATTTTGAGGAAACGGTAACTAATTAAGGAATATGGCCCGAGAACCAAATTTAGACATGCGGAGATAATGTCATTTTTCCCGTGAACCCAGTTATATGCAGACAAATAAGCTCGATATGCAGACCAGTGAAACTGATTTCGTTTAGTGGTGAGAAAATTCTTGGCTAATGTCCCAAGTAAGAAAAAACCCCAATTAGTGATTATCAACAATATACCAAACAATTCATTCCAAATGGGTCAAACAAATCCTTTTACATCAATAGGACTGATATACAACTATCAAGGCTATCTGTGTCCCTCGAACATGAACACTGTTTCTGCATTGCTATCATACCATCCGTTTACTGACAAAATGGTCGTAACTTCTGAGTTGTTGATGGGTGTTTGCAAATGAAAGCAACATGTCTGATGCACGGAACCTATCAAACAAACTGGTGCACGTGAAACATTTCCAATTTGAACGATGATATTTAGTGAGCACATCCGAAAAGTTAGAGGACTTGAAACTATATAACTTTTACGGTAGCTTATTTCTTAGATTAGACTTTGTTGTTTGACAGCTATATTGAACTCAGAGCAAACAACATCCTACTGTTTCTTTGGGCTTAGAGGGTTGATTGCATTTGAAAGGTTGCAACTCTAATGTTCATTCAAGCCATTTGTCGACTGGGAGCTCTGCTAATGAATGGTACCCCGAAGGAAAAAAATAGGATGTGTACAAAAAAACTGATGAAGCAGCAGGAAAAATAAACAGCTTGTCGACCACTCAAAAATGTAAAATCAGCGGTAAAGATAGATAAAAACGAGCCAACTCGTTGATTGCAAAGGACTTTCAACCGATAAGATCTAACGGGTACATCATTTGCTCAAATCACTTGATGTGTTATTTTCCTATCGCACACGACTGCTGAATTTAGTTCGTGGTCTTTCGTTTCATCCAATCAAGAATTTTGAGGACATTTCCTTCATTCACACTATTCTAGGTGTTGTGTTTAGCATTGTCAAGTAATATGTTTACCGCCAAAAGCCCACAAGGCCGTTAATATTTCTGCCTCTGTAAAATGTGGGGATTTGAAGATTTGGACACTTCATACAAGGCACCTACTTACTGAATTCGTAAGAAAATTCATTCCAGTGAAATAAAAGTTTGATGCAAAAGAGGTCGTGGGCAATCGAGGTTGCGAAGAGCAAAATTTGACCGTTATACATGATGTATTAGGGTGAAGGCCAATGGATAAAAAACTAATTGTATCTCTTGAAAATTCAAGTCTTTTGTTTGCGTTTAATAACAGAATTTTGCTGCATAATGGCAGTCAAATATTAGGGCAGCTGTTTACAGAACTTTGTCAATTCAACAACAGTTATTCTTTCTTTTGTTTATCCCGTGGATAGGCTTTGGCCGTCAATTAAACGCTGCATGACGTTGTCCCAAGCATTTTCGTTCTGTCTACTGGGACAAAGTTGTACAACAGACATAAAAACAATATGCAGCTGCTCAAAGATTGCAGAGAACCCAATTACTCTTATCCGTATAAAGTGAAGTACTATTGGCCATAGATCACATAGACGCATTCAAGTGTTACCCTGCAAACGCATAACAAATGCATCACCGAGTTTCCGCTGCCACTCTTGATTTGTCTATCAAGTGCGCAGAATCATTGCCAATTCGCATATCGCTGTGCAACTTGAATTCACAACTAGAACCATTTTTATTCGCCTGACCTCCGTTAACTTTACCATTGATATTAGACGTATGACATGTGTTGTTTGATCCAGTGAGCTATGTATTGCTGTTTCGATTGTAACCATTTTGATTTTCGGTGTTCTATCCTCATTTTTGACCCGATACTAATCCGCATTTCATATTCAGTCACAATTTGGGCACTCAGGTATTTTTTCTCATAGTGAAAATGATGCATAAAATATTGGTAATAATCTACTTCACGATTAAAGAGAAGAACGTCTGTTCTGCATGTTAACAGGAATATCAGCAGTTGCATCTTTATTTTCGGATGTGATTGACTTTATACAGAAAAAAAGTGTACTTGGCATGTTTTTTAGTATTACTTACGTTGCGACCCTGTTTAGTTTGAAAAGCTGGATATGTCTGAGCACAAAATATAAACTTCGCACTTGTTACAATCGGTTCATTACTCGTCACACTGTGGTATTAATTAACTTCTTGTCTACTGCTTCAATGTCACGATAAGAACGTAAGCGATTAACGTACCTGCCCGAATGGACTTGGCGCAAGGTTAACTTCGATGTAGTTCATTTACCTTTGTAAAGGAACAGTCTTCTATTCATAATAGGGGCAATGATTGCTGAACTCCACTCAATGCAAAATATCCGAGTTATTGAATAATCAGCTTTAATCCATTAATAAAAGGATAATCTTTGGTAGAACATATCATAAAAGCGTTGGTTCCGTTGAACAACTCAGCCGGTGTAAGAATGCAAACTAGGATAAATCCTGAAACGTTTCCAAACAAGTTTATGAATTTTTCTTACCCCATGAAGATGCAGTCATTTGTTTGGAGTTGTTTAGGTAGCTGACCACCGTCACTGATGTTCAGCTGTGTGAAATTTTGGGATAAGAAGAATCTGTGAATAAATCCATGAAATTTGACACTACTTCTTTACAATTCGTAAGTATCAGAATCTTTGGAATATAAACGAAGAAAATTTAAGAATGTGCCACACCGGGAAATACCTGCATATACAGTCAGCTCTTTTTCTGGGCATCGCTGAATGTGATTGCTTTCATTTTTGTTAGGATTTTGTTAATTACGAAGTATGAAGGATCATCAACGAATATCATGAATTTATTTACGAGTTTCCCTTAATATATATCTGCTGATGGAATGTGAAACAAACCAGTTGACTATGGGTGATCAGAGTTGCGCGTTTAACTTTGCTGAACATAAAATCACGCAAAAGTAAGCAAATTTCATTATCACCTTTTGTAGCGTCTTTGGATTTATCCAAGTGACAACAGCCTCGCTGTCCAACAAAAACACTCAGTCTGCCAAAAAATCATGAATTTAACTGCAAACCGAAGTTTATTAATTATCAATTGGGATATTTTGGACTAGTTGGTGCTGTTCGTCCGGGTTGGTCTCGATGAAGAAAATTTTCATTTATGAAGGATTTTGATTTGCATCAAATGTGACTTTGCTTCATGGCCATTTGGGTGCTGTGCGTCGATCATTCATGTTGCTGTCATGATAATGAAGCACTGAGCGAGAAAAAGGTAAAATCTTTTGAACAACGATAAAGGGTACAACCTACCGATTAAAAGACTTGGTCACTTCTAATTTTCATATTTAGGCATCTTCAGCACTTTAGGCTAAACAAGACCACAAGTTACGTAATGTTAAATAAATTAACTATTCAGTTAGCATGCCTTGCATGGCGGAAATCAGTTTCATCCCGAAGTGATCATGCAGATACCTACGTTCCTGATAAATGTTTACGGCAGAAGCATTTTCTCTCATGTTCAGATGGAGTATTCCCGCTATCTCACGCAGTCTTTTCCGAATAGAGTGGATAAACATTTAAAAGAACCACATTTCGGCGGATAATCAATACGGATTACTCACGCGATAGAACGTACTGTAATCTTCCTGCAAAATAGTAGACACTACTGAATGCTTTATTCTTGCGACGCTTTAATTTTGTCGATGGATCTATGGCTTGTAATGACCTGTAAGCCGCTTACAAAATGGACATTTCTGGCAGGAAATTCTTCAAACAGTCGCCAGAATTTCTTATTCGTTTTCAAGTTGTTAACCTCACTTGAATAAAATGACAAAAGTTTTACAACTGGGTGAAGAGAGATGGCATAACAGATGGGAGAAGTTCTGGCTGTGCAGTGTTGGCCATGTCCACATGGTTCTAAATAAACAAGGCAAGTATAAAGGACAGTGCCTTAGGAGGAAACTACCAACCTTACTTCATCAAAATTTAGTACACATGCAGTTTTGAGTACAGTAGGTTTCTCCCAAATTGCCGTTAGGTGTATAAAAGCACACACGCACAAAAATACCACATCCTGCCTCCTGATCCTATCCAAACCGTTTCATATTTTGACTTGAAAATTCAAAGAAACCACCGAACTACCGGATATTGACTTGAAAATTTCAAAGATTTTCAGGGTGTGAAGTAAAATAATTTCATGCCGGAGCTGCTAGATGTGACATCTGAATGGCCGAAATATGAATGAAGTCTAATGATGATTTTCGCTATTTATTGATGTTGGATTTCTGGTAGGGTGCATGTCAAATTGTTGTGAATAGATCTCATGCTGGTCTTGCTAGGAGGCTTGTAATAACGTCATAGTTGGCATATATAGTTAGTGTCTAAAATAGGGCTTAGACAACATTTCCAATCCATTTGATAGCTAGGGAACACCAAAGCCTATGCGTTATTACTGAAAAAGTTGCCGGTCCTCGCTTAATAAAGGAAACAGAAATTCATACCTTTATTTTTCTTCGCTGTTACGAACGAAAACAGAAAATCTTCATGAGACTTTTGTTACCTGAGTTCTGGCAGCATCAGTATAACCATGATAAACACCATAGCATACATTGGAATATAAGAAAGTATGCAAATGACGGAGAAAGGAAGTAAAGACTTGTAGGGTTCGCCCCACAGACGTCGGATTTTCTTAACTCCTCTAACCCATCGATTTGAACTAATAATCCTTGGCTCATTTATGGATGTTCTACTAATCAACTTTCCAAACCGTGGTATCAATTTTTCTGAAGAGTCAAGTGCCATGATTTTGTCTAGAAAACTTAACCTGAAGGGCATTGGAGGGGAACGGATTTTTAACAAACTGATGAGAGTATTCAAATATTTGGCGTCGGAAGTACAATATTCCTTACGATTCAAGTAGTTAAGAAACGGTTTTCGTACGCCTTAAAAGGGCCATATCTGATGACAGACCAATCAGTACTTTACGGTGCCTCTAGAAGAATCTTGGTAACTTACACGAAAGCACCTTTCTCAAAAAGACTTACGCACAGTGTAGACGCTTCCACTGCTGTTGTTTGAGACCAGCTAATCTGTAAAACTGAAATCACATAATATACGGCTTACCACCGTAATAGACTTTAGATCAGTAGGACCAGAAAATTCAGCGAAGCATAGTGGAGCAAGTTTGGGAAGAGTTTGGTAGGGATCAAAAAATGAAGTGGTAAACAGCATGTTGTCTACTGACGTGGATCTACAATGAGATTCTATCTGTATAAGTGATAATGATGCAGCCTTTTAGTTGTAACGTGGCACGTCACTCAAGGAGATTTTCAACTCGTTCGTTTAATCCGTGTACCTGAGCTGACTGGAAGCTGGTTTCGACTAGTTAGGTATTTGACCTGATCCAAACCAGGTATTGACTTTCGCATCAGCCGAATAAGGTTTTCTCCATCATGAGCCTAGTGTACTTTATTTCGTGATAACAATGGACCCTCGGGTATTTGGGTTCATATATTATATCCAAGTAAGATCGTATCCGCGCTATTTGCTCATCAGTCCTAATTATATATGATTGACCAGTTATACCAGATTCTGTGTCACTCTAAGACCGATAATCAGAGTTTAGTGGGTTGTATCCTTGACGTCACTTACGGAAGTTTAAACTTGTCAGAATTCGATTAAATCACTGAAAGTTGTTCGAAGCTTCACGTCTTTCTCATTAGTGAACGTGACTAGGAAACAGTAGGTCGGCGTTACTTGGTGTGTCAAGAAATTTCGTATCAAATATATGGTAACGCATTTATTGCCCTTTTACACTGGTTCATTTGACCCTATCATTAGTGTCGGTAGGGTCTATTAGCTGCCGATTTTTGTAGATCAGTCTCCGTCTGTATCATTGCTACCTGTGTATTTCCTTGGTAGCATTTAGTCAGCTGGATTGTTGGTGACTTCGACTTATTTCCACAGTCGAACCAATTCCATTGTAATTTTATTTATCATGCTCACGTTACTTCGACCCCAGCGTTTCACTCGAACCACTCATTGCACAGCTGCTCTTTAAGTTGAAATTTTCTTTAACATTTTAAACCACTCCCTTGGCTCGTTCTATAATTTGCCATTTTTGAGGTGTGCAACCATTCTTATCTAATTTTTGCATAAGCTGTGGATGCTTTATTTAGTCCCGATTTCGTCCCTAGTTTTGATTGGATCTCCTCTCTTGTGCGCATAATTTGACTACGATAAGACGGGATTCATGGTTCTATGGGTTACTCCCCAAGGTTGTTTCGTGCCGACCGCGAAGATCGTCACACGGTCACACGGTCACACGGTGACCATATAACCAGCTGTGCTCAACGAACACATAGTCGTGCTTCACCAGCGGGCACCCATCAGCATCGAGAGTTGATCGATTCACCCAAGTGGATATGACTGCTCTGTATAACTATAAACAATACAGGATAAACTACAAATCTTTGCACACATTAGTCAATTTATGGAAACTTCACAAACCAACAGTAAAAATCTCTTTCAAACAGCCCATTCAAAATCGATTTCTGCAAATAGCATTCAATTCAGAAAATGCAAAATGGTACTGGATAGAGTGACAGGGGACGTTCAGTGATAATTTATCATTTTAAAACCGCTTAAATTTACTTTCGAAAATAAAGTTCTTCAATGCAGAATTAGAGTTTATAGTTCCGTCAATGATTTCGTTTTACAATGAGTGGGTTTCCAAGAAAAAAGTAAGCTAAATGGCTTAGTTGAGTGCAGGTGTGAATTACCCATCACTAGGTGTGTAAAGTTCTGTCCTATCCTGCGGTCAATTCAATCCACCTTTTACAATTAGAAGGTTTTCGTAAAGGCCGAGATAAATGTCAGGGTGACGCATTCTATGACAATTCATCAATGTTTGCTGGATTGTCCCATTTCAATGGAAAATGGCTATTTTCCCCTCCAGGTAAGCAATGATTAAAACTCAAGCGGTCAATGTAGTTGCTAGTTTCAGCTGGTAGAGATTTGCGTGAAGACAAAATGAATTCAATCAAAATACAGCAAACGATTTGGCTAAAGTAACGTCTAAAACTGATAAAGCAAACATTTTAATAAGCCATTTGTGGGGGAAATATATGCAGCGAGACGAAGTTCGCACGAGCATCTAAATTTAGAGTTCGTAAAACTAAGCGAGAATTGGGATATACATAGGCAGTGGAGCCTATTCAGTGTGACGAATCCGACAGTAAGAGCAGAACATTACCCAAGAGCTAGGATAAGAAACTTGAGTCTCATGGCTGAAATCGGCAAGCAATAAGTAGAACTCCACAAGCACGTGGTTTATGAATACAATAATCACCTATTTTCGATCACATGTTCAGCCCAAGACTGGAATAAAAAGGAAGCGCATGCCGGGTGGTAACCCGGATTTCATTGTTTTTTCTGATATATGCGCCATGCATACCGCAATATATTATATTTTTCCAAGTGCTACCCAACCGCATTCCTTAATGTTATGCAGTTTCCTTTAGTGGACTGCTGTGGACAGTAATATTAACGCATTTATGCAAACATAAAAAGCATACAAAAAAGAGGAATGTTACTTGTACATTGTTCAGTCAGTTTTATGGTTGGAGAAATAGAAAGCATCCGGAAACTGTTCTTGAGTAAATTGTTTTCTATGTATGAAGTACTTCAAATTTTACTGAAAACAGCGTTAGTCAAATCTAAATTTTTCATGCCCATAGGCTAGTGATTTCAAGCAAGGATATCGCTGTCATACCCGATGAAGTCAGGGTTACAAATCCATAACCTTTTTATTATTATGCTACTGACAGTAGTATAATTAAGAATAATAGTCAACATGAGCCGTCGCAACACCAAGTTTTTCATAGGATTTCACGGCAGAGTGGCACTCGCATCGTGATAGGAAACCCCCTCACCGCGGAGGTTCGTTATTCGTCATTTGATAGCAATCACTGCAAGTCTAACAGAAGTTACACCAATAATTTGTTTTACAGCTTTTCATGCATAGGACTTTGGTTACGACACGTGCATGCGTATACTTACACGCAAATTTATATACATATATATTCCATCAACACGTAAACACAAAAGTGCCCCGCATAACATTCACCAAGGAGGAGAAAGACTCAATTCTACCGTTTCCCAAAATAATAATTAGAAGGAAACGAAAGGGGAGCATATAGGTAGCTGTATACAAGAAACCCACGACGATGGACAACATACTCAACTTCAGAAGCAACCATCTAAATTGCCATTTAAAGGGCTGTATGTAGACTTTGTTACATCGGGTCGACATACAATGCAGTGCATAGTACCTATGGAAAAAAAGAACAATTTAGGTTGTTCAAGTTATTTGCGGCCAACGGACATCCGAAGTCCTTTATCAACGCCTGCATTCGCAAAAACAGAGGGCAAATACCAAGAGGACTAAATCGATCATGGTGCTTCCATGCATACGGGAGCATCTAAAGCGGTCGAACACACCCTACATCCACTGGATATGATAATCAACTACAAACCGACCAGCATTCTGAAATCCGCTTTATTCAACAGAAAAGATTGCGTCGATCAGCACGACCAATCAGTAGTAGTTTATGTCATTCCATGCCTTGGGGTTGCTAAACAATATGTCGCTCAGACAGGTAAACAGTTACATCCACGCTTGCACGAACATAGCTCAGCCCTAGGATGCGCTGACCCACATACGCAGATATGAAGCCACCGTACACAAACAGGTCGTGAGGTCAGCATCAACGACGCAAAGGTAGTCAGCCGGGCCAACAGAAAGGAGAAACGACTGACTCTCGAAGTCCTTCACTCGAATAGCTTGTCCAGTCGGCACGTCGAGAGTGACAAACATTACGTCATCCTATCAGTATCAACGATGAAGCGCGAAAAAACGAAAGGAAGCAGCGAGCCGATTCAACCACACATTCATGTTTGACAACTAGTCCCAGTTTGGATCGAATGATCACAATAAACGTTATAACTCAATGTACGCCTTCTACCCTCCAATATATATATATATATATATATATATATATGCTGGTTGAAATTGTCATGGGATGCCAAATGATCAGCCTCTGCGCCATAGAGTCAACGCATTATTAAGCAGTTGCCTACCAGCGGTAATTTTTTTGCGACAAGTGATTCCACAAGGCCTCAGTAATTAACATTTCTAATCAAGCTATTATTTATATGTTGATAGCATAAATTTATAGCTTTTTTGGTTGTCCCGAACCGAATTCACCATAATACGCCTTTCCCGGATTTCGCCGTTGTTTGTATACTAGCGACACACTGAGGTTCGGTGTTTACATAACCCTTATTTGTGCTTCCACTTCCCTGCCCATGATTACCGCTTGGTGGCGGATTGGAGCCTTTCCGCTTCCCTACGCAAATGTGCTTGTGTGCAAATCCCGAGAATCCATGAACTGAAGAACTTTTAGATGTGTCAGTTATACCAGCAAAATCTAACGTTTCTCCTTGACGAAATATGATACCTGAATCTGCGATAGGACAGTGCCAAGGGTCATTATACACAAAATCTCCGATATCGCTGTGACTTCTCATGGGCTACTGAAATATGAACATAGATTTCCGAATCAGGTTTACCCAGGTCAGGAATATCAAGTTGTCTGATTCCGGAATGCTGATCTCTTTCCGAATGTTGTTTATTTACTGTTGCCTTCTTTAAGTTGTTCATCAAGTCAGCACTTTGTGATCAACGAATAAGAACAAGTGCTAACAAGACATTACAGTGATGCACAGATGATCAAGAAATCGATTCCCCACCTAGGTATCATGCGACAGTTAAAACTGATGATCACCGTGCGAAGGACAAGGTTACCCAATGTCATGGGATAAATATTTATGGGTACGTAACATAAAACACTTGTAGCATCAAAGTTGATTCATACGGACAGAACTCAGTTAGAATAGATAGTCCCACATAATTGCAAGCAACTTTGATAATCCGTACATTTTTTGTATCTTTTAACATCCTGATCTGAGACAGGACAGTTAAGTGGAACTAAGTTTTGCAAACGATGTCCATCATCGGTCGTCCCAAATCCTACAGATAAAATACCTGTAAGGATTTATTCAAATATGGTAAGTTGACGAACAAATTCGTATCAATTGAAAATTATGTCAGAACACGTTATTTCGATCAGATCACGCAATTCACCACCAAATCGTTGTGAAGTAAAACGGAAAGCAGACGAAAAAACAAGAAAAAACTAAAACTAAACGCAGAATTCTCTGCTAAAAAAATCTATTTTTTCGTTTAGCGAATAAATTGGGTTTACTTGTAACTATTCCATTGACCAGAAATATTTGGGCTATTTATGCAACAAAAAAATCAATAAATTTCTCCTTTTTCCGAAAGTATCTTTCAACACCGAATTATCCTACTCGTACAAGAAGCCAATACAAATATGCGTTGAATTGTGTGCAGCTTTTTAGCAAAACATTGAAAATACCGGAAATTATGTCTGGTCATACGTTTTGTCAATAGACCTTCACGTCTGAACTTCCGTATTTAGTTCACGAGAAATGGAATACCCGTAGCTCGTGGTGGCTTATGTTTTCCGGATCCGCGAGGAACAGCGAAAAACTGTTGAAGCAATTTAGGAGTGTTTCCTGTTGTCCGTTTCATTAACCGAAAAGAACAAAACTTGGAGGAGTAGCAGAAATTTCTCATTTTCTGTGTATGTTAGACACTTGGAAGAATGTGTGCGCACGTGTGTGCGTGTGTGCGTGTGTGTAATTCACGTTTTTGCTGTCTATGCGTGAGTTTGCAATCGAAAGCTGAGGAACAAAAATGACCCATAACGAATAAATGAAAATCTGCTTGCAAGTTCCAGTTCGTTACCGAGTTCGTATTGACAATGATAACGAACGCGAATTTCGCCTTCATTTGTTTTCAAGAGTAACCGAGGAGTTATCATTCCTTTTTAAAGTTAAGATAAAAATGGATTTAATTTGATCAACCAATTCAATTAATTCAATTAATGGAATTGGATTCGGTATTTTCAAAGCTGACTAATTGACCGGTTATATAAAAAACTCAGAAAAAATATTGTGAAGATTCAATAAAGCTGCAGTCAATAAAGAAACCAACAGCTGTTCAATGCATCTCGCCAAAAATTCTGCACATGCGCAGGCTGATAGTCAATGCAATAATCTCAAACTTATCAATACATTCACTGCTACCGTCGGATTTCTTCTTTGAAAAAAATGGTCGTACAAATGCCACGTAATTTCTAAAAGTAGTGTTGAAAGAACAGCAAACAATTTCATCCACCAGTAAGTTCGCAATGGCTTTGCAATCAACTACCGACGGTGGCCAAAAGATCAACTTTTTGACACTTGACTCTAAGGATTGTGAGCTCACATTCCTCCTTCACCGGTCAGCTTCTCTTCTTAACTGTCCTCTGTTGGCCGCGATGTGAACCCTGAAAATGACGACTCTAGTATTTCACTAATTAACGAAGTGAAATATAAACGATACAAAAATATGCAGGTCCAGCTGAAAAAATCGGCGCAGTCTGTCCCATTGACAATATACTGTAATAGAATATTATCCGACGGCGTCTGGATAGACAAACTACCAAGATGAATGGATCGATCTGGATCACTTCAGAGTTAATCCATTATTTCCATCAGTAAATTACTCACAAAAACAGATTTCTCTTTCGTTCTTCATAAAAGTACTAATCGGGCTGTGAAACGGATGAATATTATTCGCTTCCATCGGATTCCTCAGTAAGCCAACTTGTAAATTGCGTCAGATCATGTGAAATTGGTGATTTATCCTTCTGTCCAAAAATGCCTCTTTGCCGATGTTCTGCAAGCGGCCAGCACTTGCGAATTTGACGTGAATGTTGATATTTCCATTTCTGCTATTCCGGGGCCTTTGATGCATTTCGAATAACAGTGAACATTTGCAGAAATAGTCAGCATTGATCCGAAAAAGTTGCCAAATTTCGTATTGTGGGTTCCTATATTTGATGCTGATAAATAAACTAGTGCTTGACTAGTTTAGATGTACAGTTACAACGAAAACCCTCACGATTTCGCACAGCAGTTGCATCGCCAATTCCATGGATAACTTCGGACTTGTAATTTTCAATTAGAGTTCCTGAGCAGCTGCCCTTAGTTTATTTGGTGTGAATCGTTGAACAGTGTATTATCGGACTTCCCGGCAAATTCCATTAGAATGAAGCTAATGAATCTGATCAGGTGTGCATGGGAGATCTTGGCTGAAGTCACTCCACACGGGCCCTTTTCGGATACATCATTCAGAGTCATGAGGTCTCTGAGGCACGTCCACGGACAAGCCTGATGTGGCTCGAAATAATGGCCAAGTGTGACACAAACGACCCCAAAGACTGGATACGATTACTCAGTCAGCTTTGACAAGTGTTTTTGTAAGACCATAAAGCGGGAGTTGTGTTGACTTTTTCAAGACCATATGATTGTTCTTGCTTCATTTAGCCTATTAGGTTCTAAAATACACCTGTTCGAAAATCGAAAACAGAAAAATAACCCGTTTTGAAGATTCATTCTGTATCCTTTAGGGATCAGATTAGAAAAGGTTGTGCACAGAAATGCCGTGGGTTATCTAAATCAGACAAGTCCAGGTTGACTTGTCAGATTCGGTGATATCCACAACACGACTCGATTCAAAGCCACTGGAATGTCATGGATCGATTAGTAAAGTAGTTTGCTGGCTCACTCGAGTCGGTTCTGCATAAACAGGTCAGATGAGGAAAGACGAACGTAGGCCTCTACTGTGGCTGTGAAAGTGTGTAGATTCCCGCGACTTGGGTGCCGACCAAATGTTCACTTGGTTTTTGATATTCCCAAGCATCTGCGAGTGATACCACCCGTGGTTCCAGTTTTTCCTCATCTTAGACTGCATAGATAGTGTTTCGTATTACGTTGCCGTCAATGTCCAGTCAGATGGCCTTGATAGCCTGAATTCCATACGCGCTTAACCAAACGCAAGGCGAATGCGAAGCTTTCGTTTGCAAAAACTGCTTTTTCGACGTCACAGAAATTTAATCGTCATGACGTTTCTCCTTATTCGGAAAGCATTAACAGTGCACATCCGTAGTGCGTGGTCTAAGTGTGAATTGAACACCATAGAGCCTTTACCGTAAGCGTCGGCCGTTTGAGCTCTATTAAAACTCAATAACTCAGCGAGGCCGCTATTTGTTCCTTATTTCGCACGACCAGAAATTGATGGCCGATGATAGTCGGTTACTATGATGATTAACTTCCTAGCGGAGGGTCGCAGTAAAGTGGAGGCTTTGAATACGACATATATCGCTTGACTACTACATGAACCCCATTTGTAAATTAGATTTTTAAGGTAGGTTATTGACCATGCAATACGCATGCCAAAACAAGGTTTGAGCAAATGTACATTGATTATTGTTCAGTTGATCTCCGGTCTCTGTGAGCAAATTTGTGCTCACATTATTAGCTATTCCTTCAGGTTCTTTCACAGTCCAGATCACCCATGTTTCCTAATTAATTACGCTGCAAGCTGCCAAGCCTCTTTTTATGCTTATAACACTCCACGCTGGTGCCGTTCATCGTCGGATGCCAGAAGGTAAACAAATTATACTTCGTTATTGCTTTCGAAGCCATGGGTGCCAACGCATTTCCTATTTGTTTCATTCTATTTATCATCAGAAACAATTTAATTTTACTATTTCAGGCCCATTCAGTGTTTTCTTATTTAATCAAATACAGAAGATGAGCCAGTTGTCCAACAAAATTGGGATAAAACATTGTTACTGTTGGGCACAACTACTGGTTCATATGGCGTTGTAAGCCGCATAAAACTTAATAAAAATTTTAGGCCTTAGAGCATAAACCAGGGAGAAAAGCCGCAAAACCTATGAAAACCATGCGGGGAAGTCAAAGTTTTCGACTTCAAAACTAAGACGTTGCCTTTGACAGGCTATTGTCCTAAGTGATCTAACTCTAAAACAGAAATGTTGTTCAGTTTCTCCTCGATTGACAATTTTCATCAGATTTGTGAACATCTTGTACCAGCCACTCTTTCTGCAAGTGCTGGTGCGAATTCAGATTTTTATGGGTGCAAAGAGAAGTATATATGAGTGAACACTTGCATACGTAAATGCAAGTAGGTGGTCCATGTAGCCATATGTTTGCACCAGTGTCTGGCAGTTCAAAGCGTTGTGACAGCTACTTTGGGAAACAGTAGATGAATTTGAGAATGAGCTAAAATCAAATCAGATTAGATTGGTCGATTTCTAGGGTAAAGTTTAGAAGTCCCTTTAGGCAGGCTTTATAAACTTATCTACTGAAAATACAAGTGAACTTCGCCCAAATATGATACTGCCAGTGCTGCAGGGAAACAGTAAAAGGGTGTAGTGGAAAGGCACAACAAATTAGACAATTTTTGCATGAAATTTTGCCAATTATTTTCCAAGCCTTTTTTCAAGTATTTCACTGTTTTGTGAAACAGACTGAGCATGGCATTTTGTGGTTGTCAGGACTAAGTAGGGGATTAGCATAGCGATTTCATTTCTCCTTAATCTGCGAACTTACTCCGTAAGAAGGTATAACGAAATCGATTACTGATAATGTGATGAGAATTACTTACTTGTAGTTCCGGCTCATACGGTTCCTTATCTCAGAATAGGGATGTGAAACTCAGAAGGAGCTGAAAATAACTCCTGATCGAGCAGTTTAGTTTTACGCATCTTCTGACAAGTATCAAAAAAATCTATCCTAGCTGAGCTGTAATCGACCGTGCCTGCATTTTCCAAAGGAAACCTATCAGAAGAACGGTCCCCGGGTTTGTGAGTGTGGACTTTTTTGTCCACAGACTCTAAATCTTTGAATGTGAGCTCAGATTATGCATTGATCTGTCCATGACAGTGCCTATTTAACACTTCGTAAGACATAACTTTTAGTTCTCTTTTAGGACATGCCATCGTTAATGACTTCCTCCATTTTAAAATGAACGTCTTAAGATTCGAATGCCATAGAAAATCACTAAACCTAAGAGCACACGAAAATATATTCATACAACTCACCATTTATTTTTGTCCTTACAATAGTATAATATTGTAATTGTTTCTCGTGTGTCGCTAATGGAATATCGAAACTGTATACAGCTGAACGGTATAAATCACGATCTCCACGGAACTGAAATCCTTTAATGTCTTTGTGCAGAGCAATCTTTTATGGTTTTGGATTTTATCATGCTCCTATTATCAATAGCATTCTGTTAGGTTACGGAACTTAGTGCACTCATAGCGTCCCGTTTGAACTGTTTGTATGAATGGTTTGATCTGAGGCTTTACAAAGAAAGTTGAGATTAGGTAGAAGGGAAACTTCACGATTCGCAAAGGATGTCGCATGACTACAATGCCGCTTTGTCCAAGATGTAATTCCATTTTACCGAGACTTGGTTGATGTTTACTGCTGAACGATGTTTTACATTATTTGGAGCAACAGAATGACTTATCTCGATCAATGACCTAAAATTGACAAAGGAAATTCGCAGTTTGATCTGCGAACAGAGTAAACAGTCATTATTACGTATTTATGAACATTCCATTACGGACTGTTTCGTTTTGTGTTGCATCGTTTGACTGAATTCTATGATCTAGAATCATGCTTCCAATTCAAATTTGGCAACAGCCCAAAACCATCAAACTGGAAACAAGTCACAAAAGTCCAAAATACGAGAAGCGGGTTCAGCACCAGATTTCAGACGGCTTCTTTTTTCTTGGTAAGTAAGTTAATCTTTGCGAATGATATAATGTTAATGACAGCGTTGTTGGTAGACGTGATGTGCCAACGTTTCGACCACCGTGAGTAGTCTTTCTCAAGGCAAGCTTTACAATTTGATTGTAAAACAGTATAGCTCAGTACAGCCTTTCAAATAATGAATATACAAAGGTGATACACCATTCATTTCGCATGAAGTCATTCAAATCAAATTTAACAGCTTATGTAATATTGTTTAATGTCCTTTTGCGAGATGAAAATCTATGACCACAGGGAATAAAATTACACAGATTTCACCGTAAGTTCACTTTGGTCTAAGGGCAGTAATGAAAATTAAATAGTAAACAATCGAATTTTGGTCAGAATCAAATGAATCTAGAATGAGACACGACAAGATGCATTTTCTGTACAGCAAACATTTTTAAAACAGATTTCGGATTGACAGTTAACACTAACTTTCTGTGAAAATATCGCAAAGCATTTATTACTTAGGGTGGCTTTGGTTAGAATCCTTCGGCGAAACGTCCAATGTTGACTGACAGTCTTGATATTCATACAGCATGACCAGTGAAGTTAGATCGCAGCTAGTGGAGCGAGTTGCCCACTGACGAGCTTGATAAACCCGGCGCTCGTCGACAAAATAATTCGACCTGCGAAACAAACTAACCGATTAATAGAATCGGCGAAAAAAATTAACCTGAGCACTTTTTGTAAGTCTGGAAATTGGTCACCGTGCTTTAGCCTTTTAGGTTTCCAGTTTTCAGCTCTTGTTATTTCTGACCTTTATTCTGGAACAATTAAAACATACAAAGCATCAAAGCTGTTGAGCGTTAACAATTAAAGTCAAAAACAAAACTGTGACATAGTCGAGAAAACGTCACACCCGCATAAGGAAACACTTTTAAATGATCCCAGATTCAAAGTTGAAGTTGGTGTTCGTCAGAATTTTGTTATAACCGAAACTGCTATGGATCGCTAGTCATTAGCAATATTCCCAGTTTACAGAAATCCGCATTCACGAAAGTACGTTTTACTTAGTGATTTATTACCAGTGTATATGAAAAAGGGTAGAGTATTTAAACCTATTAAGTCACTAAAGAAAAATCCACAGTCGTTTCTCATTAAAATACATGTTACTTAAACACTCGGTCGAATATTTATTTTTCCTGTTTCAGTGACTTTTATTTGAGAACACTGGTTGCAAGCATGCAAACACATTTCACTAAGTCGACTTCAAATATGAAGGGAAAAGGGTCGTGGATACATTTTACTTTCCAAGAATGTCGCTATTAAAAGTAGATCAAGAGCTGGGGACAGTTAATTGAAAATTGTTCTATCGTGTTCTTATCAGATGAATTAGGCTATTCGCGTCGTCCGCACAAAAGACATCTAAGGAATAAAGGATTTTGACAAACGCCATTTTTCCATTTAGATTTCTGTGCGAGTTAACTAAATGCTGTTCGATGTTCTTAATTTACACGCTAATGATCTAGATTTCTAGGCCTAAACGATTTAGTTAATTGCTTTTTTGATTTTCCTTTTTTATATGACTTCCGTGGGAATGAAAGCGGAGGGAAAATGTGTTCCCTTTGGTGAAGAATATAGAGTTTGTGCACTCACTCAAACGCGGCGTTAATTGTGTGTGGCACCGTAGCAAACAAGGCTACTTTTGATCATTTTCACTGGTCAGAATAAATTCATCTGTGTGGCATATTGAGACAGTGCTTCTCCAAGATGTGTCCTTGTTCGATTCTGTAAGGTAGGAAAAAGGAAACCTCGTGAGCCGAAACTCAGTAAGCGAGAAGGTTAACAAGGCCGACTAACAAAATGGCAGCACTATATCAAGCGAAAAATGAAAGTACACGTCATGATACTGGTGATTAACCGATTAACTGGTTCGACTCGAGATATTTAAAAACATTTGCCAATTTCAACACAGGTGGAAATGTTGAATTAGTGTTTTATAGGCGCTAAATGCTTTTTGTTCACATCCTATATTCTGCTATTTTTGACGGGCGTATCCAATTAGAACCTCAAAATTTACTGCGCCGCTGATTTCTGCTGGGTCCTTTTATTAAACAGGAATATGAAATGAACTTCTGACTTGACAAGATCTATGAAGTACCGGTGTGCATTGCCTTTAGTGCACACGCTGATTAAATGACGCACTCAGCCATTGTTGACTAAAGCTAAAAATTGCTTTTGCTGGGAAACGATACGTATCAATGGAGCACACTTACAAGCGAGCATCGAACCGACTAAACTTTGAGTTGTAATCATTTAGGGATGATATTAAACAGGAATTCAAGGACAATGCCAGAAAATAGCACATTGCTCATCGTTTCACGCGCATAACAACTTTTGGTCATTCGTTGTTTGATTAGGTGTAAATTGAAATTATATTGAAATCCTCTGTATAGGGGAGACCGCAGCTTGGGGAACTGGAGTACAAACCCCATCATGTCGATTGTCTAACTGCTTTCACTATCATTTTCCATTTACCTTTTAAAAAGTGACGCGCTGCAGAATTTTTCTTTTCTGGCATCACCGTGACAATATAAGTTCCTTCTTATCTGCAAGAAATCTGTCTGAAAATAACTTAAAAAGTTGAACAACGCCCATAGAGGACATGAAATAATTCCTTGAATAATGTTCTTATCACCCACTATTTGTTTTCACAAGGTCATTCGTTCTAATCGTCTTTATTCTCTGGGCCGAACACTTACAAACCAGATCTGATTATCGGCAATGTTCCTCTACGATTTCGGTTTAGAAGTACAGTAGATCCTTATCAAAAGTCCTAAAATCAGCTGATACCTTCGGCACGAACCGAGTCACATGGAGTGTGCTATCCGATATGCCAAGTGAGTAATGATATGTGGTGGTAAAAGTCCTAAGATTCTCGCCGCTAGAGGTTTCACAGCGGTGTTGCAGTCAAGCCTGGAAGTGTTCATAATGAACCGATAAACGATACTAGACCCGGCTGGAATAGTTTCATGCGGTGACCAAAACACTGAACTTTGCAAGTGACCGGCCTTGATCATGATGCCCCCTTAAATTCCAAGCATCTTGAGTAGATTCTTCTACCATTCACCAGAGGACATCGTTTTACTTATGTCTACTGCATTAAGGTTCAAGAAAGATTGAACTATCGTAAACGCGTGCAACTGTTCGGGCATCTTAGTCAGTTTACATCGTCTTCTGTTCCTGCATTATGTGGTAAACTGGAGCGGAAGAATGAAATACGCATGGGTGGTACTTACAGTTACAAAAAGTCGGGCCCAAATCGACGGTTTAATCACACGTGAAATTTTCCTGCTCGATAACTCGTAGCTACGCTACAAATGCATAAAAGTCGCCCAGGTTTGAAACGAAACAAAATCATGCTCTTCGTATGCTAGTTAGTTGTTTGTTGAATAGGCCGTATAATCAACGGATACCCTGAGGTTTGGGCGTGTATTTTGCTTTACCGGTCGTTATGCAACACGGCAGTCTGACGGCTCCGGTGGATTTCATGACGTGATGTTGCACGACTGCTTTATACAAAATAAAGGAAGGGCACATTTCCACCTCCATTATTTAACCGCTTCCGATTTCCATTTCTTATTTGTCCCTTGCCGTTGTCTGGAAAATCTGTTTTTTTATTGCCTACTTAGCACAATAACAAAGAACAACATTGTGGAACAGCAGTACGGTGAGTGTATTGTTTCATAACGATTTTCCATCAAGATGTTCCTAGATCACATGGGAATAGTGCGGAATAGATTAGACCTTTAGACAAGTATTCGCATAAGTCCTATTGCAACTGTCGCTCGCTTGATTTGTTGAACATAAATCCTCGGCATGACACGGGGGAAGTCGTGGTAAAAGGTGAATTACGGAACTTAGAGTGTCTTGACCAAAAGCTTTCAGACCTAGAAGCCCAGCGCCATCTGCAAATAACTCATTATTCAATATATCGCCAAAAACCTCGAGAATACGAAACAACGGCTTCAGCCTTGTGGGCCATCATCATCACTGCACCGAAGTTTGGGCACAGATGCAGGAAAAACACTGATTTAGTTATCTTACGTGTTGCTTCAGAAGTACTTGTTTTCAATGGTTTTTATCTTTTATCTTTTTGCTTCCTTTATTAATAAAGTCACAATGTACTTCATTTTCAGGAAGGGGGCCGCGGCTAACAGAGGGCTACCAAGTGGGGAAGTTAATCGACGGTGGGGGGATTCGAACCCGCGACCTTATGCATTTGGCCAACGCCGGTCAACAGTGCATTATACAGCATCTACGTGCACCACTGTATTTTGCAACTTGCAGACCTTTATGCGTTTGGTGAACGACTACGAGGTGCGGAGTAGCGTTACAGCCATGCATAAAAAGCTTACGCCTTGATAGTAGTGGGAGATGTGCATCTCAGTTCCTGCTAGGTGAATGTGCAGTGCCTATTCCTAACATGGATGAAAGAAATGTTTAGTGTTTCTATGGCTAACAATGGCCTGTGAGATGTAAACACTGCAAGATGGATAATGACAATGAACCTGCTCTTACTTACATCAAGCTAAAAGCTTCGTCAACTGACAGTTTTTGCCACTAGAAAATCCCAGTGCTTGATATCAAATGAACAATATAAACAAACTTCTTTATTTTCATTAGACTCAAAGTATGCCCATTGTCGACTGAGTGTGCAAGGATTACTGGGTTAGGTAACACGGGTGATTCTGTTCGATCCAGTTGGGAATAGAATATTTACTGCTTGACGAACGTAATATGCATCACAAACACGCAAGAACAAAATAACGATGGCTGATGAAATCAGACTTGAAAACTTCGCCTCTTTAAATCTAGGTTAAAAAACACCCTTCGAAACACTCGGTTTAATTCGGCGGCTTTAAATGCATTAGAAATTACTCCTTCCACAATTGATCTGCTCAGCCCAGGTCTAAGCATATCATCTGCCTTGCAGTAATTATATGTAGTGCTTGAATAGCCTGAAAATTAATTTTTAAAAAATAGTTTTATCAAGGGGTAGTACCACGAAGGACTTCTTTAGAGCAATTATAACATATACTTTGAATCAGTAAGTTAGCATCTTATCGACCTTTTGGATGCGTGAGAAACATCACAAACGGCTATGTGTAACAAATGCATTTATGGAAAGGACTGACACAACAAAGCGCTACCAACAGTCATTCAACCTGGAAACTGTTTTTTCTACTATCCACTCGTATGATCCGTGAACCGAGGGATCACAGTTTTGTGCAATTTAAACAGACCTATGTCCTGTTTACACCAGGCTGCCCTCACGGGGATATGGATAGATGTGGAAGTCATTGAAAAGCGTATCTCCAAGACGGTGAAAAAAAACTGATTAATTTAAAATGTTGCATTTAGAATTTTTTTCGTTTGCACGCAAAAGTGTCACGAGTTTCCACTGATTATGAGAGGATGAATTAGGAGACGCTAGCAAATGTGAAGTTTTTAACTTATTTAATTGTGGCCAACGAGTGTTCTTTGCCAAAAACGTTTGCATCATAAAAGTTACAAGTTATACTTAGTTACGAAGGTCAAATAAGTAAGTGGTGGATAAGATAGTACTAGCTAACTATCGCCATCCGCTGACTTGTTTTCACCACAAAGGAAGAGATTCAACTGACAGAGATTAGAATCAATAGAAACATGGCTTTTAGTGAGGGTGTGGTCTCCGGAAGGGGTGTGCAATCAGAAGCGTAGCCCCATTACGTTCCACTGCAAAATTCCCAAACCGGCTGATCCGGTTTTCGGACAACCAATGAACGAGCGCGAACTTTCCATCTTTTTTGCCAACATGAGAGGGGATGAAGATAAAGGTTTTGGTTGCCCGTTATCTTAAGACCTATTTGAATGCTGTTACTACCAGCCAGAGTAATTCTCATTCTGAGAACCTTTTTTGCTCTATGTTGAAGTAAGCTTAGTACCATTTTAATTATCCTGGAATCTGAGTGTCTTATTTTCCTCAGAAAGTTAAATAATGTATGGCCTAATGATAGTTCACCGACCATTGATCGGCAGTCTCGTACCGTGTTGATACGACATAGGTCGTGATCCCCAGTGCTAGCAAAATAGACGGATAAATTTTTGCAGGTTCCGTGCAGGTTTGCAACAGTCAAATCCCGGAGGTTTGTAGATTTTCAAAAGCTGAAAAGAAAATCTCAACAATGAACACCGATCGAAGTATCGTAATATATCGAAAACTCGATGCTCCGTGTTTTGATTTCTATTGTGAATAATAACAGCTATGTCGGCAGATGTCTTGATTCATCCCAACCTTAACCAAAAGCGCTGTCACAGCAAAAAGCAGAATAACATTAGAAAACATGCCTGAAAATTTTGGACTGAATAGGAAGCATGCTTTACATCGGACGCAATCACTTGCTGCGCAAAGAAAGTACCTCGAGAAACAGATTCGGGACAATGTACCAATTGGTTATCATGATCAGTTGCAGCAGTAGAAAAGTTATCATAATTACTGAAAACAACTCCTAGAAACTGCGGCATATGTGAGCCCGATAACAGACGATTGCTGCCAAGGTTGTTATGATAGAAAAAATGATGACTACTTGATTGATTCTATCGATGGCTTTTCGGGTGCTTATGAAGTGGTCGAGTTTAATGATAACGGTAACTATAATTGGAAAGATGAAATTGATAATCAGTGAGAACGATGACGATGAGTTTGGTGACTGTGATGACTCAGATAATGAGAAGTTGGATTAACATTTCGGAAGACGATTGGGATTCGAATGATGGTACCGTTGACGATGGTGATTTGGTGCAAAATGACGATAAAACTGTAATGAATTTTTTATAATTTAAGTAAGATTCTTGTATCAAAACTCGGGCCTGAGTTTAGAGGTATGAAGCTGGCAGCCCACGTTCTATTTTGACCACTTTCAACAAAAAAGCCGCTTTCACACAGCTACTATGAACATCAACCATACCACAAATATTCGCTAATGAAAAAAGATATCTCACTACTGTTGAAATACTCATTATTGCAAGTGCTGAAAATGATCACCTGCTCAATGTCGTGGGGAGCATCGTGGAGATTTTCTGCTATCGATCGTCGCCCAACTTCCTCGTCTAAAACCTTGTGGCTAGCTCCGTGCTCTTCGTCTAGTAACTAGTAAAGAGAGGGAAAAGATAGACGACCTAACATGCTTATCTTTATTTATTAGAGGAATCGTCCCATGTAGTGAAATGCTCATTTTCGCTTTGATCGAAACCATTCTGTTTACTTTCCGTTTGATGCACATAGAACATGGACTTTGTTTTTTCTATTTTTTCTCTTCATCTCACGCACAGAAATAATAACACTTGTCCACGAAGTTCAGCTAATCTTTTGGCAGCCAAAGGGTAACATAAACAAATTGTTGATTGATTCCTAATTCCACCGTGCTTCGCTGTCTCCTGGACTGTGAGATGTTGCTTCTCAGTGGACGCTGTACACTGACCTCAAAGTCGACTGTTACACGATATAACTCCCTGTCAACATAAATTAACCCAAATCATCTTTCTAGTAGACAATTAGGTTCACAACAACGTGGCCTAATTCTTCAGTGAAGTGTAACTGTTATTCATGAACCGCTCGGAAAAATAAAACGAGGTGAAGATAGTTATCAAGTGACAAGAAACACAAAATATTGGACCAAACAGATGCTAGTGAGTAATATTCGTGGATTGTGATCACCATTTATATAGGACAAGTGTTTTTCATTCTTTCGTGGTAAAAGACAATGACTGTAGGACTAATCATCATGTGAACTAAGAAAAAATGCACAAAAATCTATTTCGCTTGTTCCTACCGAGACTTTAGTCATCTTAGCATTACATGCACTTGAAAGACCCGTTCCATAATGCATGAGCTGCAAAAAGGGGTTCTCTCAACCTGGTATTTTGCCTGATAAGAAAACACGACTCGAACAACTGCCCATGTTTTAGTGCAGTTTTTCCGGGATTTCAGCTGCTGCAAGACAATGAATTTTTGTATTCTAATGGAAACATTAAAATGTAACAATCAGAATTGCTTTACAATCCACTTTATGTCAGCTTGTGCAACAATTTGCGTTACACGGACGTGGTTTGATTTTGGTTGCAATCTTGCAGTAGCCAATATTAGTGACAGAAAAATGATAAAACCACATCAGACGAGCCGTGGAGAAGCAAAAATATGTCAAATTCATGCACACCAATGGTTGCAGAATTCATCCACGTGGTACAGAGCCCACTACCATGACACCGAATAATCTCGCCAAATGCAACCCATTAAATTAACTCCACATTCGCTGGTGGTACTCAGGCGGTCACAGTTGAGACGTCTCAGCCCGAAGGTCGCGATTCGAGATGCCACACTTGGCAGTGAACTGAGTCCCAGGTTAGTATTTCAATGTATGTAGTATGTTATGCATATAGAAAGGTGGAAGAATATGCAGGAGATAGATTTACAATGTATGTAGAATCACATTGATTCAGCCACCAGTGCATTGTTTAGCTTTCATTTGATTGCCTCGAAATAAAATTGAACCCATGAAATTCATTCGGATTTACGATTTCAACCAGTTTGTTGACATAGGAAGGACACCCACTTAGTACAGAAGATTCGTCATCGTTCCCTTGATCGCATGTCCTCAGTAGGTTTTTACATCTGAACAGTCTTTCTTAATATTGTCCCACTCGCGAGTCCAATCCTAATGAATTGGAACGGAGATAAGCGGTTTGTCAATGCAGTGATATGCTTTACGAGAGGGCCAGGTAAAAGACTGGTTAAACCTTTAAATCTGAGCAAAGGTATCACTGTTGAAGTAAAATGCGAAAATCTATGGTGTTCAATTTTTCAGCTGCAGACAACCATCAACAACGGGACCTCTCGTAGTCAAAACAGCTATGAAGTCAGACTTTTGAAAATGTTAAGACATTACGGCAGCAATCATGTGACTATCAGGTTGCTGCTGTTAATAACCGAACCGAGGCGATTCTTTATTCCACAGTCCTCTGCGGTGGCTGCTTACATGATATCACCAGAATGTTCGCAATCTCGTTTCGAGGTATGGGAGGAACTTACGAAACAAAGCGGATCCAGTTAGAACCGTAGAAAAAAGACACTTAACGGCGGCACTAAATTTGCAAGCATCTGTGACATAAACCTAGAGTAAATATGCCATCCGTAGTCGAAAATTGCGGGGTAAGCAACGGGATCGGTTAAAACTATGCAACAGACGTTCGGTTTCAAGGAACGTGGTACAATTCACAGTGCCAGAAAAAACTGACGGCCGGGTTCTTGTTGATATAATACAATATATTGGTTGGTAAAGGCGTTCAGTAATAGAGACCAGACGCAATTCGACTTTTGGAAATGCAGTTGACAAGAAGGAAATAGCAAAGCCGGCGGGAGGATTCTCTCGAATGGCCGTTCAGTGAAAGATGAAAGTTATTTTCAGTTGCATTTCTTGCCCGTAAAATGGAAACTTCATGTGGTGATCGTTGATCAACATGTGTCAGCACGGTGTATCGGTTGCCTCAAACAGGGAAAGCTGTCACATTTTTTCTTGGCTGTTTGTTTGGTAATAAAGATTGTTCTTCTTGCTTAGATTTTATAACTGTTTCTACATTTTCCCAGGGAGTTTGCTTTTTGCAACTCAGCCTAATACTTCGCCACGTTTTCGTCAGAAATATAATTTCCGAAATATACCATACGTGTCTAGATGACAAGGCTCTATCGAATAGAGCACACTATAATACGAGCATCAGCACTGTGTCAATCACGTGCGGTGTGTGTATGTCTTAACCGGTACTTTCTAAATACATATTTGCCAAATATGTTGATACAATTTTCATTGAATTCCCTATTGAGCTTCTTCACTTTTGCAAATGTTCCACGGGCATCGCGTTTTGTATGTTGATTGTAGACAGTGAATCAACTTACAACATTCATAATGAATCAGTGCATTTCCCACTAGTTTTGATCGCAGAAATCCTATCGAGAGGCGCCATTTCAGTGAGGGAATAAATTTCGGCAGAGGATAATTTAGTCGAGGGCAAGATTTTAGAAAGACCGATGCTCACCTAGGAGCTAACTGGCAAATGTCTATCGAATTTCTGTTCGAAACCAAAATGCATTTTCTGAGAACAAAATAGTGGATTGATGCACGGTTGATGAAGAGCATGCCAAGTAGTCGAGATGAATTTCCTATCTCTTTTGCTAGCTCGGAAATTTGATTAAAACTGGGCGAGTAACGAACTAATAACGAACTTTTTCGCTACAACCCGGGAAGACGACAGCTCTCTGGTGAATTCAGCAATCTATATCCGTACGGATAAATGGGTGCAACTAAGGAAAATGAGTTGCGTCAGATAGCCATACTGACAATTGATTTTGGCTCTCAGATATGTCCACCGGGATTTTAATTTTTATGTTTAAAAAGCTAACATGCTAGCGTAATCCCTGGTTGCTTTTGAAGCTGGAGGCCTCATTTGAATCCCCGGAATACAGCGTGAATGTTAAGTTTATTCAGGGTCAAGACGGTGGTTCATTGGAAAATTTTATAGACCTGCAAACAACAAAAAATTGAACAACGACTTTGGGGCACCAGTTGTGAACGTCGAGTTTCATTAACTAGGGAACTGACTTAGTGGTTCATTAATTAGCTTGCCATCTGTTCACACCTATTAATTCGACAAAAATTGTAGTAGTGAAACTGACTGAGAATTCTAACGTTATTTCTTTAGCAGTCGGCCATATGCTGAAGACGACAATTCAGATGGATGGATGGACACCTTGATAGTCTACTCTCAGATTCCAATGCAACGTTGCTGCAGGAAACTAGAAAGACTCTGGCTTTAAAAGCTTATTGTTTCCATAATAAAGGTTTGTAGAAATGTACTATGCACATTATCATGGAAGCGAACACAAAACAAAATGAACTTTGTAGATCATTGTGATAAAGCCATCTTTGTCGGGATTGAAATGATACCCACTTCAATGAACTAACAACAGCAAAATGTTGTCTAGGCACTAGAATTTACTTCCTTATTAGCTGATGCTCTCGCATTTCAAACTGTTTGAGAGCTTTACCATAGACGATTCACCGATTACATCGCGTAATTCGTTGGTTCACAATTCATTGAATTGGCGTGAACTTAGTTGGGGAATTAAGAACTCCAAGCATCTGTCGGTTCTAACATAAAAATCTCGATATAGATTTTGGCCCAGCTGAAATTTCGCCCTCATCCAGGTATATAAAAGGACTGTTTGGCTTGACTTGACTAGCTTTTGTCAAAACAGTCGTGTCTGGTTAAAACAAACTCTCAGACCTTGCCCGGCAAATTACTGAATCATCCGAATAACTTCTAATTGTTAGGCGAGTGCTTTACCGCAGCGGAAACTAATGGAATGTTCTATTTGAAATTCAGAGGTAAATAAAAAGTGAAATGTTATCCACAATGTGCGGAATTGTAAACAAAAATGATAAAATGCAGAGAGATCTCGTTCACTTATTTCATGCTTCTGTACCATCTCGAATTAGCTAGCTCTTTCTCAATCACCGACACTAGATCATGCAATATCTATCATTAATATGTTTGACTTCAGGTCACACGTAATCTATTGTCCTATTAAACAGATTAGAATAATCCCCCACCCTGAATTGCTTGCCTCGTGTGTGTTTTGCTTGCGAGACAACCAAAAACTAACCGAACAGCTTGGATTCACCATAGAGTGGACTTTAAATTGATTAGCGAACGTTGGTTTCCCTCCAGAAAATATCTCGAAACTCAAAGTGGTTTATGAATTCATCATATTTTTTACTTTGTATCCTAGATAAAATATAATGTATTATTAAAACTGTTCTATTTATCATGGATCGGGTCACCAGCGTCTCATGAACACCCAGATTCCAAGTTGTTTGTTCACCTGTTCACTAATAAGAAAGCCTCGCATGCGTTTGCTTATGCCAATCGGACCGCATACAAAATACGAACGATTCGCTTCAATACTGACCAATCAGAGCAATGTTTGGGTACAAACAAAATAGCCGCACGCCTCGAGAGGTAATTATACAAACGGATGGTAATCATACACTGTACACATAGGATGATGATTACTTTCGACTACCAGTGCGCTGCAGTACTTCCAAAAGAATTTTGATGAGGCATTGTGCAGGAATTGTGCGAGACCTTGTGTTTCAAAGACTCCACTTACTCGGACTTTTCTTTTTAATATTTCCCCTAACTCGTTGGTGTGAAGCCAACCAAAAAGAGAATAATTCGATTGACGTGTGGAGTCAACAGCAGCAGCAACAGCAGTCGGAATCTTACCCACCCAGTGCGTTTTCGGTCAATACTGCGAATATCGGCACACACGGAGAAGTGCTCATCCCGGATGAACAACGTCTTTTACAGGAAATTCTTAGAGATTACGATCCAGCCTCAAGACCAACATATATCGCGTCGAAAAGCGTAAATGTTGGCTTCCAGATGACCTTGATTCAGATAAGTCAACTGGTAAGTCAACTAAAAATGGTCTTGAAGAAGCAAGTTGGATCGTCCATTTAAAACTGTTGGACACGGTTGTAGAAAAATGTGTTTTGAGTGTTTTTACCGCAAATGTTCCACTTTGTTTCTTTTGCCTCCGCAGTAGTTTTGATTGAGTCGGATTACATTGCAACTGACGTTATTTCTCAGCTGGGCTTTTATAATCACTTGGGTTGAGCTTTTTAACAGCGACAGTAATCAATACAAAGACAACAACAGAAAAAAATTTCTGAATACTTCCGGGTACCCTGCAGAAAATACGCGAATTTATTGAATGTCCTTGACCATAACAAGTTTCATGCAGAAGATTAGACAACAAAATGGCGTTCTGCTTGTACAAGCAATGCGACAGCAATACTTACATGATTGTACCCTGCACAACACTAGTTTCTAGGTCTGCGTAAAATTTCACAGTCATCATGGTCACAGACACGCAGGATCAGATCAACATTCAACGGTCATCAACCTCATGTCGTAGATCGTCGAAGTAGTGCTATTGCAGGAAGACAGTTTCGTTGTGCGCGATAAAATCATTTCGGTGATGCGATGTCTCATCATCATGCAGCCACATCCGCGCTCAAATCCCGTGCACTGAAAAATTGGAATCGTCTGCTCAGCTGTTCTTTTCGTTTTGGTCAAGAACCATCAGTTGTCTATGTTCACTGGGGTCCAATCAAAGAGCTCGCGTGGAACTAGAGGTTCGAAAATGAGCTGGTTCTCAGCAGTTTACCGAGAACAAAAAAAATGCACCAATCTAGTTTTGGGTTTTTCGCAAGGCCGCAACAGTTGGCTAGCAGTACAGCCTCTGTCGGAATGGATAGGCTAATGACCAAGGTATTCCACTACTGTTCTCTCACTCTAGACTGTTTGCTTTGCCACGCAGCTGAGGAACCGTATTTCTGTCTTGGTGATGATTCTAAGTAAGAGAGGCGAATAACTGTGGTTTGATTTCCACTGGAGGAGAAAGCAATGGAACAATTCAAGGAACAATTAGGTGCCCCCTGGGTCCAAAAGATTACGTGCCATTTAATTTGCAAACAAGGATGTAAGCAATAATACATACTTCACAAACTTGTGTTCGAAATGAATTAACAAAATTCGGGTAGGCAACATTGCCTTCCTTCGAATAAAGTGCAAACTGGGAGAAAATAGCCCTTTCAGGGGAAATATGTTTTGTTAAATGCAACTGTATAATCAACTAACAAAAATTGAGCACGACAAGGATCATATCACCGGAAAATAAACGGAAAATGTGAATTTTGGTAAACTACCAACGATCGGAGTTCATGTGTCACGCCAGGTCACGCGTAGTGATTACTTGGGGTAGAAATGGAATTCCTTAGGTTAGATATGCGCATTAGACGAGGATTTGTTGAAAACTGTTGGCTGTGAATAAAACAAATCGCATGTGTAAAATCTGAGAGCAGGTTGATCCAACTTCTTCATATAAGAACAATGCAAATGTAAAAATAATCATTTAGGCTATAAATATGCCAAATCGATCTAGCTTAAAAACAACAGCTCAAAAATAGCTCACATTGATATTTATGGGGTGACACTACTCCTTAACTAATCGCTTTATGTGATCGATGATTTCACTATTGACGAGCAATAATTTGCATGTATAGGTCTTGTGAATTTCGTTCACGATTAGCCCCAGAAACCATCAGGCTGAAATTTAATTAGTGAAAAATATGATGCAAATGCTAATCCGACAGTTGAGACGTCAGCTCCTCTTTGAAAACTCTGAATGCTTAGTGGAGCTGTTTCCTCCGGCCTATTATGATCCATCGTCACTGAGCAATCGCTGTCTCAAACTACGGTTTTGCCGGTTGAATTCAGTATCCCTATTTCAAGTAATGTCCTTACTATTCATTTAGAATAAAAACTGAATGACACAACATCTATCCGTTATTCGGTTTCCAAAATTCACTGCCATTCACAAAAGCAATTAGCACTTTTCATTTGTTTAAAATCTGAACGTTACCAACCAAATAATCATATATTCATCATGCAAACACTTACGACCATCGCGCACCTAATTGAAAATGCCATTCTTCCTCTCAGAAGTTCCAAAAGAAATCGTTATCAAAGCCACGGAGTTACTTTTGTTTACTTTAGAACATCAGTCTTTATATTGTTCTTGTAGTATCACGAGGACTAGTTTGGTTCAGGGAATTTGTCTGGAACTCTCTGGTACTCAGCTTTGAAGAAACAGTGCAAAATGAATCACAAACAACGAACTGCTTTCACAAATAGATCACGCAAATCACTCGGCGCTTTGTCGACATGCTACCGGAAATCCTCAGAGTGGTTTCAACGACTTCCAAACTTCGAAACTGGTGTAATTTTGTCAAGTCTGAGATATTCATTAAGTCGCTTATTCGCCCACGCTTTACTTAATTGCGCTTTTCGTATGCGGCCTGGTTCGTTTCTGGAAACCTAACAAGCTGGATAGATTCTGACTGGTGTTGTTGTTTCAATTCCTGATCTTATTTGTTTTCTTTCCCAATGGTCAAAATTGATGCGTTTAAGTAAAATAATATATGCAGATTAACTGCAATTGTTCTGTCACTTGGGGATTCTGTACTAGGTTGGAAGATAGAGAGAGCGAAAGATTGATGAACACAATAGAGTCTTTCATCTTGAGGATGCCAAAAGCTCGGCTGATTTTGGCAACTACTTTTGGAAAATATTTCATTGCACTTAAACTGTTGCTAACAAAATCTTTTTAATGAAGTGACCCTTGAGATCTGCTCCTTATAAGGCAAATTCTCGCCGGATTTTAATTTCATGCTATTGAAATCTTTTCATCAAAACTGAAAAGCAAATGCATGAAACACAAAATAACACTAAGGAACAATTAACGAAATTATTAGGTCTCGCATTTACATTCGACACGATGTTTGGCTAAATAAGTAGTAGACATAGTATAGACGAGAAATTAGAATGTTTCCAGTTCGCTTGCTTTGTGCTGCTGCTTAATCGGAAGATTGAGAATGAGTGCTCCATTTGAGGCAGAGAGAATCAGCGTATAAGTAAACACTGTTTTTGAAGAGGCAATCACGGAGCCAACGATAAAGCATTGTCTTTGTCCCGCACTGAAATTGTAGCCTCCCCAGCATCTGCTAAGCCGATCACTGGAGGCGAATGTTTAGTTGTTCGGAATAAAGAGAAGCACCTTTCCAATGTAATAGAACGTCAAAATTACTGTTCACAAACAATGCAACGGCTGTTTGAGATCATCAACACGCGAGATTGAACTTGGGTGTTTGAGACAAGGTCGAGGGCCAGGTCGATTGGGGAATTTCGTTCACTGGTGCGAATATTTGCCTTGCTAGCTGGTCTCGAACATTGAGAGGAATAAATCAAGGTGAGTGATCAAAGTACGATCACAATAATCTTAGGAACTGAAAGAAGTTCCCCAAGTGCACATAATGGGAGCTATAAGATAGCTTTAAATATGCCTAGATGCATGTGATTCTATTGATTGCGGCTTAAGCGTTGGTAAGCTGATTAGAGGTCCACTTGGCTGTATGGCAATAAATTGCCTCAGATTGAGTGTTATCCCGGTCTCATTTTCTCCCCATTCGAAAGAAAGCTATTTAACTGGCCTTTATCCTTCTCATTTTAATGATCCCAATCGGTATTGAAGTATATCCACCACAAAATCTTGAATAACTGTAGTATTCGCACTGGAAATTGTAATACGGGATCCGACCAACAGCATTCAGCCACAAGCGTGGTCGATAAGTATGCACTGAAACAGTTCTAATCCAAACTACAAAACTGAAGGCCTCGAGAAGACCGCGGAAACTGGAAGATAGCTTCGTTCCAGTTTAGTTACGCTGAATAAGCACAGTCCCAATTGGTGGAACCTATTTGGGTCAGCGGGACTTAGGGGCATGTTAGGAATTCCAGTCGTTGTCTAACCATGATTTTCATTGGCTGGTTATGTGTGCTGGCTACGGCGCAGCGGTATTCGATTGCATCACGTGATACTTAGGCATGCTCAACACATTAGTACAAAATGGTATTCTTAGTAAGATGATCGAAATCTCAGTGTTTGTACAAGATAGCCCAAGTTCGAATGCTCCCATTTTCGATCCTCGTTCATTCGGGAAGCCTTTAGTTGCTCATGCGCATGTTGGAAATAGATCTTGCTAAGCAAAGAGCCGAATTGCTCATTTGTGTAGTGAATTTTGGTGCTATGCAAAATAAGAAGTAAATTCCCGCTGGGCTCATACAAAGGTCGATGTTACGAGTCGAGGTCATTCAAACGCGTCTCAACACAAACAATAGAAGTAACTCTTGTTATTCACTTTGTTCATTGTTTTCATGCCGAATTAAGTCATTTGTTAGAAATTATTCTTCCTGAATTTTTATTCTCTTTCAATAATTCTTTCTTTCTGAGCCACTCAACACTGGCGCGTGGGTTGGGGGTGGCGGGGTTGTTTGTCCTGGGAGAATCAATCAACTTTGAATAATGATGAATTATTGAAAAGGTTTGATTGTTTTGGTTGCACAAGGCTTTGACTGATTCGGATTGACAGATAGGAATGAAAATTCCAACTTTGAAAAAGACAGGCCCATTGTGAGATAAAGATTGAATTTCCTGAGGCGTTTCGATAAGAAATTATTTGGAAATTTCGTAGGCAAATCTAACATTTTATTCGATTTGTTGACAGACACATGAGGCGTAACTGATTTGTTAAGTTGGTAAACCAGTATGCTGAGAGAGAAAACATAATGTCAAGCAACGAATCTGGACCGCAACAATGAGAGCAATAGCAACAGCGGCATGGTTATCACTGGTATTATTGTTAGTGGTGTCAGGAGTACAGGGGGTATAATATCAGTAGTGTTGTTAACGCCAGCAGTAGTAATGGTAGTGGTGGTGGAAGTTGTAGAAGTAAAAGGAAAATATTATTTTCCAGCCTCTTGGTACACGTGACAGGGACACCATGTTAGTATTCAACCGTGGATAGGATGGGATCATGCTAAATTAATGGTGAAGAGCACGCAGAAACAGTGGCAAGAATATTGTGGGTCCTTCACTTACAAACATTGGTGATAGTTGGGGTCACCAGTATAGTCACAATTCCTTGACTGTCCTCGAGCAACTGTAGGACATGGACCGCACAAGAGTACTTTGCCATGTTCCCTTTTTCTCTTGCTGTCTTTATTTTTCTTCCTGGTTCCAAAGGCAGCAAACCCCACTTCGTTGAGACTTTCGGCCATGTAGAATCTTCATTCGCTGAAGGTGAACACGATTATGGTCAAGTACATTTCGACTGGAAAGTAGTGGATGAGAACTAGAGTTGCTTTTTATCTCCCAGTAAACTGCGCGATAGGATCCGATATTAATTAAATTAACTTAAATCTAATAGAATTCACCTGAGTGAACAGTATGGATCAAAGACAAGTTAAGTTCCTCATAGGAAATAGTTGTGCTCCAGATTTGGAAAAAAATGGTCCCCAGTAATCAATTTCATCTCGTTAGTATCAGCAAGATTAAACCTTCCAAACATGATTGCCTCCTACGCTCTGGCACAGTGTTAAAAAATTCTGCTTCAAGCGGGTTGAACATGTCTTCACATAGGTCACACTGTTTTTCAATCAGAAGTAAGCAGGTGGACTGCATTCTTTTGATTGAATCTTCTCAAAGAGAATCACCTTGAAATTTTCAGTAAATCGCTGAATTCCATGCGATTGCCCATGAGGTTCAAGGATGAACGACCGCTGTCGCGACTTTGTATCAAGGAAAGAACAGTACATAAACAGGTGAACTAAACCAGAAAATCGTTGCTACAAAAAATGACAACGTTTTCGGTGCTAAGTAAACAGCACGATTTCCACAGTTGTTATATCGTCACATACATAAGCATTCTTGTCCACGGTCGACAGCATCGAGTATCGTAAAAAAACCGCAATCAAAAACAGCATTTACAAAACAACCTTTCAAATTAAAAATTACAACCAGTTTGTCTCTTCTCAGGAATCTGTAACTCTGGTCTCTGACAGAACCGACTGACCGATTTCACAGTTAGCCATTCGAATAAATACGTTCTAAAGCACAACAATCGGTTAGCCAGTTTCACAGATAGAAATTAAATTTTCATTGTCATCTCTTTTTCTGTGCTTGAGTTAAGGCTGTACATTCGGATGGAGACTTTCAGTTAGTGAGCAGTTTGCATTGCTCTCCACCTGTCCTGACTAGCAAGCAAATTCGACATTACAACGTTGTCAGAGTAAATGAGTTAGGAAAAAACCCGTGGAAGCAAATCACTTGAAATTTCAAAATTAAAAGCGACAATCAACGACAGACGCAATGCCTGTTTTATTTTGGGCTTTTACGTTGATACGCAGAGCGAATAGTTCATATTTTGTTCTCATCAGCCACACCGGCATAATGAGAGGAATTCAGCATCATTCCTCAAGATTTCAACATTGTTTTGTCAATAAAAATTAAAAAAATACTTCTTTTTGACATGATACCAATCAAACAAGGCCGTTGTTTATGTTGCAAACGTCTCATTGCTAGTCGAGGAGCCATCTTCGGCAATTTTCCAGTTGGTAGTGTTATTCTAAATTTATAGCTGTGATCCTGAGCCGTTAAAACAACAGCGACTCAAAAATATACATCTCGTTTTGAGAGCTGCTCCTTGCTAATCCTACCTTGGAAACTAAAACATTGACAGCTGACCTGGAAAGTTTAAAAATTTGTCATTTGCTGGTGTTTCCATTGTGATTATAGTGAACACTTTGGGATTCTGTAGACATGCATTCGTGTCACGAATTCAGATCTACAACTAGAGTGTATATGATTCCAGCTGCTGGGTTGAACTATTAACCTCTCCTGACTTAGTTCATTATATATTTAGATGTGTAATGGTTGAATTATTCGGAGAACTCTAGGCTTTAATAAGCCTTGAGTCAAAGTTTTTCGTATTCAAGAATCTGGATCAACGGATCAATGGTGAAGAAGATAACAAGTCTCCTCTATCACTTGTGAACAGATATTCCAATAGTGATTATTGTTTCTACCGAGATCGACGCAACATGTGCACAAACCGGAGGAATTAGTTAGGGTTTGATAAAAAAATGACATTCACCACGAGGCGATTTCAATTTAGCTAAAGTTGAAATAAGCGACAACGCATGACACCTGATTGTCACGATTCCGGTGAAGCGTGTTGAACCCTGGGAGAATTATGAGCAGAAATAGATTGCTCGATTTCCTCAGTTTCATGAAGAATTTCCGGGTAAAATGTGGTACTGCGGACAGATTTAGTTCCCCTGCTTTTTTTCACAGTTCACACCATAATTCAAGAAGGCAAGTCATTTGCATAGACTTTTCAGTACAGGAAAACAAATGAGCAGGTGAGTTGAACTTGTAACCTTTGACTTTGAAATTTTCACTTTGGTTTTCCTAAATTTCAGCATGCTCCAAAATTCAGACGCTTTTGTACTGTACAGTGACAATGCGGGACAAGGGTGTACAGCTTTGAGGACTTTCCACAACATGACTGGTTCAGTTTTAAAAAGAAACCTATTCATCGACGCACTAGGGTCTTGATTCTAGTAATGGAATGAATTCCTGTTTAATATGATTTCCAATGCAATTAGAGGCACGTCTAGCACGAAATTCCAACGACTTCTTGTTCTAGAACTCTCACAGATTTAGCCAGGAACAAAGGGGACACGCAATGTGATCTGCAATTTACAAAAAAACTAAATGCCTCCTGAATTTCATTGGCTTTCGGACCAGAAAATCAAAATCATTTGAGGCGGGTTGCGTAGTGTTCTTCAATTCGTCAAAAATTTCATGCTTGGGCGATTTCGAATATGTCTGCTCCATATAAAATAATATGTTTTGCCCTAATCTGAAGCACAGGTATTACGCAAACCACGCAGTTTGGAACGCGTAAATCATAATTTCGAATCTACCTGCATGTATCACAGTTCACAAATTTCACCATAATTGCAAAACCATCTTGATGGAAACAGACTTTATTGCTTTCAGGTGCTTGAATGCATTTGCTCATGTAAAAAAAGTAACAAACGTCTTGCCTCCTGAGAATCCCACTACTTCGAACACCGATTTTGAGCTCAATCTGTGGTCGTATTTGGCAAAGCCACACGGATTGCGAGATAGTTGTATTCACAAAATTCCGGTTGAGCATTACCAAGTAAACAACCGTAATCTTTTTCTGTTTACTCGGGAGTGGAACTTGTTTAAAACGAATTGATTTTAGACTTGCAACACACCGCGATTAATCTATTAGTTAACGTATAACGGAACACTTTTTGAACTGTTTGTTGTCTGTTGTATATCAGTATATTATGAAAGCCGCATAAACTGCGTGGGACGAACTTTTTAAAAAACTGACGGCTACCTATCCTTGCACAAGTCCACTGTGATACTAACGTGTTAGCATTCGATTAGTTCAAGTGTCTCCGATGGTCAAGCATAACTGGAAGTGATTAAAAGTAGCTGGCTGCAGACGTTTCATAACCAGACAAAAAAATTGCGCATTTTCTCTTTCTGAATTGGCTGGTTTGCAATAGAGCGGCGCTCAAAGTTTTCTTACAAGCTGCGAAAACGCCAGTGTTCCGTTTCTGACCTCCCAATTCACGGATGCTGTGTTCAAGTCCAGTGGAAAAATTTTGCAGCCAACAAAGAGGTTCGTCTTCGTCAACTGGTGGTGTGCATGGTTGCAATACCGCCACTTTGAAACAACCGCGGTCACCTTGACGCGTTCTATCTTTACTTTACTTCATTCTCATTGCCTGCTCTGCCAAGTCTAATTCGAGTTTCTCGTGTGTAACGGTGATAAAATATCCCCAGTGCAAATCTGTTTGTAGGCAGCAACCAAAACATGGATTATATTTCAAGTGGTAAATTCCTACTAATCTAACGGTTTTAATGGGAAAAAGTTAAAAAGCAGGCAATTCTAGTTTAGTACAATTAATGAACAAATAGATGCTTTTTTCGCAAAGTACCGAAACTCTAAGATCAGTTATCTCTAAGGGACGAATAAGTTACAGTTCGGTGTTCAAAATCAATAAACTTGAGCTTATATGGCCCGGTTTTGAATATCTTTACACAATGTGGGAAGATAATCGAAGGTCAGGTGACTTTGCCAACAAGCCATATCCCTTGACGCAGTGAGATATGGACCCCAGTCCAGAAATCCAACTCGGATTGGGAAATATAAGACTTTCATATCTTATTATCAAATGATATATTGAATACCTTGACTCACCTTTCATCGGCTAACTGGAATGCGCAACATGCTCACAAGTACCATAACCTATTAGAAGCATACACAGACAAATACACACAAGCAGCTCAGATTCCACACCACATTTCTACTTTCCATTTCTCGTTTCCATTTATCTCATTGCCTGAAACATGTTGCCATTAGTATAGGATGACCATGTGTAAAATGTTTGCTCCAAATAAATGACCAACAGAGATTTTCAATTAATATTTACTTATTTTTAGATAGAATTTCACTGTTCATTATTCATTCTATTTATGCCAGAATTTGGCAATGTCTCCGTTGAAACGGATTTCGCACAACCATTTGAAATATCTGACCACTTTATTTTGGCCCGACGAGTGTCCGATTTTGCTTTCGGTTTGGCACGTACTGACAAGTCCAGAAACGAGCGACAGCTCTTGTATTACATTTGCACAGAATTATCCCTAACCCCAGTGGTTGTACGCTCCGAACTACTAAACGGAATGACGAAACACGGGTCAATTTTGTAGATTCAAACAATTTTTTCGGTTCCCTGCCCTTCAGTGAGGTGATGAACCTGAGCACTGAAGATGATGATGCAAATTCAAATGGAAGAAAAAAAGCACTCGAGTGCATCTCAAGAAATCAAACAAAATACGAAACGGGCCGTTCCCAGTTTTTTGATTCAGGCAAATTTCAGAACAAAAGTAATGACGTTTTGCCGAGTTGAATAGAACGTTTTGAGTCGTAGCACGATTTGAATAAAATAAAAGATTTGTTTTCATATTTTACCTGGCAACCAAACCATACTGATCGACTGTTCCCTGCTTCCCGTCACGTCCACTCACCGGTAGTCTGTGCTGTCAATATTTGGATTACTGCTGGACTCGGATGAATGAGTCGTTTTCCGTAGTAGGATGTTAGATTCATTGAATATTTCCCTTGAGACTTGGAAACTAAAGCAACAATGAGAAGAGCTTGTTTCGCGGTAACTTCCTTCCCCAGTTAATACAGCTGCGTATGCAACGAAACCAACAAAAATCAAGTTAGAATGTGCAAACAATCAAATTGGTTAAGCAACCAGCAGTTAAAATGTTACACGCTATGATTAAGAAAATGGATGCAAAGGATCCGTAATCTTTGGCATTGTGCAGAAGGATGGCATAATGTGCTCATGCTCCGTTTGCAAACTAGTGTCAACCGAAAGCCATGGTAGGAAGAAAGACTTATGAAATCGTTTTGAGAACACTGGAATAAGTTGAGTCGTCTTATAGTCACGGCTTCTGATGTTTACAGATGCTGTATTAGGAACGCTAATTCATAGGTTTGGTGATGGCTTGTAGACCACTATGACGCGTTCATCATCTATGTGATGACCTGTGTTTTCGAATCGTGCAACCATATCATTGGACATGGTCCACCGCGTCCCCGTGATTAACCAGACCGATTTGATTACCTTGATTCTTTGAGATAACTACCTGTTTGTCCTGACTATATAACCTGCCACAAGGGAGCACCCAAAGGAACACGTTATCCTAGAATAGGTAAAAAAAGTAGTTAATTTTTTACTTTTATGGACAAAAGTGAACTGGCCAACAATTTGGGCCCAAAATTGTGTGACAAGAAATGTTTGCAGAATCATATTTCTCACTCTTTATGCCATTTTGCTGTTCCTTAAAGTGGAGTTGCATTTATACATATTTCCCCTATCGGTCGATACTGGAGGTCCATTGATCCCCTCCAAATAGATTAATCTAAATGGTCTTCGGTGGATAACCGTTTGTCATAAGCACTTGTTTGATGAATTCCAGTTGTGGAGGAAGGATGTCACTCGAGTAGCTGTTTCTGGCACTTAGGAGAAGCAAAAGAAAGGACCGGGTTTCATACACGCCTCAACGATAAGAAACCGATAAATTGGATATTACTGATCAGTCCAAGTCGGTGCATGGTGAATAGAATGGCTGAGTTGTTTATAGCTCCGTCTCATGAAATTCACATTTAGGAAGTAAACTGAATTCTCATTTGCCCCTTTATGACAAGAACCTGCAGACCTTACGTCCCTGAATAGATGATTCCACGTTTAAGTTATCATCCACCCGTGCGAAAATTTTGTCCACATAACACAGCTTAGTGGTACTTTTATTGATGATATCTCGCAGTGAGGTATTTCCCATCTTGGTAACAAATAAATCAACTAACCGGGGCACAGCAACCACTTCGTTTTTTCATTAGATTCCCCTGCCCCAAGTAAACCGGACGTCCAAGGTGTATCTCAATAACAGTTTTTTAAACATATTGGGGAAGTTCCGACAATTGTGCTAGTGGTCACGATAAATTCATACAGTCGCATAATAGTTCCAAACAGAGGAACAATCACAAATACTAAAGCCAAGTCAACAAAAGCCATTTTCTGTCTTTTCCTGTTTCGCTTTTATATCAGGTCGGCATAAATTAATCTTTCTACAAACTGGATCCGGTATGTGCACCAACCAAAGGGCGAGATAGTCATTTCTCTTATTATTCTCATGGGTAAACATGGTTTATTTTATTCTTGGTAAGCATAACAAATGTGGAAGAGGGCTTTCGCTTTAACGTATTTGATTATCTGTCACCTTTCAGATTGGGTTTTGAGCTTTCAGCTCCCTTGCTCAGGCAGTCGTTTTTTTCAGCCATCTTTATCCTGCCCTTCTCCTCTTTTGCATTCGCGAATTTTGAAGGGTCCTGCGAAATTGTTTCCGTTTTTCCAAAGTAATCTGCATAAACAAGAGGTTATACAGTACTCACGTGAATTTTTGTGATGGCCTGGGTGTTATTAATCCAAAACAGGTCGTTAAAAATGTTCGATATGGAGAAAATTGAAGTGAACTCATGTGTAATGTAAAAATGAGTACAATTGGTCAGATTAAACGTACACCGAAAGCAGCTAAACTGCCAGGAATGGAGGATTCTGGACGTACGGAACTGTGGTGTCTTGCCATTTTTGTCTTTAAAGACTACAAATTGTGAGTTATGTAAATTATATTGCTCGTTTTAATTCTGGATGCACTAGGTCTGATCGTCAAAATATTGATCAATTTGTCCTTTGCACCGAATTGTAGTAACGAATAGAAATCAGGCGATCCACATTGGTGAACATGACCTGGCTTCTCTGAGGATAACGTGTCTGATCTGGTTTAGTACCTACCCTCTCTCCTTTATTAAGATAGTTTGTAATGAAATCGAGAGGAAAATGTGTTCACAAAACAGTCGTTGAAAAGCGAAATTTTGTCATTGTTTAGAACAATTTTTGGGCAGCTACCGAATGCTGAAATAAGTAAATTATCATTGCTACTCTGTCGGTCAAATTTCCCCACCAACTGTGTAGATGCAAAATCTGTTGGCTTGTAAATGATCGCTGGAGAGCAATTCCGTATGCATTTCTGCGTAAATGCTTACCATTATTTTGGACAATGCAAGTGCAGATTTCACCAAATTGTGATTGTACTACCGAATAATTACAGATCATGCATTCCATCTTATCAGATCAGAGTACAGTAGATAGGTTCTGTCGGGTTAGATGACAGCAAAATAAGGTGGAATCACAAGAAACATCCAAGTGAACCTGCAAAATTTATAATATTCACTGTGTTGCTACGTGAAACCGCACATCAATGAAATTTGGCAATGAATGGTCTTCCAACTTATAAAAGCTCTAATCTCATTTACCCGTCAAGATTCCCACGTGGGTGATGCTACGCCTCGATCAGCCGAAAACAAAAACATAATGGGTAGACACAGATTCACGGAGGAATATCGCAGCAGTATTTGCCCTTTCATGATGACAAAACGTGAGGGAACAAAAAGTGTAGGTAGAATTAGAAAATAAAGCCGAAATTCGGAAAAGCTAACCAACTCTGACTTCACCAACAGATGGTCAGCCAGTTATGCAATAAACCCTAGTCTCTATCTTCTGTTGTCCTCCTCCGGTCACTTTCAGCATTTCCACAATCATGGTTTTAAACTCACGCTAAAAGGTTGCATCTGAAAAATGGAAACAACAAGTCATCAGTTCCACAGATGACTTTTTGTTCATAAAATTCTGGACGCCAAGTTTGATGACTTTCAGTCCTATAGCGCTCGTAAATACGTCAAAATCGTATGTGCGGTTCATGTTACTATGCTTGAATAACTTCTCATCGAACTACAGCAATTCTCCATAAGCCTTATTCCATCCGTTCAAACTCATACTCAGGAAGCGCCACACCTCAGTTTCACTTTCGCTGGGACTCCAACTAGAAAGCACGTGCTTTACCACCGCACTAACGACTTCCACCCAAAAAATTAAAACTGCTGAGTAACTGTCGTTCACATGTCGTCCCCGGCCAATAGTGCTCGACAGCTTCGAACAAAAACAGTGTGCCTGTCTCGTTAACTCCAGTCAAATGCCTTCCAAGAGGTCAGTAGAGAAACATGAATGGCATGTACACCGGCTTGAAAACAAGCATGATGCCAACGTAACAACCAGCTAATATAACTACGTTAGGCAGAGACAATCAATGGGAGAGAAACCAATAAACCTTAACAAACCAACTGCTTTTTTTGTTTTAGCCATACTTATTTTGTGACATTTTGTTGTCTTCGGATTATTCTTAAGTGGCTGGGGGTGTTGCATTCTACGGGCAGGCCACACAACATTCACGCCATTGGCTTCGGTTCAGAGCCATATCTCTCAGCCTTTCCAACCAACAACAATTCTTACCATTTGGGCCCCAACCACGAAGGCGGAAAGTGCCAACCGAGGGCAAACCTGAGACTAAATTCTTCATATATACACGTCACGCCATTACGTGACCGACATGTCGTTTTGTTCAGTCTTGTTCAGCACGTACAAATAGAGCACGAAAAGATAGGCGTTGGACAAGCATGCACAATACGTGTCCAAGCCACCGAAGGCAACGTAGACTGATTATCTCAGTCAGAGGGCCGTAGTCTGCTCTCAGCACACGACGACGCACCTCGTCAAGTGATGTTCTCAACAGACACGAGCAAAGGATTGGCGACATCGGTGGTGGAACACAGAAAGGCGCCGGGCATCCTCAACGCGGATAGACCAAGTCTCGCAACCGTAAAGTAGAACATTGCGGACCGTGGCATTATGCACCCTTATCTTGAGGGAAATTCGGATGTCATGGCGGCGCCACAAGTGTCGTAGTTTCTCGATACATGCTCTGACTTTCGCAATTCGTGACTTAACCTCCTCCCAAACACCTCTACCACGTGTGATCAGGCTCCTGGGGTGCATGAAGCTGTTGATTACCACAAAGGTTGAGTGCAGGTACAGGTCCTTGCCAGTTTTGAAGAAGTACTTTGCATTTTGAAGGTGCAAAGTACATACTGTATCAAGAGACCTAAATCGCAAAGCGGTCCAACTCGCGTTGAATTGCCTGTGCACTGTCACTCAGCAAGGAGATATCATCAACACACGCTAAGCCAAAACCCTTATACCATGGGAGGAGTTCAACTCCACCGTCTAGAAGACTCGTCAAACCTGCTATAGCTCCGTTTTTATTTGGTAACAAGAAGGTCAGACAAAAACGGCATCGTAAAAAACGTTTGACTTACAAGCAAATAAATTCTTTGATCACCTGTGCGTGACTTGGTCACTTGGTCACGTGGTGGTCCTAAGACAGCAAAAAGTGGGCAACGAAGGCGTAAAGGAAAAAAAACATCTGGTAGGTAGCTAACGGTTCAATATCACACCTAAATTACAGAGTCAGATTGAGGGCGACAGAAAGAAGAGGGACGCAACAGCTTCTTGGGACCAGCGTGGTCGTAAATTCAGTGGGTCTTACCTACGCACGATTTTACCTTCCTGTTCTGTGAACACTTAAATCGTGCTCTCCAGAGTTAATAGAGTTTGGACTAAAATACAATAAACCGACCCATTTTCCCAATGGGAAACCAGTTTTTCGCCGTTCATGATTAGTGCAAAGTCCTTTTGAGGAAAGGCATGACTATTTTCTATTTGAATCTCCAGCTTCTCAAGGAAATCGGACAATTCGCTGACCGTAACGAGATTTGTGACCTTAGTGATTAGTTACCATACCCACTATTGTTTTTACACATCTGCTGCGTTGCTGATTAACATTGGTTTCGCCTGACTTGTTCCTAACTCTCAAACTCATGACAACTCGTGACTAGCGGAACCTACTCGCTGACAGAAAATGCACATGCAGCTTTCGGGAAATCCCAAACGTTTTTTCTTGAGAGTTGCAAATTTTGCCAACACTCAAAGTTTTTGAAAAACAAACGGTTTCCAGTTCTTCCGGCAAAGCGAATACCATGGGAAAAATTTTGGGTTGTGACAAAACTATAACGAAAACTATTCTGGTCGTGAAGGTGATTGAAAACATAAACCTAAAGTCTAACAGGCGTGCGCTCGCATGCATACGTCGTGGGAATGTGCAAAAAATTAAATCACCTTCTAGTAGATGCTTGCAATCGGTGCGCGTAAAAGGGTCTCGTTTCAGATCTACGTGAGAGAGAGATCTCAATAAGGCATTCGGATGACAGTCGCAAATAGTTCCGTCACCTTTTCGAGTGATTTCGAGAGTTCCAAGATTAGTTGGGGTGGAGTACAAGTATTCCTCTTTATTGAACAAACTACTATGGAGTAAAAAATTGGACTATCGTTGACTTGCTAAACCATATTTTGATATTGTGAGTTTATCTCCGGTAATGGGTGGGCGTTGGCGTTGGAGAAATAAATGCTACGCGCTTCCGCTTTGGGATGGTCTAACACTACAAAAAGTCCTTGATTTCAATAAACAGCCTATTCAAGTTTACAATTTATCCTACTCTTTGGTAAGGAAGAAGTTCTGTCGTAAAAAAGAGGACTATCTAAAGGTTTGACGCAATGTTACTACTTCTGTGAGGCAAGTAGCAATTTTCATGGCAGACAATAAAATTCATTTTGAAATAGGTACAAAATATATTTGCACATTGACAAATTACCGATTTACTCCCACAATTTCGTTCACGTGTGACGCTATTTCGGAAACAGTGTGAATGAACACGGAACAGAAATCATGCAGCCTTTAAGAATGTCTTTCTCCGTGCAGTGAATTCATAGACGACCGTGAACATGTTGGATATAGCGAAGTCAGAATGTTGGGAACCAGTGTTATTTTACGAAAAATATCTAGGGGTGTTTGTTCGGATTAAAGTACGAAGAAAACAATTATAATTAGATTTACCCTTTTCCTCAACCACTGTGTCCATTTTTGATGTCGAAAATTCGTGATCGCGTCGTTAGTGGAGGGCACACCTGGCTAATTAATGATTGTGCTGGACTAAGGGTAAACAACAGATTTTCACTAATCAACAACAGGTGTTATTTAAAACTTGTGCACCTTTTCATGTATCATGTGCCAGATAAGTAGTTCTACTAATCATCAAACAAGGACTAATCACCGAGGGGCTCAAGTTCTACAGATTCGAAGTGCATTTGCCCTATCGAACAATAGTTGAACAGACATTTGTTCAGGCACGTGAGAGAAACTTGATTTCAACTATGAGCAGAATAATTCATCTCATAGGAACTAAAATGATTGAAACGCTTCATCTCGTTCAGACTAAAGTAATGTGTTCCTCAGTCTCACAACACGATGAGTTAAGCGCTTCCGGACCCGTTGCTTCATGTGGTGACTGCTGCATCACTGATCTTCATAGAAGCAAACGCTGCATATCGAAGCAACGAATTCACCGGGTTTTCCAGAACTATTTAGAATATTACATTTCTTGACTACCAAAACAGATCAGTCGGAAATTTCTTCTAGATTCTGGATTGTAAATCTTGGTATCATCGGAATCTCGAGTGATGTGAACAAAGGTGACATTATTTTCGTTTTACTGATGGCACTCTTTGAACATCCGAGTTTTCCGTACTCTCAAATACGAATTCGCTGCTCCCTACACTTTTTCTTATCATCGTCTCTTTTGGCTCAATTTTTGTCCTTAGTAGACTATTTTCCTTCCAGTTTGCTGATTTGCTTGTCTAAACTTTATGTTATATTGCATGGTATGACATGATAGAGCCCGAAGTTCCTCCTAGTTTCCTGTGGCCTGGTCGTGACTGTCAATCGATATTGCTGAATTTCGTGAAGACGCCGGCAGACAAGCACTTATTGTCTTTGTCCGTTCGCGTGTTTGCAAACGACTGTTGATCAGTGATTAATAATGATTGCCAGTGCACCGGAGATCTCAAGAGCATGCACGAAAAAGCGACCATCCGAACGCCAATCTTAATTAGCACGTATTCACGATCTGCAGTTGTTCAAGCTTTGCTTCAGACGCACTGAGCTCCGGAAGGTCAAGGCCAAATAAGACTGACTGACGCAAAATGTCTGTTGTTTCAGCTAGAAACCGACAGCTTTATGTGAATAACACCTGTTCGTTGATAGCCTGTGTTCGCGACAGGTCTCGTATACTGACTTTCATATAAAAAACGACCTGATGCTATTACTCAAAGCTCGACTACCCAAACACATCTATTTGAAAAACCTCTAGCGATTTGCTATTATAACCACCGGCGTATAGTAATCTAATCGATTTGCTGAGAAAACCACAAAGTGAGGTTTCTAAAATCTCGGACCTGTCCATAAGAGTGTAATTCTTGTGGACCTTAGACGACATATTACACGCAACAAAATTAGTGATTTCAGTCTCTCTATAAAACTGGGCATGCATCCACAAGAAATTTACATCGATTAAGCACGAATTCGTAGATTGTACTTTGTTTCGATTTATTCTCGTCTGTGAACAGCGAATTTGGTTCCAATACCTCATTCGGTTTAGTGAGAATGGCTGCGTCATTACTTGAAGCCTAGTAATTTGGTCACTCCAGATCGCCTCCATAAATGTTGGTATGCCACTGTTGCAGTTGCCGATTCCACACCTTTAATTGGAATCTTTTTGTTCATTCGGAATTTCTGATTTTCTCCATCCCTGAACGTTTGTTTCTGCGTAATCCGACCACAAAACAAGAAACATTCCATAATTTCATTGCCATAGCCCTGGTTACCGAGTCCAGGTGTCATGTTTTTTTCTCAAGATTTAGATCACTGCCTATTCCATAACAGATAAACACCGAATGAAAATTCTGCCGCATTTTTGCACCACGCTGACTTCATCCGTAAATTTTGAAGAATCATCACGGTGTCAGGATGTGTAGCCTGATTCGTGTGCACTTGTCAACATGCAGCACTTTCTAAATTCCAAATTTTTCTCTTAGCTTTTCTGGATTTCTCTGTTTGGCACTACTGACCAGGAAAACAGGCATCATTCTTCGAAGAACTCACTTAAAGTACTTGATTACTTCCTGGTCTATAGGTAAACTGTTACCTCTACACCTGACGACATCGTAGAAACTTGGTTGCAATAGCTAACGCATGATGTTACTCATAATTAGTTCGGCAGTTAAAGCGGATCAGTCTTTATCATTCCACAGTGGAGAAGTCATTCAAGCATTCCGAGAACAGGGTTGAAACTTCATACCATGATACATGAAAAAGTGTTGATTTATCGTACCTTACAATAACAACTGCGGGGTAGCGTTTAACAAAGGGCATTGAATATATATATATATATATATATATATAGGAACCGTTTTGTATTGTTAGAATTCATCTACCGTTCGACCGGGTGGAGGGTAACGGTACGACTAAAAACATCAAGGTGCAAAGTTTTGTTATTGATCCTTTGACCGTTGATAAGCTTCCGTTTATCCTGTTTCACTCGCTGTAAGTCTTACGAACAGTCAAACCACAAAGAAGAAATCCTGTATTACATCGGCACCACAAAAGATTGAGCCCTTCTTTGGGAGGCAGTGAAATCGAGCCAGCTTATTGAAGGAACAAGGCCCATAATCTTCAAACGATTCACATATTTCATCCTAGATGTTTAATCGGGCTGTTCTCATGTCCGCGATGATCACTGGAAAACGTGATAATCAGCTTCATCGTACACTTGGCCTACTTTCCGGTGTTCATTTTGAAGACTCATCTCGACATAAAAAGCCTAGTTCAGAAGAATCCCACATGAAATAACGTTTTATACGATCTCCACAAAAAACCCAAAAGACTTGGCACAAATTTTTGCAATTCCCTCGGTTCTGGGAGTAACTGAAAAATTCCACATTCTCAGGTTCTCATATGAACTTGCACTAACCGACAAGTGAATTTTTCCAAATCTCAATTGGCGGTCTACAAAATAAACTGCTTATCAATCGGATGATTTGTTTGAATGAATCAGATATGGGAACACTAGATAAATTGTATTATGTCAAAAGAATTCGTATTCCAGGCAATTCGGAAGACATGGTGTCAGCATGGTTTGGACCGAATTGACGGACCGCAAATTGTGAACTTGCAAATTTCCCACGCAAGCAAGTAGAATATAATTGCGTTCCGGTGCTTGAGCTTGGCAAACATTTCGGGAAAACCTATTTTAGTAGTTTTTGCTACATTCTAGGTAAAACCGTAGTCCTTTTTAAATAGCTAACAAAGAATGAATATCTAGTTACCATACTACTTAGGTCAACGTGCTTCCCAAGGGCAAATTTGTGGAAATGTACAATATAAATATGCTTTAAAGCTACATTACGCAATTAAATAAAGTACACCCGAAATGTTTGATTATAAAAGACTGATGGCACCAGAGAAAATTTTAGTCAGTAACTATAGAATAATGCACACAACGAAAATCAGAATTTCAAAGCTCTGGAAACTACGGTAAGTCGCTTTGGTATTAGCTGGGCAAGTTCAGATTATCTCGAGATTTTGGATCTAGGTAATTGTGTACGACGGGCTTGTGAGCATGGCTTACGCCGGTTAGATTGATGCTGGACAGTTACTTTCTAAACCAACACACGTCAAATCAAATTGTTTTATATCACTAGAAATGGATGAAACACTGAAATGATCACGGTAAGGAGGTAACCCATTTGTTCCTTTCAGCAATGAGACTGACCAATTTTTCCAAACTCGGCACATCAGTTGTCTGCCGATCTTATTGCCCGATCGATAGAAACTGATGAGATGAAGTACGCAAGCAAATAAGATGCACAACGGCGGTTGATTTTTTAATTACCAAACAATCGTTTGCCGACTTGATTAAAACACTTTAAACACTATCGTATTATAAACTTGTTACCTGGATAAATTAACACTTACAGCAGTGCTTCGGAAAGGAAATTAGTAGTCGATTTACTGCACACTATCCTCTGGCTGTTTGTAGTCGAACTTGTAAGAGTGGATTGCCTATCTTCAAACCACACTTGACTGAACGTCTTAAGAAAGCAATGGATATGAACAAAAACGGATATTTCGCTCTGATTCCATAAGATTTCTCATTCGTAGATGATCGTTCATTGCTCAAATAAAAGCATTTGGTATGCCTGAACGCTGAGAAAAAATATGAATGATTTTTTGCGGTAAACAAAAAGGCTCTCGTTGAAAGTGCGAGCCACGCACCTTCTCGCAGTCAATGCTGTTTCGTAAATTTAGTCATACTTTGATTTTATTCAAAGGAAAGACAAAATTAATTAAGGCGATTAATTTTCACTCTGGAAATAAAATCTACATGCACAGTCAGAAGCTAACATCTTTGACAGCTTGAGTATTAAATTCAACGTGCAAACATCCTATCGGGACCGAACGACGTAAGGAGTGCATCGAAAATCGATGAGCCATTTATTGTTTTTTTGCTGTGGATGACATAATGTTAGAAACATTCCAGTTATTTGGTTGTTAAACTTGCTTCAAGAATGACTACCCATGCTAGTCGAAATGTTGGCAAATCGCATCTATCAATAATGCTGTCTGTTAACATTATATCACTCATAATACAAGCATCGTTGTTGCACATGTGATTACGGTAGTTCACAAATCAATGCAGATGCGACCGAAAGGACAGTTCATAGGGCGTTTTCGCAAATTATTGTAACATTTGTAGTTTTACAACACTGATATCACATAGACTAAGGGGATAAAAATCCTCTATAATTAGCGAGGTAAACGAGTTTGTATTTGTGATCTAATTTTGTATTCTATCTACTGATATTTTTTTATTCCATCAACTTTGATTAGTGACATTATTGCCGCGTACTTTGTAATCGCGACGAAATGTGCTGATGGCAATTTACCGTCAGTCTTATGCTTTGCATGCGGATGAATGAACAAAATTTTCCCGGAAACGCAAGACTAGTTTCGTGGTTATTACCGCACTTTACTTAGCTTTCTTTGGGAAGAATTAATGTGATCCTTACATGGACTCATCCTCCATACACACGTGCAACGTTTCAAATGAGATTTTAGTGCCATGTGAATGATATATTTATTAAAAATCTACTGATTTCCAGTTTGTCCCTTTTATGAGTTTAAAATTGGCTATATGACGTTAATCCTTGTTAACCGATTTGCACAGGCTATTGATCCTGTAATTATGGATCACGAAGCACTTGAGCGGGTAAACTTCAGGTCAATACTAATGTGATTGCAATTGTGTTCATCAGGGTCATCCACTTGTTTGCATAGAGGATTTCATCTTTGAAATTCTATCTCCGGGACTAGTTCGGTTAAGCTAATCCATCCGTCTCCCAAGATCTCAAAACATTGTGCTATACCGTGTTAGTCATTAGACTGGTCGTGTTTTCATAATTATGTTTCCATTGCGCGCGACACACTGAGTTTTATTTATTGCTCCTAGCCAAATAAAACAAAACAAGCTTCACTGTGACGTATCTTTTCGCTGTCCTGTGCTCCATACCGACTGAATTATTAGGCCTTCATTTCAAGGCCACTCTGAGCAAATTTCCTTCTGCATCTTTTCAGACTATGATCCTCATCGATGTTGTTGGATCAGAATTACTAAATACAATAGTAAGCAGTCTTGTTTAGTTCAACTAACTGACACGCTTATAATACAAACTAGAACGCTGATAATTAAATTTACGTAATTTACCCTATTTTTCAGGCTTAGCTGACTGAAATGCCATTATATCTCTCACAGACAGATGGCTAATTGCGACTGATGACATGACACATCGATTATGTTATCTGTATAAAACTGGGAATTTGTTTTTGAGGGATGGAATATGCATTAGTCCCAAACTCCTGAAGTTGGCCTGCTTCAGTTCATCAAATTTGGACGAGATCTAGTTTTCGTGTGTACCGTCTTTTTCCGAGTAAGGAACCTGCGGCTGATTCTATCCGTTGAATCCAACACATTTGGCTTTATTAGGTTTTGACTTTCAATACGACCTATAACACTTTCCATATTACTCTTAATTTATGTCACAACTGCTAAAAATTTCACTTAAATGTTATTTTGAGATCTTGCTTGCAGAGACATGAAAAGCAATCCATCTTATATGGGTAAAGTAAGCCTCTCGACAGAACGTTTGAGCGTTGCGTAGCAACCAAATTGACCCAAATCAACAAAAAAGGCGGATCCAAACTACTACGATACTATTTGTAACAAATTAATTAGGTGTGTTGGTCTGCTATATGTCATCGTTTGCACTCTGGCCGAGGTCTTAAGAATCCAAGGGACGTTCCTGCTAAAGCCCTAGTATTTTCGGCACAAACAAAAATAATTTGGATATAATTCATAATTAACATGTGATACGGTATGTTTGTCAAGAACGGCCTTTACTTGAATCCGTGTAGTACAGAATTCTCTCCTTTTAACTGATTTTCTCTTTTTCGAGCCGAGGGTACACTCGGGTTTATTTTAATCGCCTTTTCTTTGTGGTTTGATTAGATGAACTTGACAGCTATTGAACTTAGAAACATCAAAGAATCTTTGATTGTTAACCTAGAAATTCATGTCGACCTATGGAGCTAGCCGTTCTTCCCATCGCTTATCTTCTCGTGATCAAACTACTGAATGAAACTCTGTACAGTCAGTAACTTAGCCAGCTATTTGGCTGATCGAGTTTACGCTCTGCTGGTCGATTATTTTGCCGTAGATCAGTCTGCAATCATTCATTCTACACAATCGGCCCTTGTTTATCCTAGCACGTCAGCCTACTTGTCCGGATGAGCACGAGCACCGTTCCATAATTACTTGATCAAATAAACTTTTTTGTGTGTACAGAAGCAGTGGTGGTTTCTAGAAGGAAAACAATAACATTTTGCACAATATAGAAGCAACGATGTACCACAGTGCCAAACAAACTTTATTGCAAACCGGTTCAAAAACTAAGCGGCGGTTGTGCAATGAGAAGGCGGTCATTAGTATTTTGTCGCCCCGTGGCCAGAAAGATATTCACTTCGTGGTTTCTAAAATTACAACAATAACAGTGTTGAATAAAAAAATACTGTATTTATGCCCTTTATGAGAAATCCTAAACTGCCAAATTCACGTCTTCAGTATTAAATGTTCGATCAAATCACACACGATAATTAACCTACAGCAATTATCGATTCCCCACTAATAATCTGTATGCTGATTAGTCAGTCATAAGTGAAGCAGTGCTACTCAGCGAGTAAGGAAGCATATCCTGCACAATCACAATTACCGGGGATTGGCTTATTCTGTGATATTTAACCTTCCTCGGTAATCCGAAAATTCAGGTTCCAAATCACCGCTCTGAGTGCAATCTTTTTAAGAGTACATTTACAGCGTACACAAATCCTGCATTAAACCAGCAGGCCAAAATTACTGCATCCATACTCGTACCCCGGGTTCCACAGAGTTCACCGGATAGTGAGCAGGAAAGACAGAAACAAGAGGTGCAATGTATCTTTAAGGTGACTAATCTTCAGCAAACTGTCATTACATTTCTGTCTTCTATCCAATTAAAGGTCCAAACCAGTTGCCAACCTGTAATGGATTTTGTAGCAAACATTATCCAGGCCAATTCCCTATTGCGTTTTCACCCCGGGCAAAGGATCAGTATACTCTAAAACAGCAAGCGATAAGCATTCTGCTATAAACGTCCGTGATTAGAAGCGCACATGAAGAGTAAAATGGAAAATATGAAGTTGAAAAATTAAAATTTTTGCTTGTCCGATTCAGTTCCGATTCCGTCTACCCAACTAGCCTACTCATGGTTAGTTTAGTTAGAGTTCTACGCTTCATTGTAAGCACCTCCGCCTTCCATTAATTCTTCTTACTTGGAGCCTCATTCCTTGTTCCCATCATCTTGTCCAACAGTAGGCCGCGATTCTTATGTTTCTGATACACAAATCAGGAATCACGGGAGGGGTTACTTATCCCCGAACATCTTTACACTCGACAATCCCGTTCGCCAACGCACGCAGGTGATGCACTGACGTGGAGTGTGATCAGATGTTGTTTTGTTGCTCTGTCGATACATGCTTGGCTTGGTGTTCTTAAATAATCGGTTCCACTTCGGCTAGGAACGGTTATGGTGGGAAATTGGGGAGGATTTCTCCATAGTATCAGGGACGGCATAACTCCGCTGTTAGATAATGGGATGTGAGAAATGAAAGCTTTGCTGCAATAGATTTACGATTGAGAAAAGACAGTCATCCGTCAGCATCATCCATTGAATGTTTGTTGTCTGATTAAAAAGAAACAACCAAGTGAACCTCGTTTACCCAAACACGCGTTCTCCAGGCAAGTTACGATGCGAAGTTGGAAATGAGCAAGCCAGAAGTCACATCCAAGTATGTTCTGTCAAGCGGAATAGGAGTGAGAACACGAATGCTACGGATGGCATACTTCGGTGTAATCGAATCGAGAGAGTGGAAAATGTTATTCTAAATCTACCGTAGCCTCAAATAGCTGGCCACTGCAGGCAACATAGTCAGAGATCTGAACACGAGAATCTCATTTGAGTCATTCAAAGTATGTTGGGACTCTGAGTTTATTAACGAACGACAACGGCCATCTATGGTCGTAAACATTTGAAAACATTTTATTCTCTAGTCCGCCTACGATGCTGCTAACTACAGAATAATTGAAGATCCGTTGGAAAAGCCATGCACTAATTCATTTTATTATCAACTAATCCCCCGGAGCAGTGGCCTTAGATAATCAAATATAATCATTTTTAAAATCTATTTTCCTAACAGTGCAAAATTGGTCGGCACAAAGACTTTCCGTAATTGACAGATAACACAAATAACATGCTATGGTCAAAGTAGTTTATAAAAATTGTGTTGCATGCAAAATGACTTGAAATTCAATCGCTGTTGTTGAATGAAAATCAATCTTTAGACAAACCAATGCCTCTGGTTTGCGCTTCGTTATTCTGTTGTTTCCTTGACCTATTTTTAAACCTACCTGGAAAAAGTAGCATTTAGGAACAACGTCTCACTGGATTTCGACTTGAACACAGTGCCCTGTTTCCGAGGAGGGACAAACATGGAACGTGCTTTCAGTAATACGATTAGGGGTTAGGTTGTCTGTTTTTTCGAACTAAACAGAAAGTCACTTATTACGAAATGGGATCGATGGACCAGCCACTGCATAGGGAGCAGCTTAAAAAAAACTGATTTGTGTTCTCCTGTGCCTGTGTATAGTCTCTGACAATTTCATCGGGAACTCTGACTGCTAATAGCGATGTGCCTTAAGGCGATCAACTCAGATGTGACAACCTTTGAGATAGCAACATGCATTCCCTGCCAATCCTTGGGTGACGGTAAGAACGTTCCGCTAAATCACACAAACTACTTACTCCGTAAAAATGTTTTCCTGCACGAAACCATGCACACTTTCGGAAACCTAATCTATGGTGACTAGCGATTGAAAATGCAGTTCAGTAGATCACTAATCGTCACGTCTTCTTTCAAGTAACAATGCTAAACTCACGATGGCATTGCATCTGTCACTGCTTGTCAGTATCAACTGAAACAGGGAACACTGTGGAGCGGGGAGAAAAAATCGAATAAAAACAACAAATGCGAAGTAAACCGGAAGCTAATGAGAATCCGAAATGGTCAAGCGCACTGGAAATAGTTGTACCCGGGATCTGACTATATTCTGTCTTGTTCATCTGAGTCAAGAAAGAGCCACTTTTTTCCAGTTTCTTTTTTCATCACGGATTATTTCCCGAATGTCCAATAACATATCAGGAATACGGCCGCAGTCGGCTACACACTGTGTGATGATTTCGAGCAGGAAAACGTCTGTCCAACTGCCAATATAATGAATGTCTCATTAAAATTGTTTAGCTTGTATTTGAATAGTTTTACAAGCGGATAACAGCAACACATATCTTTAAAGAATTATATAAATATCATTGTTTATATTTGGCATCCACAAGGTGAAGCTTATTTTCACACTAGGCAACACTGAATTTCTCCTAATGTTTGCCCTTCTCAGCTAACAACTTACCTCATGTGTGATGCTAACTACAATACTGAGCACTCACTGAGGTTCTGGTTTCTGGAATTCGGTGCCCTAATCAATCCTTTATCATTCATCACTTACTGATAATTATTACAGGCATAATCTAACGACTTTTAGACACGACCTATTGCTTTAGGCTTTAACTAACGGATTCATATCAGCTGATCGCTAAACCGTTCCGAACCGCTTCATTGTTCGTCGTAGAAACAAGCCAGAATGACGATAGATCGCTTCCACCGGTCAATAATAAACAAGCATTCCAGGTGTGGGGTACATGCTAATTTTTTGTGATGTTTTCATTTCACTAGCCGTCCTCCGCCATTTGTGATTTTCCGTTGATTCCTACGTAAACGGTAACCCAGTTTAGAGCAGTAAACAATGCGGAGGGGGGGGGCAGAGATTGGAAGCATTTTATACATTGTACCCATATCTAGTTCTGTACGTCTGGACGTTAGAAGAATTAGGAATTATCAATTGTCTTATTTATTATGGCAAATCGGACGAGTGAATAACGCAGCAAGTTTCGCTGATCTTATGTGCAATTCGAGATTCGCTTCATTTGGTAGGTTGTCATGGTTACTTTCTAAACCCCGGCAATGAAAAACCCCATTCGATCTTTTCACCGAGAAAAGTTAATGGATAAGCAATGGCTAAAGAATAAAAGATAATTCAGACAAGCTGGTTTGCTGCATAAATTACATATCTCACCGTTAATCGCTATGATGATTTGACTCACGTTCATGGTTTAGCCGGAGTTAGGAGCAATTGTCAGTAATCAAGTCTCCGATCATTAAGGTGAAATGTTAGAGCGAAAAATTGCAGATGCAGCATGTACGCGGTCTACGATGTATATTGTAGCACACATTGAAGTTTGCCTACAGTTTGCAGACGGCACAATCTACATTGCAGCTTACCCTGATTACTGATTGCAGATGCTTAGTGAGCTATTCTCTCGAAAGGGAAATAACTCATACAGATGGAAGCCAGGATATAATATGCTTACAATGTTTTTGGAATCAGTCCTTCACAGACCGGTTCTGTGGTCTATTGAAAGGCATGAAAATCATTCGAATCAGCTTCAATATAAAAGCATACAGGTTTTTCATTTAATGCAAACCACGATTAGTTGCGGCTGAAATCAGCGTTTTCATTCATACCTTTTGTTTTCCAGAAACACTTCAACAGTCAAATAATGGATGCTAACCCAACCCCTTTCTCCACATTCGTCTGCACAAGATGACTTTTATTCGTTTTATTGTGTTGTCCTTATTGCAGCGTGCTCGCCTGTTCATTTCTCGCTCTCTTTTTTGCTCCTTTTGCCTGATCCCTCTCTCCACGAAAAAAAATCGAAATCTTCCAGGATGAAGTAAACCAAGTGCTCACAGTGAACGTGTGGATTGAACAGGTAAGCGAACCGGGCAGTAGACATCCGGTCAAGAGATCTTTAGTCTGAAAATTTCACTCCCTGTCTGTTTTGAATGGATCCTATTTCAGCTGTGCAAGTTGCGCATTTTAAGTAGGAATTCAGGTCATTTCTTGTTTAGTATGACTTATAGGTCGGAAAAAGAAGCAGGGAATTGCCATGCAAGCGTTCACAGATAGCCAGACAATCGGTAAATATCTTTTTTCTTGTATTTCTGAATTGGTTTCATTCTGGCTAATAGAAGAGTGATACTTTTTATCCTCTGTCAGTGATAGATAATTTTAATCCCTTGTGCTTTTAGAAGTGACTAGTTTAATAACTAATATGAGAAAAATTCTCCGGGTAACAGTTTTTTTGGAGCTACGTGAAAATGTGCCCCAGTCCCAACTACGTGTGTGTGAGAAACGAATCCTAACTTTGTGTGCTATACAATCAAAACTTGGACTACAGGCTACTTTCATTAAAAAAATACTTGCTGAGACAAGTAGTCAGTGCCATTCGGGAACCGTAGAATAAAATCGAGCGGACACAAACGTCACGCACGACTTCGCAAAAGATGTCTATCTTTAGACGTACTGTTTTATCAGTCAGTCTGACTTGGTTGGTTGGATCGATCTAAGTGTGCGCACCCGGGTTGGTTGATGAGAATTAACATGGTCTGAGAGTATGGACAAATGAGGAACGTGAAATTTACAAACCGAAGTCCAACTTGTTTAGGGGCACATTCGGGATTCACTCTGTCATTTCTTCATTTTCGGCAAACTATGATTTTCTTAAACTTTTATTTGTAGCAACATTCAAGCAAAGCAGATAACAAATGGCATTTCGGCTTGTTTATTGCTCATGTTTACAGACTTCAATGTGAACCTGAAAAATGCATTCCCACTCCTACAATTAGATCCGTTTTCGAAAGACAAGTAACCAACAGTTTTAAATTTCGAAAACGTTTACGAACGAATGACATGCCTATTTCACAAACAGACTATATAAGGTGAAAAATGAACACCTTGCAGTTTAAGGTAATACTAAAATGACTTGGAAATTGTATCTACAAGCCTCCACTGTTACCCGACATATTCTGTTATCAAACTTGTTTAAAGAGTACAAAAATGACAGATATAGTGACTTGGAGAAAAGCCTAACATCCTGGGGTACAAACGTTTTCCATGCTCGGGACACAGCGTATAGCAGGTGAAGTAACAGACACTTTCAGTGTTCAGCCTAAATGACCAGACGTTGGATGACGTGATAAGTGTGTTTTGAGATTTGCTTGGCCAACGAATCTATCCTGCATTGGCACAGCATCAAGTGTACAAGTTGCAGGGCAAAAATGGAGTGGATTTTCCTGTTATACTAATTATAACTCTTACTGCTCTTTTGAGGAACTGACTTTTCGCGCGGGGTTTGTGTTAAATGTCAACGAAATCAGTTCCGGACCACATCGCTGACAGTCGTGTAGAAGGAAAACTGTAGTAGTAGTAGCGGTGGCAAATGACATTTTTGTGAATCCCGATCGCGAGATCGTAGCGCTCGCAAATGCGACTGATTTCGAATAAATGCAATCCCGTTTGACATTCACGTCACCACGTCAATACGGGCCCGTCTCAAGTGCCTGTGGGGGTTTGTATTCATGTGCCACCATATGCGTCAGTAGCTACCGAGCAAAAAGAAAGCAGTCGAACAGGTTAAACTTAGTGTGTGCTGGATGGAAGCAACTGTGGCGTTTTTACCGATACCGATCGAGAAGAAATAATTGGTCAAAATTAATATCGTTTGGTACAGATAAAGACGGTCTAAAACTGACTATCGGCTCTTGAATCTCCACTCGACATTTGACAACCAGCGGCGACCACATTTCCGAAGTGGACTGTCACACGATTGCTAAGATAAATGAAAAAGTAAAAAAATACTTACCCCATATTTGTAATATACAGCAGCTAGAGCTACGCGTCGCAAGAGTATGAGTCATCGGGATCATGATTAAAGGTGCCGCTAACATGGAGCTTCGATTTGCAGTGGTAGTGAGGAAAACTGGTTCGGTTCTACCCATCGTAACCGAGTTTCTTTTGGGATGTGTTAAAAAAGTGAGTCCTTACGACAAATATTATGCTTTGATGCTTTGCATCTGACAGTGCGTACAAAAACTTACTGAAGACTACAATGGCCGAGCCTGATTTCAAGATGGTAAAGTAATTGCACTACGTGATGAACATCGAACGCCCAAGATGGATCGCTCAGTTTGTAGGTTTTATATTCGCCGAATTTATTTGCCACTTATTGTAACCAGCCAAACAACGTTGAATCAGAGCGCAATATGCGAAAACGAAGAGGCGATTTCCTTCGTTCCTACATGTATGTTCAGGAAACTCAGTTGTTTGCAGCCCAGATTGGATGAAGGCCATTTTCTAACCCTAATCTTTCTTATTCAACAATGGGCATGATCAGGTTTGTCGAAGTCGTCGTTTGTTTCAAGATATCGGTGGAACGACCATTTATGGCGCTTGCAATGCAATCTATCTGCTGTCTAAGAAAGCAGCCCGAGTAGATATATCTTGTTTGAAATGTCGTTTTTAGGGTAGAATTTAGCAACGATTTTTCCCTAGGAAAAAGATCGAATAAAGTTTTGATTATGATGAGGAAGACAATGACTTGTTGGGGAATGTTTTATCAATGTGAGACCGAAATATCAAATTCTTGTCTGACGGATAACTGAAAGAGATCTCATTTCGTTTGATTTTAGCCAACGAGCCACTCGAAATAAAAAGAGAATGAGTTTATTAAATTTTAAACCTCTGTCAAGGGTATCTGCCAACAATAAGCGTAAGAATCAGTAAAATTAATTGGCTGGTTGAGAGCAGTCGAGGAAAGAAGATAACATTATGAAATAAAGTTTATAAGCAAGCAATAACTAACTACACCACAAGCCAGTTTCATAAACCTATTCTGTTTGCATTCTACCATCAATAATCAGCCTCCATGTCGTGTAAGCAAAAGTGTTTTCCATACTGATTTACTCCAAGAGGTACGTGCCGCAGAGCAAACCGAGTGGATGATTGTGAAAAGGCAACTCATCACTTAAAAGCTGAGCTAGATGCTGACCAAAGGCTAACCAGTGTTAGTTTGGTGCACCGAAGACTGCACTCAAGAAATATCCGGTTAGAAGAACGAGCTATGACTAGCAATTACCAGTTCATCAGGAACATATTTGGATCCTGTTTAAAAGGCTTGGCCAAAAACGAAAAGTTGTGAAACGAGGCACGGTGACCATACTGATCAGCCACCCGGAATCATTTCTAGTGGTATTCATAGATGCCAGCATCTTTATATTTTGGAAAACGAACGCCCTAGTTCATGAACAAAAAACAAAGACTTTTATCTGAGCTGGCGTACAAGTACTAGACAGAACTAATTTTGAAGAGGATTTTGGAAACCACTGTAGCCGAATCTACTGATAAAATAAAACTACGAAATGGAACTCACGCAAAGTATATTAAGGGACTAAGGATTAAACCCAGTTGCGGACAGAAATATTCGGTTTGAGAGAGATTCTCAGTGAATTGTACGATATAAGCGAGGATATAAGAGGCTTGGAAGAAAACAATTTCATCACCACATCTTAATAGAACCATGTATGATGGAACTTAATTTCTCCAATATGGATAGAGAAAATGAGGCAAAACATCGTGGCAAACCATGAGACCGAAAAGTATTGCCAGCAATGTTCTTCCTTCTTTAAGCCCTGTTTTGTTTGCTGCATCTAATCAAACTATAGTTCAGCAGCCAGGAAAAACGATCCGCAGAGGAATTAAATAATCCAACTTTCAGGAGACAAAAGAACTAGCGAATCAAAGACAGAGGACTAAACGGGGGAAAATGCCGCATAAATCCTATGAAATTATTCAAATATTTTGTCATTTGATAAGCCAGACAGACTATGGAAATAGGAGTGAATCACTTTGGTTTATATGAAAAAAGAGACGGGTAAGGTGTTTTTGATTGTAAAACTTGCCTTGAGAAAGACTACCCACGGTAGTCGAAACGTTGGCGCATTACATCTACCAGCAACGCTGTTATTAATATTGTATCATTCATAGGTAAGGTGTTATATTCTAATGTATCTAAAGATTGCTTGTTAAGAAGGACTGAACCTTTATGAACAGTAGATGTATAGGATACAAGAGAGAATGGATCGAAAGTTTCGGGTGGATGAGGGATTTCGGCAACAGGAATAATCACGATAAATTCACAAATCACGAATCCAGCATTTCAGCACAAACTCATTTATCAGCGAAGTTATCGGGGTGCTAATTTGGAGAGCAATATGTGTGATGCAGCAGCGATAGACTAAGTATTGTATCTATTAAAGAGATAGCTAAAGAGCTTCACAATTCCATTTAGTTAACTTAAATCATGTAGCTTGCAGATAGGCAATAGCTCACAGTGTGCTTCCAGTTCGCCATTTACGACGACGGTAAGATAGCCAGTCACGTAACGTGAATCTCAAAGAGTCGGCTGATGCGAATATCAGTGGCGTATACTTTCAGCCTCCTATAAGTAAAAGCAGCCAAATTAATAGTGAAAAGGCATGCGCATGTTCGTATCAATCAAACCGGAACTCTATAGTAGTGCCAGTTAGCCAAGATCATCGACAGTGGGTTGGTAACCGGCTAGATGGGTAACCACTGGTTGACTTGGTTCAGACTCACTGAGTGCGCAGTCATAAGTAAGAAGTGACGGCACTCATATGTATGTAAGGTTTGTCAATGGCTAGTATTCTTCACCGAAACAGGTCTACCAAAAAGCGTTAGAAAGTTTTCCCTAAGATTAACGTCCCTTCTCGTGTTTCGCCTATTGAATCAGTGTAAAATGTTCGCAAAAATTCACTTCTGCACCCTGGGTAAACTACAATCCTGAAGTGCCTTACAGTCAGTCTGCGAACTTCAAATCTATGAGATTTCAGTGCTATTTTTGGATGGTGCATTCTACCTTATTCGGTTTCAGTGGAAACCATGAGATTCGCTAAGATAGTCGGATCGGCCCAGGAGTAGAAGGTGATTCTCAACGATCTCCCTGGATCAGGGACAAAAAGATCAGTTTAGATGTCTAAGGCTTCAAATACTGTCTTTCAGGTCTAATTTGGACTGTCCAGTTACTATTGTGAACATGATACTCCCGACAGCTCTTATTCATCGGCTCGACAGACGTGGATTTCAACCATAGTGGGCATTTCTCCGTTTACTGGACATTTTTTAAGTTATCATTCGCAACTAATGCTGACATTTGCTTGTGTAGTGAAAAACGCAAAGTGATTATTTTACTGATAATTCAACATTTTCACTGTCACAGTGCCATCACTGGAGGCGCGTTTGGAAACAACTACGAAGTCGATAAAGTGACAAGGCAGCGGCAATAGTGCAGCGAAACTGGGGTAGTCTGACCTTCTAGAATGGAGGACACTCAGTGGCAAGTTCAGAATGAGTTGAATTTTTGCGGCTGCCTTGTCATTCGCCATATTTAAACCCGAGCACAATTACAACCGTGTTATTTGGAGGTGACAAGTGTGCGAAAAGCGTTTTATTTCCCTACACCAATTTCAAGTCAATCAGGCGGGAAGATCTACAAAAAAATGCAAGCGAATCACTACTAGATTGTTTTTATCGTATGTTGTCAACTAATCTTCTCTCGTTTCGCGACGGTCTTGCTATTTTCCGTACTGTTTCGAGACGGTCGAAATTAGTTTTAGGCACTTCAAGGTTATTTGTAACAGCCATCCAACCGACCTGATTAAATCACACTGACATCGATCAGAGACAACCAAATTTACGTGGGGTTCGTTTGCGTGAACGAACTGCAAGCTGCATTGTGTATTACTGTATGATTTTCAGGCAAGCATGTGCCCGGAAGATCTCAAGATAGGAAAACATATTTTAACATACCTCATTAAATATTTGACACAATCGCGAATAATTTTGCTATGAGTCACAGTAGCAGGGGATTCAAAGGGAATCTCCAAGTGATTCATTGAATGACAGCATCATCCACCGAGACACCACGAAAGCACTGTATAGCTGTTTTATCCTCTTTACCGGTGCATATCCATTGCTCCTGAAGAGGGAAGCAACCTCGGGACAAACGACTGTGTCATTACGCTAACCAAGCCGATTCTCAACGTTTATCAAACATTGACATTGCATAATGCAGTGCCAAAGTCTGTCAATAAGCTTTAAAACACTTTATGAACGGCTCTCATGTAAGGAAGAACCGTGTAGAAAGGAAGAACATGACATACAACGGTACAGAATCCTACAACTTGATATTTCGCACTGGAAGTTCCTTCGCACCCGGAAGCAGAGTGCAATAAAGCAGTTGGGTCACTATTAAATAAAGAATCAAATAATATTCATTTTGAGTGACTGACCAGTTTGTCTGTTTAAAGAGATTTTGTCGGTGTTCTTATCACTGTCCATTTTCCATGTAACAGGAGTGGAACGACGAAAGACTTCGATGGAATCCGGCAGACTACAATAATCTGCGTATTGTCCGAATACCCTGTGAAAAACTATGGCTGCCAGATATCGTTCTCTACAACAGGTTAGTGATCATTGAATGCACACGAATCTTAGGTTTGAAGAAAACAAATTGCGGCTTATTTCAGTTAAATATGTGATAACGCACTGACTACTGGTATATAATTGAGTCGAAAGTATGACCACTATGAAAAATGAACGAATCGTGAAGTTTTGCGTCATTCGGTTTAGCCCAGTCTAAATTGAAAGTACGGTTGCTTGTGTTGCTAGGATGAGCGTCCAAAGTACTCCCCTGTAAATTAAACCAAGTTCCTATGAGATATATCATAGTAGGTGTCGTTTTGTGATAAATCATTACGTGGAATAAGAACGGTGCTCACCAACATATTTCACCAAAAACGCAAGTACAAATGCAAATGAATGGTTTTTAGACGAGTAGCACGAACAAACATAGTTTGCTTTCACACAATTATTAAGAAACAGAATGGGTCACTTATTATTACCGTATTTACGATCTCCCCAGTCAGCTGTCCACACGAATAAAAAGTTCTTTTTTTTTCTTTTGAAATTGGCAATTTCGATTGGAAACGAAGACAAACAGTATTCCGTCAGAGAATGGTTTCACAGAGCGTGTGTGACGTTTATGTTAAGTACTATGGTGTCCATTTGAAATATAAGGAAATTCCGCGGGATTCCACATAAATTAAAATGATTTGGTTCCAACTCGCAAACAATTCCCAGGTTACTGGAATCACTTGTGAGCACCTACTTTGTCACCAACTGCATGCGTTTTCCGACCCTTGTATTGCGATGGAGCCAAATAGCGGTTTACAGTTTGTGGTGGAGGACAAGACTAGTCTTGTTGGCCTGCACTTCTGAGAGACTGTAACAAGAAAGGTTAGCGTAGATGATGCACGAATCGATCCATGAAACTTATTCCAAAAGCAAATAGAAGTGAATCAGTCGATAGGATCGTTTACCTTGGATGAGATCATTCCACGGTGTTGTTAAATTGACCGACTTCCAACTTTTCTAACTTTCAGTTAGTACTAATAGGCATAGGACATAAATCAACAACCAATAGAAAAGGAAGCAACATTGAGCCGTTGAGGTGACGGTTGCCGCAGGTATGATTGGTTGTTGTTTTTCATATTTCTTCTCGGGACAAATCTCGCCAATCCGCCATAAGAAACAACGGAAATGCAGTGAATTCTGACATATGAATCAGCAACACGGTACTTCTTCTGTCTCCTTTGATTCATAAGAAACAGCTACCCATCGGTCATCTAACGGCCGTTTGTTACCTTGGAAATGCATCTTATCGACTGATTTACCCGCAGGTTCCGGTGATCATTTTAATCACATTCATATATGACATTAACCAAACTGTCCAGCATCAATTGTTGTCTGAAATTCGGTTCAACTATCATGCCAGTCCATAATGGGATTGTAAATCACCTGGTCGGTAATTATAAGGTGACACGATAAATTGACATTTAAACCAACACACTGTTTTCTTCCGTTGAAGATTTGTCCATCCATCCGCATAACAAAAATATTGGCGACAAAACCACACTTTCTAAACTTGTCTGTTTTGTGAGAACTAGTTTTGCCTAACTGACAAAAACATGCGGCGACTCACCGTGTGATTCTGACGTGGATTCATCAGTCATACACACTTCACACGACTCGCTCAAGATTCTAGGGGTATCCCTATTCGGTTTAGTGCATTTGAAAATCACACCCGTACCCGTATGAATCGAAAATGGATATGAAATTATCCTTCGTCTTTTTCTGATCGAATTTGTGCTATGTGATTCCGTTGGTATAAAGCGGACAGAGGTCTTTTGCGAAAGATGTTTAATTTGACACTTAGGGATACATAAAGAGTAAAAATTAAACGGATAAACTCAGTTTAGTGGCAGAGCATCCGTGCAAGTGACCGGATTCATGGTTAGAGTATGTCACCGCAACCGACATGCATGACCAGTGTTCGCCAACTGTAGTGAAAAGCCTTTTTCACAGGTGCATAACTATGCTAAATGAAGGTGTGACGGATGGGTATTGTTAGGTTGGACCTCGTTTCTTTCTTACCTTTGGCTTATTAGCAGTTTGCCATCGAAAACGTTTGCGCACGTGGCATCACAGACGCATGCTTATCCGGATAAATTTTCTTCCATGTCGGATTTACCCTGGTGTTGCTTAGGAAGCGTTATGACGAATGCTGATCTTCGAGTAGTCTAAAGGGTAAAATTCCGGAAAACCAGTAATAGAATTATCTTAAAAGCAAACTGATTCAAAATGTCACTAAATGTTTCGCTCTTTTTTACTGTCCCTGGTGTATTTTCCTCTGTAAATCGGTTATTTGTGACAGAATTTAGGTCTAGATGATGCTCTATTTAGATTCACCGTCACGGCTTCAACATGTGAAGTAAAAATTATCTTGAAAGTAGTTAATACCCTAGCATGCGGTCGAACGTTTGCGCATGAAGTGACAAGAGCGACAATCAAAATCCAATGAAAGACTGCCTATGGAAATGCCACAGGCGCCTATTTTCAAGATTATCGGCACTTCTTTACACTGCAGTTGATTGAGGCACTTTAATTTTATTCGGCTTGCTGTCTAAGTAGTTCGTAAAATAACCGCTCATCTGTGCTCATTGTAGATGGACCAGATCGGTTCATAGTAAAGAGAGAGTTAGTAGGAGTTTCGTTTTGGTAATTGTGTTCTTTCGCCCGACCTGGTGTTCGAAGGTGAAAAATCAGCGCAACATTCTCGATCGAATTACGACAAATGACCGATCTTCGCCTGTGGTCGGAGTATAGAACACTGCTTGATAAATGTCACAGATAAGTTAAGGGGTCTGCAATTGGGTACCGCGTTATTTTTGTCCTAACAATGTTACCAACGGCTATCGCTTTCACGCTTCGATGCAGAAAAATTTCGTATTTTTGTAAACATATCCGTGATAGCACATCATGGAAACAAAATAGTAGAACGAATCTGATGGAAAAGCGATGATATGATATGCCTTTTGGATGGCATCCTGTGGTGAATATTCAATATATTCTATCCGGTTACTATTGTTTCGTGAATGTTAAAATGTATCTGGTTCGTTGCAGTAGCAAACTATACTCTCTACCAATTATCTTATCTTACCGTACCTTGGCTTCGGCCACCACTCGGCCGTACTGAAAAAAGTAAACAAAAAACTGCGGACGAACAAAAAGAGCATACTAGGTGGAATGACTTTGATGCAGATGAGCAATTTTGTATGCAATACAACCACAGACTGCGGCCGTTAGTCACATTATTATCATCCATAGCGGCCCCCTCAAAAATAGGTGTAAAGTGACCGAGCACGCTACTTTTACTCTTTTGGTCTTCCACATGACAAACATCACCCGGACTCGCTTTTAATCACGGACTACAACAGTGGGCAACACGCACAGGAGAAGTCTATCGGTAGTCCTATGTTCCACTTTCCCACCACCAGATGCTGCTTACGTGTTGATATCGTTTTGCGGCTGGCATTGTACAGTGCCATAATGTAGGACCTAATAACAGCAGAAACGACAGGCTGTTTTCCTCAGGCTTATATGCCAACACTGTCGGAGCAAAGATTCAGAAGATATCGATATTGACCGTAGCAAGCATAAAAATTCAGCGGTCAAATACCGGGCATATGAATTGACGAAGCAACTGATAACGTACAAAACGAGCTGCCGCCTGTCACTACGGACAACACTTAGAGGGAATGGTAGTTTAATTTCCAATATTTTTCTATTTCGTTATCCAAAGAACACAAAAGTGACGAGATTTATTGCAAGATATTCCATATACTTCTGTCAAAGATTCCTATCGGCGGGATGACAACACAAATTCACTTCACTTAACTGTAAAAAAAACCTTCGCTGTCGTGTGATCAATTCACCTGTGACCATTTCGTGCAAGCATATTCATTCGGTACTCATGTATGTAGCTGCAACTGGTTTTTGAGTACCATTCGTTCGGTCTATGAAATTTGCACAGTCCGTATTTTTCAAAAACCATGTGACGGCAATCAGCGACTCCCATGTTCCAGACATTATGTGTATTCGATTAACCAACTTACTCTCTAAACATTTTATTGCATTGTCTTGAATGTATACTTCGATAAGTTAAGAAACTTACATTGCAGTCAACAAAAAAGAACGCATTCATTACTGCACATGGTAAAAACTGATACTGGCGACGTGGAAGCAGAAAAAGATTGGACATTAAACAATCCACGATCAGTTATGAAAGTCTAAAAGCAGTTCTACCATAGTTTATTCCTTCTCAACCATAAACACTGATGCGGGACGGAAAATGTTTATACTTTGAACGAATAGATATATGTGAGCGATGAGGAATGCACATCGTTATGTAAAGGATGGGTAGGATTTGGTAGAATGTCCTTGGGAAATGTTTCGCAGGCCTCGATGTCTAAGCCATATATTTCATCAAGAAAATAGCCAACAGAAATGGAATAAACATGACAAAAAACCTTGCCCAGTAAGAAAAGACGGTCCTCGAACAGACCCGGAAAATAACCGAGGAGCATTAGGGTAAAACAGGGAGAACACACTGATCGACAAAAAGGTAACAGCAGTCTGACCTACGCCGAAGTGTCTCGGTTTACGGATTTGAAAAGGCAAGCAACATATTCGTATAAGAATTTCGAATATACAAAAGGACCAATGTAGATCGGTGCAAATTGTGACATCTAAATAGTTTACTGATTCGAGTATGGGAAGGGAACGTCATCAGTCACCAAATGTTCACTAATGAAAAGCGCGCGGGAAACTGTGAAACGGTGTCCAAAATAGGTAGATGTATTAGGGTAAGGACCGAAATGTGGAAAAGAGTTTCGAACTATGCGCAAATTTCCTGAGAGAGATGTAAAGTCAAACTGATTGGACGTTTACTGAAAGAGTAAGACCCCATCGGCATAGCTGAGAAGTGAAATATGTTGATCAGCAGACAAATCACTGAGGTAACTAATGAAAGGATGAAGTGAAAAAGCTCCTTGAAGAACATCGGAGTTGGTAAGTAAGAAAATAGGTAATTGAAAACCAACCATGGTTGGTTGAGTTCTATCGAAAAAGTGGCCTGTAAACCATAATAGTGTGGGACGGAGCCATCTGAAAGACTAAAGCTTAGGGAGAAGATGAAGATGGAAACGGATTCAAATGCAGCGCAATAATCCAAAAAAAATTGGCGGACTGATTTCATGGAGGTGTTTAAACATTTAGGAACGAGATGCCAGATTGAGGCAACTGTATTCAGAGCACATCTGTTTGGCTTACACTTAGAATGAAATAGATAATTAGTGAACGCAAAGAGGGAACGCAGGCGACTGAGAACAGCAAGCCCAGGTAATTTAGGCGCAGGAAGCTTAGATGAAATATCGGAGTTTGTGTGTCTGGGGATGGGAACAACCGTAGAAGTTTTCCACTGAGCCAGTACAACACCGGCCACAGAAGAATTGTTGACGAGCGCATCCATGAAGTACGACAGCGAAATTGGCCTTGATTTGACAGGAGAGATACATAGGCTGTCTGGACCAACAGAAGATGCATTGTTGAATATTCCCTCTGCAGAAAATGGTTCGAGTTCTGAAGAAACAGGTGTTGTACAGGGTGGTAAGGTGACGGAAGATGGATGAATAAATGCGGTATACAGAATGTTGACATCTACATCGGTGACCGAAAGAGATACCGGCACAGAAGCTTGGTTCTGGGTCAAAGAGTTTTACTATCAGAAGTTTCTAAAAACTGATTGATGAAGGACAAGTTCAAGAAGTTTATCTTCCGTCTGACTAAGACGGAGTAGTGTCAAAGGGGCTTAGTCATGAAATTCATAGACAGTTTTCCTTAGTTTGCTGAGGGATTTCATTAAAAGTGCTATCCCACTTTTAGTATAGAATTTGGTCTCAATGCGACAGCGTAGGTCAAAAATTGCATCCAAAGCATTTGTGAATGACTTAGGCGCAGAGATGGAGTGTTCAAAGAAATACCAAAAAGATACGCCAGAGAGGGACGGCTGAAGCAGGCAAATATTTGTGTAATGCGGATTCTTTGTCTTAGGCTTGATCAGTTTCTTCCTGACAGATAAATGGGTAAAGTATGATTACATGTTGGGTCTTAGGGAAGTGAGAGTGATCAATAGACGAAAAAGTATCCTGCAATTGTGAATGATACAGTATGATTAGCGATTACTCTGACTAAAATTGCCTTGTCGCCGATAGGTATAAGACATAGGTCAGCTAAGCCAAAAGAGAGTTAGGGATGGGTAGAAGCGTGGTTGGACTCACAAATGGCAAAGAATAAACGGTCAAACAATGGCAGTAGAAGAATAAGTATTAAGGCATTGTAGAAGAGACTGATATCATGAATTAAACAAATCAGAGCAATGCACACATTACTAA
>LUCM01006041.1:115640-205316 GCA_008360955.1 Fasciolopsis buskii
AGCAAACTATACTCTCTACCAATTATCTTATCTTACCGTACCTTGGCTTCGGCCACCACTCGGCCGTACTGAAAAAAGTAAACAAAAACTGCGGACGAACAAAAACGAGCATACCTAGGTGGAGATACTTGATGCAGATGAGCAATTGTATTCAATACAACCACAGACTGCGGCCGTTAGTCCACATTATTACATCCATAACGGCCCCTCAAAAATAGGTGTAGAAGTGACCGAGCACGCTACTTTTCTCTTTGGTCTTCCACATGACAAACATCACCCGGACTCGCGTTTTAATCACGGACTACAACAGTGGGCAACACGCAACAGGAGAAGTCTGATCCGGTAGTCTATGTTCCACTTTCCACCACCAGATCGCTGCCTGTACGTGTTTGATATCGTTTTGCGGCTGGCATGTACAGTGCCAAATAGATGTAGGACCTAATAACAGCAGAAACGACAGGCTGTTTTCCTCAGGCTTATATGCCAACACCTGTCGGGAGCAAAAAGATTCAGAAGATATCGATATTGAACCGTAGCAAGCATAAAATTTCAGCGGTCAAATACCGGCATATGAATTGACGAAGGCAACTGATAACGTACAAAACGAGCTGCCGCCTGTCACATACGGACAACACTTAGAGGGAACTGGTATTTAATTTCCAATATTTTTCTATTTCGTTATCCAAAGAACACAAAAGTACGAGATTTATTGCAAGATATTCCATATACTTCTGTCAAAGATTCCTAATCGCGGAATGACAACACAAATTCATACTTCACTTAACTGTAAAAAAAAACCTTCGCTGTCGGTGATCAATTCACCTGTGACCATTTCGTGCAAGCATATTCATTCGGTACTCATGTATGTAGCTGCAACTGGTTTTTGATTACCATTCGTTCGGTCTATAAATTGTGCACAGTCCGTATTTTTTCAAAAACCATGTGACGCAATCAGCGACTCCCATGTTCCAGAACATTATGTGTATTCGATTAACCAACTTACCTTCTAAATCATTTTTATTGCATTGTCCTTGAATGTATACTTCGATAAGTTAAGAAACTTACATTGCAGTCAACAAAAAAGAACGCATTCATACTGCACAATGGTAAGAACTGATACTGGCGACGTGGAAGCAGAAAAAGATTGGACATTAAACAATCCACGATCAGTTATGAAAAGTCTAAAAGCATTCTACCATAGTTTATCCCTTCCTCAACCATAAACACTGATGCGGGACGGAAAAGTTTATACTTTAACGAATAGATATATGTGAGCGATGAGGAATGCCACATCGTTATGTAAAGGATGGGTAGGATTTGGGTAGAATGTTCCTTGGGAAATGTTTCGCAGGCCTCGATGTCTAAAGCCAATATTTCATCAAGAAAATAGCCAACAGAAATGGAAAAACATGACAAAAACCTTGCCCAGTAAGAAAAGACGGTCCGTCGAACAGACCCGAAAATAACCGAGAGCATTAGGGTAAACAGGAAGAACACATCTGAGCGACAAAAGGTAACAGCATCTGACCTACGCCGAAGTGTCTCGGTTTACGGATTTGAAAAGGCAAGCACATATTCGTATAAGAATTTCGAATATACAAAAGGACCAATGTAGATCGGTGCCAAATTGTGACATCTAAATAGTTTACTGATTCCGAGTATGGGAAAGGAACGTCATCAGTCACCAAAATGTTCACTAATGAAAAGCGCGCGGGAAACTGTGGAAACGGTGTTCCAAAAATAGGTAGATGTATTAGGGTAAGGACCGAAATGTGAAAAGAGTTTCGAACTAATGCGCAATTTCCTGAGGAGAGATTTAAGTCAACTGATTGACGTTTACTGAGAGGTGAAGTACCCCATCGCATAGCTGAGAAGTGAAATATGTTGATCAACAGACAAATCACTGAGGTAACTAATGAAAGGAATGAAGTGAAAAAGCTCCTTGAAGAACATCGGAGTTGGTAATAAGAAAAATAGGTAATTGAAAAACCAACCATGGTGGTTGAGTTCTATCGAAAAAGTGGCCTGTAAACCATAATAGTGTGGGACGGAGCCATCTGAAAGACTATAAGCTTAGGGAGAAGATGAAGATGAAACGGATCAAATGCTCAAGCGCAATAATCCAAAAAAAATTGGCGGACTGATTTCATGGAGTGTTTAAACATTTAGGAACGAGATGCCAGATTGAGGCAAATGTATTACAACAAGACATCTGTTTGGCTTACACTTAGAATGAAATAGATAATTAGTGAACGCAAAGAGGGAACGCAGGCGACTGAGAAACAGCAAGCCCAGGTAATTTAGGCGCAGGAAGGCTTAGATGAATATATCGAAGTTTGTGTGTCTGGGATGGGAACAACCGTAGAAGTTTTCCACTGAGCCAGTACAACACAGGCCCAGAAGAAAAATAGTTGACGAGCGGATCCATGGAAGTACGACAGCGAAATTGGCCTTGATTTGACAGGAAGAAGTAACATAGGCTGTCTGGACCAACAGAAGATGCATTGTTTGAATATTCCCTTGCAGAAAATGGTTCGAGTTCTGAAGAAAAGGTGTTGTACAGGGTGGTTAAGGTGACGGAAGATGATGAATTAATGCGGTATACAGAAATGTTGACATCTACATCGGTGGAACGTAACAGAGAGAAGATCCGCACATGAAGCTTGGTTCTGGTCAAAGAGTTTTACTATCAAAGAATTTCTAAAAACTGATGATGAAGGACAGTTCAAGAAGTTTATCTTCCGTCTGACTAAGACGGAGTAGTGTCAAAGGGGCTTAGTCATGAAATTCCATAGACCAGTTTTCCCTAGTTTTGCTGAGGGATTCATTAAAAGTGCTATCCCACTTTTAGTATAGAATTTTGGTCTCAATGCGACAGCGTAGGTCAAAAATTGCATCCAAAGCATTTGTGAATGACTTAGCGCGCAAGAGATGGTGTTCAATAGAATACCAAAAAGATACGCCAGAGAGGACGGCTGAAAGCAACAAATATTTGTGTAATGCGGATTCTTTGTCTTAGGCTTGATCAGTTTCTTCCTGACAGATAAATGGGTAAAGTATGATTACATGTTGGGTCTTAGGGAAGTGAGAGTGATCAATAGACGCAAAAGTTCCTGCAATTGTGAATGATACATAGATAGCGGCGGAAAGATCGGGATGATTGCTGATTTTTTGTCTAAAATTGCGTTGTCCCTGACAGATATAAGACATAGGTCAGCTAAGCCAAAAGAGAGTTAGGGATGGGTAGAAGCGTGGTTGGACTCACAAATGGCAAAGAATAAACGGTCAAACAATGGCAGTAGAAGAATAAGTATTAAGGCATTGTAGAAGAGACTGATATCATGAATTAAACAAATCAGAGCAATGCACACATTACTAATGATCGTACCACGATTAGAGAAAATATGAGGTGACTTTCGTTCATCAGACAGAAAAAATTGTGTTCTAGAGGTTTTTTAACCATTTTTCGCTAAAAACACAAGTCCCGTCGGTTTTTGTGAGCAGTTGCATAGTGTGTTTGTATGTGGTTTTAGTGTGAACATCAAACTTTATTATATAGTAAACTATTCACAAATCCGTTAAAGATCTGTCGTGAACACAAGCAACCTCGTTACAAGCCATTTGGTGTCAGAACAAAGCAATACCTCATACAGCAGTCGAAGGTCCAGGTAGGCCTTTCACACGAAAAGGAGTCTTGTAAAATGGGACGTCAGTATAGAAGTGCCGGCTCAACGAAAGCTTCAGAAACTACTGGTATTTAAAAATCGTTTTTGGTGCCCGCTTACAGCGATTCACAGTGCCGTAAATTTGCCGTAAATCTGGAGCACATATTGGCGGCACACGTCCTTCGGTCGAATGCAAAGTGGCGGTCACACTGATATAGTAAGATTGTAATATGATCCATGTGATTTAAATGAATACATTTGCCATAACCGACCATTTTGCAGGAACAGGGGCTATTATTCAGCTATGCACAAAAGAGCCAAAGCATTTGGTCTCCTATATTACGTTGACTAAACATCTTCTGAAGTTCAGTGGCATAGCGGGCCCCATAGCCAATCATGGGAGCATGAATTTTGACATGGCTTTCAATAACTTTACTTCCAGTCATTCGATCAACGAAACCTTCAAACATTTGATCACGATCCTCTACCACGTCATTGTTTAGACTAGTTATGAAAAACTGATCTTAATTATTGAAGTTCGAGTATCATTTTCCGTCCGAAAAATAGAAACTGATATTTATTATGAACTAAATTTGTCTGCCGAAACGTTTTAGTTATAATCCGACATCAATCTTTCCCAGTCAATTGGTCACCATTTAAAGAACGAATTTACGACCTACGAAAAGCATGCATTTAATATATATATATATATGAAATGTTGAAGATAATAATGATATAATCCACTTTTGCACAAAGACTGAAACTGAGAATATATCCAACAGTAAATTCGTCGGTTAGGTAAAATGAGTCATGTTTTCCGCTACATTCCATAGCAGCTATGTAGCACATTGTATTCTGATGCAACACGCTTTCGTAGGTGTGCGACAGGAAGATGGCTAGATAGTAGATAGATAAAGAGATTAAGTGTATTGGTAGGTCACATTAACTACACATCCCAGCTGCACTAACTGGGCTCCAGATTCATTTTTTGTTGTCCAACTCCTACCTGCCTTTTCCTAAACAGCGCAGATGATTACACCAGCGGATACATGCAAATCAAGGCCATGGTGCATAGCACAGGCAACGTGTTTTGGTCACCACCAGCCAAACTGCGTTCTGCCTGCAAGATCGATATAACCTACTTTCCGTTTGATGACCAGTCGTGTATGATGAAGTTCGGTTCTTGGGCTTACGATGGATGGCAGCTAAATATTACTAAAAGGTAAGTCTGATCAGTGGAACAAGTTGTGGTAATTAATTGGTTTTGGAATCCATTCATAAGTTTGCAGTAGAACTTTTAGTAATGATTGTCGACTTACCAACGCACTATACTATGTTCCTGATTAGATCATAAAGATCGGTGTCCTGGATTTACAGAGATGACTGTTGCAAGTTGAAGCTAAGAGGTGGTGAAAAGCTTGCAAGGACTTCGTTTCGATCCGGTAAGTTATGAGATAATGAAGACAGACGGTGTCTGGCAAAAAGGACTGTCCAACGAGACCGTTTTCACCTAGGTAAATGTCGCACGAGGTAAAGACCTGAGCTACTGGTAGCCAGAAGGCAGACGGGGAACGAAAAGCTCAGCATAATGCCGGAGTGAGGAAAAAGTGGTCCGATTTTGTGATGAGCTCAGTGGCAAACGGGGAAGTGTTCGAAATGAAAGTCAAAGGAGAGAAAATGAATCCGAGAAATATGAGGGGAGCTCCATCTCATACGCTGCTATATAAACCATTTGATGAAGGCAAATGAAAAGAAAGCAATCTTGTTCACCGGCCAGAAGCCATTTTGATCGTTCTCGCTTGATTGAGCATGGTAGGACTGAACTTGAATCCAGGCGATCGACTGAAGTCTCTAGGGATTGCTACAGCGACTAACCGATTTTAAAACGACTGTGAATGAACCTTCAGTGTCCACTGAGTTTCCTTATTGACCAAGTGTTCCACTACTGACCTTCAAGTAGTCTTTGCGGTACCAAGCCAGATCCTCTGGATCAACCTGTCACGGCAATAACAAGTATTGTCAGATACACAGAGGCAAATGAATTGATAAGGTCGCATTAATGTGGTGCCCAATGGTAGCCGATCTGTAAGTTGTGGAACGATAACTGGATGATCTGAGTGGAATGATTTTCACTCATTGTGTTGAAACCTTCTCATTCACTTGGTATGATGCACCTTGAAAATTACTCATTGACACTGTCGCTTACGTAGGCGAGAAAGATGAATGCTTCCTTTATGAGCACTGTTAGTTGCTTGATTTTTGGTTTGGCTTCTTTCACGAACCGTTCAAACAGCTTTCTGAATACCTTCTATCATGAAAGATGTTGAACAATAGATTCGGTTCCACCTCTTGTGGTCCAGAAACGCAAATCGTCCTCTCTGGTTGTGCTAGACTTCTTATCAGGGTCCATTTAGGCTTCAGTGAATCTTAATATAAGTAGATGTACTGACCCACCCAAGTCGGCTTTCCTTAGGCCTTTCTCTCACTCGGTTCATCCTAGTTCTTTGATGGGATCACATCAAGAGGGGAGATGGAACCATCTTTTCCCAACTACATAGTAAATCGAATGCAATTTGCGGACATGAGTGAAATGTCCAAACATCTCATGGGTGCACATATTCATATTGGATATTGCAAATGCATCATCCACATAGCGATAGTAGATATCAAGAGCCGCAATTTCACTGCCTAGTTCTTTTATTTCAGGTTTTCCATTTAAACCATCTGCAACTGGCAATCCTATTTGGAAGACTGTTCATCGCAAAGGAATTAAACCTTAATAGTACATCGCACAACAAGCCCTTTCAGGCAGGACATGGTGATTCTGACATTCATTCAATGTTGCTCCATATAATCACCATCTCTGTTAACGAGAGGTTGGTGAAACCAATAAAACGTCAAACGGGGAAAATGGCGTTTCTGAAATTGAGGGTTTTAACAATTTCAACGAATTAAAGCACCTCCTGAAAACTCCTTGTAGATAACTTCTCTCGAATTGCTCCCAATAATTAAGTCAGCCATTTCGACAACGAAAGATACGAGAAACCTGAATTCAAAAGTACTGGCTTTATGGAACAGTTATGCTATATTTGTCGTACCAGTAAAGGATTATTCAGGCGAATCCAAGAGCACCATACGGCTTGGTTGAGCAAGTGAATCACCAACACCGTTGGAAGCTCAGTTGTTTAACGCCCGGTCACTAAGGGCAATCAGTGGGCAAGGGAAATTCATTCACGGTCATCCAAGGAAATTCAGGACATCCATCTGATTGATTTAATCAAGAACATTGTTTAATGCCTTAGTAAAGCGATAATGGTACGAATTTGTAATCCTGAACCATGTGAATAGGAACAATTGCTTCACAATTTGCAAATTCACTGGCGAAATTAACGATAGTCGATACGTTGAATAACCCAATTAACTGTCAGTGTAAGGTACCAAGTTTTCTTTTCAAATATGAGAACTGAAATCCCTTAGTTGGCTTAAGGCTGATTCCGCTGGAAGACTTCTTTGATCCATGAATATACTCCATGACCAACAGGAACCCTGCACTAAGATTAACAGGGGTTCGTTCTCCGATGTCCAGACTAGCCTGTAGGATGTTGAGCGCAGTAGAGCTGATTCACTATATAACCTGGGCAGAATAATTGACGGTGATTACCTACTAAACGAGGTTACAAATTCACGTCAAGTGAATACAAATGGTGTTCTCTCCCCTGGCTATCTCGTAAAAAAAGGAAAACCGAATTAAAAAGGTGACGTGCAAAGTAACTGGCTGTTGCATTAGTGCTTTTTCGGATGTGAGGATGGTAGTTGGGTTAGCGATCACTGTTATTTGGCTTTACTATTTGTATCCGCATCTGTCAGATATAAAGGTCACAAAATGACAACAAATTATGATTGGTTGCGAATGAATAATCTGTTTACCTATTAAGAGGAGTATCTCTAAATAATAGAAGTTTTGAGTACTTAGGTAGTTTGTGAGGCTGTGGTCAGTTTACTAGGTCTTCCGGCATCTAGCATTATTTCCCTTTGCTAACTCCGAGTTCTTGAAACTCTCTTTTGAACGTTTTTTAAATATGTAAATGGAACTGCAATTTAATTGCGCTGAAAGGAAACCAGTCAAATTCAACCATTAATTACTGTTTAACAATTCAAAACACCCCTTTCACTCACGAGTTAGGCATCCAACAAATCGAACCAGATTATAGGTGGCCTCATCGAATTCCTCACTGGTTGGATTTCTAATAAAATAATACAGTGTCGAGGATAAAATTTAATCAATTCATTGTGTACGAGTATTTCAGCAAAGGACTGCCCCACAGCCATGCATTCAAAAGTAGGAGGAATAGTACTGTAAATAAAGACCATGTAAAATTGTATTTTCTGATAAAACCAATATTTAAATATATGCATACATGTGCATATACCTACATTCGTGCGAATTCTACAAGAATGTAGTTTAAGCATTCTAATCAAATTATTCTATTGCACAGCTCAAAGGAACAACCAAACAAGTTTTGATTCCAGACTAAAGCCATTTGTAGAACTATCCAAGTGTGAATAGCATCTGCCATCGGAGGCACGGGATGTAACACATGTTTGCTTTGTCAGGTGAGCTACGATGGTCCCGACGAATCCTTCGGGAAATTCAGCTCTTATAGCCATGCTGCGAACTTTCACTGTTTTTGATGCCTTGTGTTTAGATAATTTAGGCAGGTGTTCAATGGCCCTCAGGTGAAACGTCGGTATACCGTTTGGCTCCTCCGTTAGAGGACACGAGGTTCGAACCCTTGGGTTGTGTTCGTGAATGGGTTTGACTCATATCAGTGTGAAACACGTCACAAGAGGATCTATCTTGACCGCTCAGAATCGGTCAAATTTCAACTTACTAGAACACTCTGAAAACCAATACATTATCATCCTGGTCTCTCGGAGTTATATTATTCCGAACTCATTCAATGCTATCTTAACATGTACGATATTTTTGGATCAGAACTCGTCGATCCACAAGGTTAATGCTTCGTGATAAACACTAATTGTTTCCATCCAACATTTTATTCAATTCTTACCCTTGTAAATTTTTGACAAGTTACATTTTACAAAGGATTTGTCGTACGCAGAATAACGGAATAAGCAACTTTTAGTAAACCAACCATTGCATATGTGAGGCAGAACGTTCCAACCAGATTACACGCAAAATCAGCTTGATCTGGCGAAGGTGATTTCAGAAGGCAATTAAGGGAACTTCAAAAAAATCAGTTTCATTAGACACCGTGATCCAGCAGACAAAAGATAAGCAGCTCCAACTGTAAAACGATCACCGAAATCTGTGGTTTCCGTTCCATATATTATCCTCCATTGCTAATAATGTTAGTGAGACAGTTGTTTCATTTATGTATTATATGGCCAATCCGTAACCAACGGAAGAGCTGTCAAATGAGGAACAGTTGTCTTTCGAGGAAAACGACTAGAAACCGACAATGGTGGATATGAAAGCTGCAAAAACAACACGTTCACAACTGCAGCATTCATGATATGTACTGCATCACTCTTCACCTACTTGTTAATATGAGTAACCTGCAGGAATTTTTATCACTTGCCAAGTTAAAACACGGTAACCAACGACAGTTATCAGGGTCCTCAGTTTTTCTGGAGAATCTTGATTGTTTTATCCTTTGGTTTAGAAATACTGAGAAGACAGGAGACCATGATTAAGTTTAACAAGTGAAATATCCGAAATGTTTCTCGTCTGGATTGCATGAACAAAAAAACACTTTCCACTCTATTTTGCAGAATGACGGCATTTTTGCGATTTATCGAAGGAAGCAACTCTAATTGCGGTTAGATAGACTGTGGTTGGGGAAAATAAATTCGCCGAAATCAGCCTTGAAAAAAAAGAAATTTCTATAAGAGCACAAATATGTACAGTAAAAAGTATGATGGAATCTAAAGTTTTCACGTTGCTATCTAATGGTTGTGGCTGAACCATTTCAAACCTAATGGGTGGTTGGGATGCAAGGCCGTTCCCCGGAACGTGATCTAGTTATGCATTTGTATTGAAGATGAGTATGTTGTGTTGATTTTAATTACAATTATTTACATTATACATCTTTCCTACTAGACATGAGAAAGTGGACATGTCAAATTATGTTCAAAACGGCGAGTGGGACCTTCTCAAGGTCACAGTTGAGAGATTTGAGGTAAGAAAAGTGTTTGAACCACTGAATTACATCCTTTTACCGTACAATGCTTTTTCAGTATATCTGTGTGCACATTAATGCATCCAAAGTATCAGTGCATTCACTGTTTGGACATAAAGTGAAAACAGTTGAATTCGCTTCTTTGAGAACAGTTGTTGTTACGATTCAGGCATACTGCATACCTTCATTGTATCTCGACCACTAAGTTTGGTATTTAAACGGGATTTGATTCCTCAATCTTCAGAAGTGTGCCCAGTGTTCCAGGAGAAAAACAATATGCAGGGATTCTCTTATTTTAATACACTAAAAAGAACAAAATCATGCAAACTAATGTTCCAACGAACATGGAGTCGTTCGGTGTACTGCTTCTCTTTCAAAATCCAAGAATACAAAGGAATGGCCCGATCACAGAATGAAGTGCAATTGCTTTAAGTTCTGTAATATTTGCAATATTTTATATAGATTGACAAAGCACAAGGTATCGAATCAAAAATTTCCAAGTCAACTCAAGTCAACTAATGCTTTCATGAAAACGGTTGTGGATGGATTTTCAGCTGACAAAATGGAAGATGATGCAAAAGTCTCCCCACTGAGAGAAATTATGCACCCAATCGAGCCCCAAATTCGGATGGTCACAGGCTCCAAGCAGCCAAAGTGTACGGACGAGCCTCGATCTGGGGTCAGGGAGTCTGCGGTAGCCTTAGCCACAGTGTCAACTAAGTCGCAAAGTTACATGCAAACGGATCTACTTAGCAGTAATCCTTTGAATAGTAATTTTACTCTTAACCGACATAGAGAAAAGCTTCAATGAGTGGTCTGGGCTACCACATCAATCGACTATTTTTTAGTGTTGTAAGTGTTGTACGTACTCCCGGTGGTTGTGATCCTCCTTGAGTTTGCTCACACTGACTGATCCTGTTTTTAATGAACTTCCATTCTATTTTTATCTCTTGAACTCCGCAGCGAACTGATTTCTCGTAAGACAAAGAAAGCGGCAATTTTCTGGCCGATAACTCAATAGATCTTGACATCTTTTCTCTGGTTTGATGAATACTCAAATTGATTTAGTTAGCCAACCCTGTATTTAATGGTAATCCATGTTGGCTTTATGAACCTCTCGACTACCGTCTGAGCTTTGTTTATGTCCTCTTGCTGGTAGATCGTCTATCCGTGTTGCGAGGAGCCGTATCCGGACTTGCGATTCACTATCTATATGCGACGTCGCACACTCTACTACTTGTTCAACATCATCTTTCCTTGTCTCTGGTTGACGGTACTCAGTCTGATCAGTTTTTGGCTCCCTCCAGACTCCGGTGAGAAGATCACTTTGGGTATCACTGTCCTACTGGCATTTAGCGTCTTCATGCTACTGATCGCGGAGAATATGCCGGCAACAAGTGAATTTGTGCCGCTGATAGGTAAGTCAATAGCCGGCTGTTCTGGAGAGACATTTCTATCTGCAGGAGTTGCCAGAAAATCTACAAGGAATAACGTTCAGATCAAGCTGTCAAATTTTGTATGGTATAAAGTGGGAGTCAGTTCTCATGTAGGCTGCGGGACTTCGCCGTTCAGAGTTACCGACGCAGGAACACTATCTTCTGCATGGGTGCTACTGAAAAATGGTTCCTAAGCCAATCAAGACACTGGGTTGACAAAATATTGTACTCTGTCTTGGGCAGTCTCGACTGATTCGTAACAGGCTGATTTGCCAGTATCTGGCAGGATATGTGAAATGGTTTTATAATTACCCTGCCAATTCTAATAACAACTTTTGTGTTCGTAGTTTTTAGCTTCGGATTCACGTAGAATAGTCCTTTGGCAAGTTTTGGTCTCTTTAAACCTCCCATTGTTAAGGGAGGGAAGATTAAGTCATAGCAGAAACCGCTTAATCCTACTGACCAAACGAGCTTTCCTTTTGCAAAAAGGGTAATTGCAAAATATTCGACATCATGTTTATGTGATCACATGCGACACCAAGATGAATTCAATATAAAAGTCCCAAGCTGAACGGAGCAGACGTCGCACAGATAAAATATGGTCGATTAAATGGTCGATCAAATGCTTTCAGAGGAATCTGATTCTCTATCTCTCACACAAACAAATCGGTTTGTTTGATCTGTGTCTGCAAAAACATAATTGTTGGCGTGAGTGACTTTACTCCCGCATTCTCAAACTGCGCCGATTTCTGCTTTTTCTTCTGCCATAAAGGTACTCATCCGAGCTGAAAATAAAAATAAGCAACAATCTTAGAACGGGAGCATTGATTGGTTGATATCTGAGTTCGTTAAAGTAGTTCTAAACTCGTCTTTCAGCACAGTCGTTTTGCTTTGTTAAAGAAAAGATCAAAATATCGTCAGAAACACAAGCAGAAAGAAAAAAAGTAAGCGTAGTTGCTTAAACTTTTGCGGGAGAAACTGTCCTCGATAGCTTTGGAATAGGGTCTTCGTAGTGGTATTCGTACCAACCAAAGTGGGAACCGCGAAAACACGGAGAATGGCTTATTGTATCATATCATGAAATCTGTAAAACTTACTCATGAAAGGTGTGTGAACATGCATTTGAACACAACTGTCGATTTGCGCAAACTGTATCTGATCAATATTATCTTATTCTAAATGGTACCGCACAGTATAAACATATATTCAAAAGACTCTGCTGAATAATCGGATCGGTGACCATACAAGGTTTCCAGAGGGTTTGTAAAGGAATGACATGGGTACAAATGTGTTGGATCGATGGATGACCGTTGATTGGAGTAAATATCAAGTAAATTCTGTTTATACATTCATTTCTGCCGTAAATAAAAAAGCTTTATCGTTGGTTGTCCAGGATATCGGCATTCTCCGAAAATACTTCGGTAGTAGACGTGGATCGTTTACCAGTTTCCATTTGAGCTGGATTCAACACACATTTATTGGCAGAAGTTACATCTAATGCAAAAATTCACCCTAGGCTATCAAATCAAATGATCCGATCAAATTCATACATGTTTCGGTTTGTGATATGACTTTTCCCGAAAATCTGTCTACCGTATTATGGCTCCGGATGGCTAAAACATCCTGAATCAACCAAACGATGACTGGACTATGGCAAAGGTGCATAAGTTATATCACTTAACTATTGGAAATTTCTTTTTCCCAGGTATTTATCTGACTGTCACAATGGCAATGACATCTTTGTCAATCATCTTGACTGTGGGCGTGTTACATTTGCATCATAAGGGGCCAAATAACACCCCCGTACCAAAACGATTGCGTATTGTTCTATTCGACTACTTGGCTCCATTTCTACGCATGTCATCTGTGGAACGATATCGACTTGCAAGTCGGGATCGGTGGGCTCAGTCCAAAGCAGGATGCAACAATCAGCCGGGCAGAATAAATGCAATGTTAGAAACTACCACGGTTTCAAATGATGACAGTCAGTCCAGTCGCGCTGTGGCAAACGCCATCGCCAGTGATAATACAGTTCGTTTCTTGGGGGCCGGTAAATTAACTGCGAGTTCACGGTGCACGGTGTCTTTGGAACGCTGCCCGCAGCAGTCGACCACGATTCAGTCAGAGACAGAAACAGAACAAAAGAACCGTAATTTTGCTGAGACGGGGCAGTATCGAAAACTGACACAAGAGAGGAACCCTAGTCACCCAAATAGATGGTCTGACAGTCACGGGTTATCACGAAATCGATCGTGTTCCGATTTGAACTCACTCAGCGGGCAAGTTTGGACTGATGCCAGCGAAATGGAACGTCGTGCTTTGACCGACGATCTAAGTCGACTCATTTGGCATGCAGACCAACAACAGGCCCATATGGATGAATACCTCACGCTGATACAACGCAATCAGTCGGTGGAAGAGCACAGTTTGGACATCATGAATGAGTGGCGCATGGCAGCCCTGATTGTGGATCGAACATTGTTTTGGTTGTTTTTGACCGTAGCCACTTTGGCCACAATTGTGATCCTGATTGTAATGCCACTGTTTAAACCGAATCAACTTACACGATGAGTGCAGGCGCCTCGTTCACAGCCCCAGCCTTTTTGGATTATTCACTGGACATTTGTGTAACAGTTTCAACCATCGATAATTCTGCCTCATGCTGGTAGAGTTATCACTCCTCTTTTTCACACCATTCATGGTACCAGAGACCCTTGTTGACAACAATCAACTGTAAATACTTAACACCAGTTCGGTAAGATTATTAGCAAAGCGTGCTTTTCTGAAATTAACTACATCTATTTAAAAAACGGGGTACACACAATCACTGTAATGAACTACTGCACAACCCGAAAAATGATGGAAATTCGAGGCTTGCCACATAAAGACCCTGAGGAGAACGTTTCACTTTGAACACTCTTAGGTGGCACCGAAAGGAATGCAATTTCAAACCGTTATATCAAGAAATGATGGCATTGCAAAAGAAACTGTTAGCCAAGTGATAGAAAGCTTGTTCCTAGCTTTATTACTCTTGCTATTGAGAACGGGGCAAATTCAGGTAGCTACTGGGTTGTGATTTGTTCTTTTTCGGCTAGAAGACATCGCTCGGTAGATTTTAACGTGATTAGAAATTGGCCTTACTACTCGTTCGGAAAGGGAACGAGACTATTAGCTGACCATGACCACAATGCCGCTATTACATTGACAACAATATTAGCAACCCCAAATCAGTTGGGAACATCGATGGCCCCTTTTCGCCCAAAAAGGTCAGGGGGCAATGAACTGCAAAACGACACTGATTATATTTCGGGATGAAAATGCGGCCCGTTGAAGTCTGTGGAATGAGGATGTGAGCCATGCTGACAAGATTCGAACAAGTAACATTCAAATAGGGATACTGTGGTGTTGGTCCGTTTGACAAACACGTATAATCATCCGCTGATTAAATGTATCCTAATGAGTGCGTAAGTCTATCGCATACTTGTCAGTTTATAATATGATTCACCAACGCTCAACTCACCAGTGGTCATTATCAAGTAACTACGGAACAGCTATCCCATCTATCTTGTTACGAACATCTAGAAAAAGCGCGTGGTGTGCGGAAGAATCGATGGGGCGCATAAAGTGTTCGATATGAAAACAATTTTAAATTTGAACATACTGAGTTAAAGCACTGGTTGCTCACTTGCTTTGAAAAACCAATTCCTTATCTCCAGAAACGTTTTTTCACATCAGCCTAAACATATCAAAACCCTTACAAACGACTCCCTTGGACCGTGACAGCAAGCCTAATAGGGTTACAAATGATTTGCTTTCACGTATCCCAACGCTAATATTAACTTCTGATCACATCATTCAAGTATCAAACAGACTTTGGGTGCATCTAATTTTTCTAGGGCAATTGATTCCTAGCAAAAATACGGCGACTTAACGGTGCTTGGTTGGTGAGTTAAAAGCTGCTAGTGCTGTATAACGCATTTCATCGAGAAATCGCGATTTTTTCAGTTTATATTTGTTTCTACTTTATCCAGGCAAATTAAATTTGAGCTTGTTAAGGACTATTTGGTTCACCCAAATAGCCGTAGAAAAATTGAAGTTACTAAGGCAAATGAGTAAACTCCTTTAGGACTTTTTAACCTCATTTTATTCATCAACGAGAGAAGCATCCTTTCACAGAGAACGTTATAAATAAACAGTTACAGTGCAGAAGAAAACTGGCCAGTAGTTTGAATAGAACCCAGCTAACTATGATTGAAACATAGCATAGGTATGTTTTTTGGGTTCAACACGGTTCAATTAGCACGAAGGATTGCAACTTGTTCAGATCAGTGTGCTTTGCTCGAATCGAAACTGGTTCGATGATTTGATAGAGCTCTTATGTTTTGCCTTTTTTTCAAGATTCCAAATGGTTCCTTTTGAATTCGCGAGAAAAAACACAAGCTAGTTAAATTTTAGCCATTTGAGAACCATACCTTAAATGAAACTATACCGGACAGGAACAAAAAATGCAGACCTGAAAAACTGAAATTTCGAAATTAGATAAACGAGAATCCCAGGTGCTCAAACGATGGGAGCTTCGATAAAAACGGACACACTATTCATACTAATCGTTCCGTATCTTCACGTGGGACTGTATCAGCCAGAAGACACAAAAATAGAATAATGCGACTAAATTCGGTGGAAAAACTTCTAACAGAAAATCATTTGGATTGATTTATCAGTCATGTTAGAAATTAGTGAAAACGATCAGGAATAATTTAACAGAGGAATTCGGCAGCCGATTTCTTCTCAGTCGATGAGGCCTTGAGCAAATGGTATGCAACCATAACAGAACAGGTCACATGATTCATTTGAAGAAATGCGAGATAACTCGTTTGCTGAAGTTTGCATATAAATAGACAAACTACTGGGACACAATTGTCACAATTGAATGTTGCCCCGACTGACAGGGAATTTTTTTTAAATCCGCATAATAATTTAGGATAAAATTTTGTATTGTGTTTCACCATCGATGGAGTACATGCTTTCCGTCAAACTTGGGTCGTCTCGTTCACATTTACAGGTTCGTCTGATCTTTTTATCTAGAGCTGCTTTCAAAACTTGAAGATGGTCCTTGTAGATTGTGGAACATGTTGAAAACAAAGTTGACTTACATGGCCATTTAGTCCCTTCGTCGATGACTACTTGTACTGATCACAGTGCAAATCGTAGTGAGCTCTGTGCTGAGGATAAAGGAATGTGTCCAGTTAGTAGGTTATCTCAACTGAACCGGGGCTAGGGTTGGGCTTAACCAGAAGTAAAAGCACCATTTAATGAATAGCGATGTGTATGCATTCCCTCTGAGGTTTGCAACACAAAAAGCAACACTGTGCGGCCTGTGTGACCTGGGTGGACGTTTTGAAGCTGCCGGCTGCTTTGTTCTCAAGACGCTTCTGTTCTCGTCAAACACCACCGAATAAGTTTTATCTAATCTTCACGTTTTTTGTTCCACAGTGTAAATGATGGCTCACATAGTTGGTCAGGATGCGTTGCTATGAGGTACGCTTTCACTTGGTCCCACTTTATGGCCAGAAACACTACTATGTAAACGTGGTTTACCACATATTTTATTCCACTCATCCAGTCATTACCTATGCTCGAGTGAACCAATGATCGCGTCCAATTCGGAGCTATCGAACTTTTGCCGATCGAGAGTTGTCTCTAGTCTGTTTATTTGTTCCCATCACGTAGTTGCTTTGGCTAATCTTATTGCAAGCTGCTCTACTGAACTGTTTTATTTCGCACAGTTTTAGATCCTTTCAATACAAACGCAACATATTTAGCCTACAGAAACAAACTAGACAACTTTAGGTGCGAAAGAAAGTGAATAATAAATTATGTTCATTTTTTAATCTGAAATTTTAAGCAAATTTACCTATGTTCAGTTTGAAAATGTCAGGAATAGCTTAAAGTTCGCTTCTTTGTCAAATTGACACTGTCGAGAATGATAGGCAGACAAGTGAACAAAGTCTGAGATCGGTGATACAATCACACCTTAGTTCGATTAGCTCATCTGATGCAAAGCGCAATTTCACCCTTACCTCTGGATCCGTTAGAGTGCGGCCTGCTGATCAGGCAGAATAAAAAGGAGGGTTCAAAAGAATCAGTGTTTCGCATTTTTGTTTAGCTTACCGCTTTCTTGTTTTGTTTGTTTTCGCGACACACACCTCAAATTGTCGATGTGCGCATCTTTGAATGCTTCGTTTATGCTTCAGTCTGATTAGGTTATCCGTAAAGGAAAAATTGATTTGCCAAAAAGATCGCATTTAGTTGTCTTTTTTTTTACTTTTGACTGATTTTTACCTTGTCTGGTAACTCGGTTTCTTACGTCGGAAAGCCACCGGTTCAAGTCCCTAAGGCGATTCATTTCTCCTTGCAGCGATGGTTTATCAAAACCTGAAGAGTGTAAAATTTTTACGTGACCGACGGTCGCCATGCTGGGCTTCGTATCAAGAATAAAGTATAGCTAGTTTGGACGTTATGCAGGTAGCACATGAAAATCCAATATTGTCCATCTGTTCTCAAGCTAAGAACTGGGGTTTTTGAGCGGTTCAATTCATCGTTGCTTGTCAAACTTGATCAAGGATGATGTTTTTTACTAGACGTGAGTACAGAGTTTGATTTTTTCAGACACGACAAGCATAGAACTGATCCAAATACGAAAGATCACGATTTCGAAATGATTCAAACCAATTACAGATATGCCAAGGTGTGTGTTTCAGATTGCTTGTCCGGATACAAATGTAGATCCGCTACTGCGATTTGAGGAATGAGGTTACAACCTAGAAGCACAACCTCGGAAATCGACATGGTGCGCAAATGCTAAAAATGGATGTTTTCATCAACTAAGACTGTTTTTCCAACAGCCGTAAACATCCTTGAACCGGATGTCAAAACTGATGTAAAGAGAGCTAAAAATAGCCACCAGATTCACAGTCTAAAATACTTCCCAGAAGAAGTTACGATCCGAAAGCTGCACATCATCAGTCGTCGGAATTTCAACCCAACTAAATCCATTCGTACGTTTATGCGATACATTTTACTGTGCCACGAGGAAATATTACAACCTTTGCTTTGATATCTATTTGATATAAGGTTAAATGCCATTATCAACGACGCCTACGGAACAAGAGATCATCAAATAATCATACTAAGGAAATACCTGAGAGTCTTATTTTGAGTTATCAGCGGATTTATTCAACCCTGCTCATCAACTGTAACCGGTTGCCCATCCTGTTAATCAGTCTCAATCGAAAGTATTTAGTGGAACGTGGACTTTCGATCTGGAAGAGGTAATTCTATTTCCTGGCTGAATATCATCAAAGCTGTCTTTAAAAAGTATGCATGCGGAAAGAATTCTTCTCACAGGAACAATTGAATCAATCACTTGGGGCAACGAGTCATTAGTTTTGTTACTCAGGTCTAATCGGTGGCACGCAGGTTTCGGAAAACTGTGACACTGAAAATAATGAAATTGACATGACGACGTAAACAGTGCGGTAGAATAAAACTGTGAACTTGATAAGCCACCTTGTGGGTAGATAGGCGATGAGCTGTTTTTTTCCAAATGGTATCGCCAGTATTTCCTGAAAATCTGGGTCGAATGTCTCTTTCCAGGATTGAAAGCAACTGTTAGGGCTACGACGCGGCATTGCAGTACACCTGCGTATCACCTTTTGTCATACAAAGGTCATCTGAATCTCAGTCCAAGGGTTTCCTCAAAGCCAACTAAACGTGTCACTCAATCACGTCAGTGCATTTGTCAACAAAAATTGAGACTTTGCTAAAAAAACTTTACAGTCAACCCCATTCAGAAGAGAATGGATATTTTGGCGAACGGTGTGCAAACCTAAAAAATTCATGCAAAACCAGCTACGAGAAATGTTGTACTGCATTGGGTTTTTGGAAATACAAGACAGCTTCTTAATGCTAGCTTGATGATCCTTTCCACCTTGGAGAAGGCAGTGCTATACCGTAGCATTTAGTAAGTCTTCCTATAGGCAGGCAGAATGCTCAGGGAGATACCATGCTCACAGTTACTTCCCACTAATGCAAGGGACTGACGATGTTTGTCTTAGCTGATTCCTCTTCGGAATTCACACAATATTCGCAATTAATTGTAAGGCATGTGAAAAGCCAAAAGTGATGCAAGCTAAATGAGGCAGTAACCCAATCCTGCTAAAAAGGTATGACTTGGTAGGAAGTATGCGACGGTAGGTAACAGACAGCCATCGTGTTTCCCTTCAAAGCTGTCGGGTATCGTTAACTGTCACTCAGGACGATAATTGAACAAACTTGACATAATAGTTCCGATCAGCCCGGAGTAGTTGGTCTGCGCTAAAAGCCAGGCTCCAGTCCTGGGGGCAATGATAGATAAACACTAGTGATTAGCAGTAATGTGAACGAAACTCAAGACTGAAGCTTGCCTGAAGTATGTGCGTTGGTAGTGCAATCCAAAAGGCAATCAATCGAAGCAAAATTAGGCGACTCTGCCGAGTCCGTTTTGAATCATCTGGATGACCGGAATATCTATATTCCAAAGCGATTTCCTATGCATATTTCCACAGGATGAATAAAAATCGAATAGCAAGTTAAACTGCATAAACATCAACGAGGTAGAGAAAGGTAATGTGTTCAGCTAAACAACCTTGCTAGTTGGCAGTGGATAGAATGGCACACCCGTGAGATGCGTAAATCAAGTGGGATTAGTAAAACAGTCACCAGTTAATCTGTTCGTAGTTCGACCAGTTTTCGGTTTGGTTCCCTGCTTCCGATCAATCAAGACAAGCAAAGAGCTTATCTTCTACCAAAGCAACATTCTAGTCATTTTTAATTTCCCTTCTTCGATTGACAAAATGGAAGTGACTGAATAGTTTGTAGTATCAAGCATGAACCATAGCCAGCGACAATCGAAGCAATGAGTGGAATCCGCGGAGCAAGAAATGGTAACGAAATTTTTCCGTAATTTATTTGGGATCAAAAACGTGCAATCAGCAGGGTGGCATTAATGAAATCCGTCGCCTAGACAGGGGTTATCTTTGCCCGTGTCCATTGATCACGAGTCATTCTAAATATTTTAGAATAAACGAAATTTCCTTCCAAGTACAAAGTGGGGCATCGGCTCACATCTTCAAGACATCAGAGGACAATTCACGATTACTTGTGATTTTGCACGTCCTCAATGAGTGCAGCTGATTGTGAACTAGCGTGATTTCTGCAAGGACGACTAAACGCAGGAAGCGAAATAGCTCGACCTAATAAATCAAAATTAATGCTGCAATTTCCCACGTCATTCGGACTGTTAACGACCCTAGATATTAAGTTGCGTCACAAAAAAGCAATTCCTCAAGATGGATTTTATCACCAACCTGTTCATACGTAGCACTTCTAAGTTTGTAATTTGGGTTAAAAGCTATAGTACTAAATTCCACATGCTTCTATCAATCTGTAATATGAAGTAGTTTCAGAAAACCACAGATCAGTCGGAAATAATTTTACAAACTTGTTAGACTGGCAATTTGAATGGAACTTCTCTTTGGTTTGGAAACTACAAAGGTGCAAAAAATTGTATCTACCTGTGCGTTTCTTTCCCGAGCAGATGCGAACTAGCTACAGCCACCTGTGCACAAATCTCTTAATCACGGAATAAAGTGTCAACATAAATGTGATTTGAAATTGGTTGCATGGGTGAAAAATAATGAGAAAGTTGGCGTAATTCACACAAATTATCCAAAATTGGTCTTTGGAGAAAACCAAATTTCGTTGAGCTCATTGCAACTTCCAAAAGAACATGCCCTTATCCGAACACGGAATCCCCTGCCTGTGTGAACGCTGTCCAGAAATTGTGAACGGAATTTCGCTGTTTCAGCTTTTCAAGAAATTCTCCAAATGGAGATTAGTAGAACTTCTCAGAGATGTGTGGTTTTGAACTGTAGATAACTGCATCTGTTTATGAAGACAAAGTTCATACAGCTGCATTTTTCGGTAAGAACGTGCAATTAATTTATCTGTCCGACCGAGGCAATAAAGGCTCAGTTGTGTACATTGAAATTAGCATCGAATATGCATATATAGAAAAGTTGACAGAAGAAAAGAAAAATAATGCAAGATTGCGCAACGTCGTACCTGAATTCGGGTAGATCTGTTGGAAATTATTTGTCTCTAAATGCTTCATCAGGTTCTGAGGTGACATTTTCAGTCTCCGAGTTTGCTACTAGCCCTGAGCGCCTCAGAGAATGCACCAAACTGACCAGCATACGGTTGTATGCTCACGAGAATTTGTGAAAGAGGGGTGTACTGGGCACACAGGATGTGTAGCTCCATACAACGGACGTACGAATTGAACAGTCAGTCGCCGGTCTCTCGTGATTTACGGGACCTTCACATTGCTCTGCTGCCTTGCAAGTTAGACATTTCGGTCAAACGCTTGGGGTGGTACACCCAAAGTCAACTCTGCTGCAGTTTGGGCAACCGGAAAACACCTAACTCACAGACAAATTACAGATCTCAATGAACAGCCGATAATGTGAAGAGGATAAGGGAAGAACCAGCAAATGTAATGAACTCCGCACATAGTCTCTTTCTATTTTCTCGCTCATTATTTTCGTTATTTGTCATAATTCCGGTGGCACATGATCTGTTTGTGAAAAATATAGGGATTTATATTCGAAGGATATTGTAGTGTATGTAAACTGTCCGTCACAAAATAGCCCCTTCCTCGAATAGTCCAAAACTCTCCTCATCAAGTCAAACCGCCCCATAATCCAGCTGTCCTCTTGGGAATAGATCAATTTGGTAATTCTTAGGTCTTCACTAACTAGTATGTTTTAGTCATTTTTGCCTAAATTCATAACATTCTCTTTGATAGTCACAGGGTATGTGATCTCATTCTCCTTTCCAAGAACCATTTTATTCTTCTGAATAATAGCAGATACTTCGGATTCAGTTATGTGCGTGAGTAGCAAATTTAAGGATAAATCGGTTCAAGGGGTCAACTTTTAGTCCCTTTAAATGTGCTGTATCTGAGCTCACATTAAAAGCTATTTTCGTTGAGCACCGGTCTATAGAGGATCAGGAACCTACTGTCTGGATAGTAGTCTACGTACTGTGGTTTAGTAAACGCTTATATCGGGGAGTTTGATAGGTTTCAGACCGCATCCGCAATCACCGTTGAGGTTCCTTGATATCTCCAAGGTAATGCCTGAAAGTTTTATCATAAATGCTATACAATTTCTACCTTCTTTGGAATCATTGGTGATCCCCTGTGCATCTGGACAAGTTGATTCGGCTCCTCATCGTAAACCGTGAGAAACTAAAACACTTGGTTCCTAAACATTTCAAAGCTTCAATTTCCTCCCCGCCAAAATTCACTTGCACGCTTGACGAACGTCAACTTCTTTTGCGCTACGTGATTTCGAATCCTCAAGAAGACAACGGACACATAGACTGTGCACTGTTAGCAGAGCATCTGACCTTGGTAATTTTTGCTAGTGTACGAGATGTATCAAGTTGAAGTATAATTGGAAATGTGCAGATAGAACAATGACGAACTGGCGTTGCAGAATCCTTAGGCCCCAGGTTATTCGAAAGGGCACTTTTAGCGAACAGCCAAAACTTCAGCTTCCCAATGCACTCAAATCTGTCGAACAGCGCCTTTGGAAGGTGGCAGTGTGCGGAGAATTCACAAGAAATTCTATACCAAGCAACGAAAGCGAATTTCCCTTTTTATGTCTTGAACACTGGTTTCCACAAAAGCTCGACCTCTGGAAAATGTTCTCTTTCGCTCGGATCAATTTAATTAGCGACAGATTCTGAGTCAGTACCTGAGTGGCTGCGGGTTACCACGCCTAATTTGCCAGACCGATTCCCTCAGCGGTGACTTCCTTTGAAAGTTGTTTAAGACAGCAGAAGAGCCAGCATGTTCGTACTGAAACGTCAGTGTATATTTCGAGCTCTGGACCATGAAAAGCAAACGGCTAGTGAGTGCGAAAGCAAAGCTTCTGCAAACGCGTTCAGACCCAAAACATCGCTTGCGTCTAACAAGAAGCCTTTTTCAATTCGTTTAAAACCGTATAAATGTGCCTGAGTACAGCTGTCTTTCGCAGGGTATTATCTTGTAGCAGCATTTGTATTTTGAAGGTTAAAAGTTCATGATAACTGAAACTACAGTCCTGCACGTCGTACATGTTCCTAACACATGAACAGGCACACAACGGCGCCGGCGTAATCTAGATAGGTTCTTCCACTTGACATTTCGAGGCCTACATCCTGAAGACTTCCTAAAACATCCTTCGTTACCCTGACGACGACGAAGTGAAACAAGAGTGAAGATAGCGGCTATACTAATTGCTTCAAACGAACACGATTGTTCATCATATACCCTCACGAGACCATAAGTTTGTGAGTGTAATGCTAGAAGAAGATTCACATACCGTTCGGGTATACCATTCCATTACAGAGCTAAATTCGAGCCTGGAGCTTCCCGAGAGTAGGATTAACCGGACGACCATTGATTTGATTTTCCATTTTGCATGATAAGCTGATAGGATCAGTTCTCACTGGAAGACATGATTAGATGTCACTTAGACAGTTTATAATTTGGAAGAATTGGGTGAAACGTAAAACGAACTTACGGTGTTATGTATTCACGTTATTTCGGTTTGATGGTGGTAAAAAGGCCAACCCAAATGGTCGCTTATAGTGAGATACCGGCAATAAAAATATTCAAAGAAATAAACTCAGTCTTCTTGGAAAAAGTACAAACTTGAAGGATTTACAAGGACACATGAGTCATGCGACTGTTAAACCTTGGGCACTGTCGATAATTGGTAAACGAACAAAAAATGTGAGTCCTAGGGATACGATGGCGTCAGCAGGGAACCGAGGGATTGGACGTCAGACTGCACACGTGCACCCCACATTCCAATGGATGTGGAGAGTGTGTCTGACACGGACATGCTATCAGTTATCTTAGCAACAGATGCTGTAAATCGACCATCCTGATCTATGAGTACTTGACAGAGAAGATCGAATTCGAAGAGAAGGTTTGGAAACTTATTTTTATTTAACATCTATCAAAAACGACCACTCAGTACATCAGGCATCAAACAAAAGTCACTTTTGTTTCCTTGACACTATAATAGTTTATAATCACTAAGTTGTATTTATTGTCTTCAGACAACATTTGCTCGTACATCATGCAAGCACAAGCAACATGCAGATACTTTGAAAGATCGCATTTAGTACATTTTTTTCCAGAAGTGTCACTATGGCAACAACCTTCTCCTGAAAAGCCTTTCGTCCAAGAGGTTTTGCATCCTAGACTCGAAATATTTCCACCTCGACGTAACCAAATACACTTTCATATAATGCAGTCTACCGCTGCATGAGCACTCTAGGTGCGCATCTTGTGTACCACCACACTGGTTACTTGTGCAATTGTTCATGCTAGCTAATACGCTTTCTGAGCTGGTTTTTCTTGGGTATGCTAGGGTACAACTCAAGAATATCAAACTGAAGCTTGAATTTGTATAAACTAGTTCAGCAAACCGCTGGTTTTTCCTTTAAGTTGAGCTCACTTCCTGCACGCACTAGTTAAGCTCGTCTGACCTTCTGCTTGGGTACCGCGAACTTAGTCAAGGAATTACAAAATACAAGCAATCTTGATCCTTCAAGGTTCATAATCAACAGTTGGATTAATTGGTTTGAAAATACATGTGATTACTCATGACAATCATGGAGCGACGTACTACGCAGTTGTGGTGCTAGGAAGATCAGATACCGGCTTAGGGCTTTTAGGTAGGAACTACCCTGTTCAGCAGTGATCGTTTGTAGCCTTCTACACTGGCCACCTATTAGCACAATAAGGATTATAATCAGCCACTATAGTTTGAAATCAAGGTGGTACATTCGTGACCTTTTGGTTATATTTTTTCACCGTGAAAGGGGCCTGCTGTAAAGGCACTAGAGCCCAGTAAATACGGTGAATCGAAAATCATGACCCTAATATTTGAAGTGACCCATTACCATGGGAGATCCAAATATATCTGATTGGGTAACTGGTTACGGAACAATGAATTGCCAGCTACAATCCACGTGATCTGTGGATCTGGGATTCGGTTGCGAAATGTTTAATGAACTTAAGAAAAACCGATCAATGCACCTCTTTTAGTCTTAATAAATGTGACATTCCGCGATGAATACTGTGAGATTGGTACAAACAGTCTGTTTTTTCTCCTCTCCGACACATATCGCAGAAGTTTTCGACTTGCATTTCGAAAACTTACAGTTAACTCATATCGTTATTGCTTGCGCTTTTTTCGACTCCAAAACGACAGCCATAAAGGCAAATCTAAAGTTGGACATTCATCGATAGCCAAAAAGCTGATGTTCTAGTGTCAAGGTAGACATCCCGAGAGCATCGTAATGAATAAAAGGTATTAAAACTGGTCAAATACCGTGTGGCAAGTCATATTTCTTTTATTTCCACACGTGCACGATTGTCTGTGCTTATCACATCATGCACAATTTTATTTGCCAATCTTAGCAGAAATGAGTAAACCTCCTTGGGCTTATCAACTTCTCCTGAAGCCGCTTTGGTGTGACTTGATCTTTTCATAAGTCTTCATTTTAGCATGGGATTTATGCCTCATCCACCCCTCTCTGTTCTCACCCGGAATGGTGTCACATGTTCCACTTATTTTCCACAAACCGAAAGAGAACGAAATGGTGACGATGACATACACTTATCTTCCCGGTAGTTTCATGTCCAACAACGAATGCTGTGTGCTTCAGCTCGAACTATATTTGACCATGACTGCCACTTTTGTATGCTTTTCCTTGGAACAACTGTTGGGGCGGCCATGATCGGAAAAAGGTTCCTCATTTGTTATATTTTCCGAAAAGTGAAAAAAGGATATAATTATCGGCAATCAAATTCAAGTTTATCCAACTTTTCGTTAGCAAACAATTGGAAAATGTCAGAAGAAATACTTGTGATTATTAGTGCTTCTAAGTAGATAGTACGGCCCTAGCTCTCCCCTTTCAACGTTCACCAATTCGGCCTATTAGAAATCAAGCCACGCTGAAATGTCCTACTTACACGGTGGTCAGCCACTAGTTGAGTGGTATTAACGAAGAGGGCAGTAAAACACATTAACAGCAGATGTTTGCCTTTTAAACACGTGAAACTATTGCCTATCTAGTGGATTGCCTAGTATAACTTCAGATCCGACCTGAAAAGCGATTGTTCGCAGACCCATTCAGAACATCCATCGAAGTGATAAACGATCAGCAAATACAGATATGCATCTTTATGGAGGAACGTGTTGTATGGGGCCTTAGTAAGGACGAAATGCCTGCGTCTAACCTGTGGCGGCTAGAAACAAACGGCAACAGATCGGATGGATTCAACGCCTGACCATCATACCCTTTGATCTTTCGGCACGTGCTAAGTCCTGTTCTTGAACCAAAAGATGCTGCGACGAGACGAAGGCGCAAACTAAATAAAACATTCTTGATGTGAACCACTGATCGCAGTTTTACCCCGTATGTTTTGGACTTGTTCAAACAAGAGCATCTTATAGATAAAATTGCAACATGCACCGATTTCCTCTTTAACCTGAGTGTACCAAATTTTGTCTATGGAGCAAAACCGATTAGCAGAGCGTGGTATGATGTTGAACCGAGTGCAACTGACCTGCTGGTCTACGCTGGCTGGTTGATTGAACTAAATCCGTTTCAAGCTAGAGTGGTTTGTTGAATCATTAGCACTCAGTTGCTCAGTTCGCTCAAGAAAAACGTTGGATAATCTTTCAATTAACAAGTAAGATACTTTAAGCACAAACATTTAACTTACCCGTTCCGTTCAAATCAACTGGCCCTCGAAGTCACCACGGCTAGGTGCCATCCTCGGAGCCTCCAAGGGTGACGACCACGAGTTCGGTTGGTGCCTCGGAAGAGTACCGCTTTAAAGACTAGAGTTTTGCAAATTGCAGAGCCCCTTCGAAAATTATCTTACATTCGTCCGGTGTTGTGCACCAGAAGCAGTTGTTTTTACTGTCTTCATCTGACTAAAATGATAACAGCACTTCTCTCGACCAACTTATTTTGCATAGTAGCAGGAACAGTTAGACTTCAAACGGTTTCAATTTATTGGTGAAAACAGGCGTTTATGTAATGTTCCATTTGACCGTGAACATCCGCTACTGCAAACCTGTTGATCTAGCTCGGCTCGGATTTTCGTTTCTCTGCAAACTGGCATCTAAATAAATTTGTTGATCTTCTCATCGTACAGTAATAATTGTCCGGTGCTTGATAACAAATGTTCCTGTTCGTGTTCACATATGATCCACGTTTCAAACACTGCAGTCTCAGAGCATTCCCTCAGATAAGTGATTTTCAACAGAACTCTGCGCATCATTCAATCTAAAACAAAGTAAAAATATAATAAAGCGTAGTGAATCGAAGGTGAGCAGGTGAATCAAATGAATGCAACAATTACTAAGCGCAAACAAATATGATGAATTACGCTTTAATTGACAAAACGGGAACAATGACAAATACTAGTCGGTTCACTACAGAAAGACAACTAAAGTTAAATTAAATCAGTTAAATCAGTCGTAGAGATTTTTTTTGGTTCCAATGTCCTACACAATCTTGCGTCTCCTTTCGACCGTTTGAAATTTGCCTGCAAATGTGAAAAGTGTTGGGGTTGAAGCTGTGTAACAAGGAGCTACCGCATTCCGTGAGTCTAATGGTGAAAAATGACGTTTTAGGACAAGAATGATTGTTTACCAGATCAAGACAGAAACAGATGGTTACGAAAAAAGCCAACCAGTGAGACTGAAATTCTTACGATCACCGCAAGCCCTGTGGTCATTCCAGTCGGTCGGTGCTCACCTTTAAAATGTAGCTCTTCTAAGCTGCTCACTTTTTGCGTCGAGGTCGCTGATATCTTATTCCCCAACGTTCATATGGTTAGTTAGGTATTTTAAAAATGCAGAAAAATATGAGAAAATTGAGAAAATCAAATCAAATTAAATTGGAGAGCGGCATGCACCCTGTTCAGTGGCATAGGGTTAGCATTTTGGAAATGTAGAAATATACGACAAGGTTGAACACGGTTCTTTATGTTCCGTTAACAGCAATTGTAGCTGTCACTCTGAGCTCACCGAGGGCTAAGCGTAATACAGTCCGAGGAGAAATTCGTGACAAAATGCTGCAGTAATTTTGTGAGCATCTGCCGTGTCAGGTAAGAGCGCTAAAACCTATTGAACATAAAGCAAAACGGTCAAATAACTGCTCAATTTTGAAGTAAGGGATATGAGACACGAAAATCAAGATGTGAAACCCATTTGATGGTGAATTTAACGTGATATAAAAAGCCTTGTACTACAAAAACACCAGCAAAAGCACAGAAATGCAAAACTTAAAGCAATACCGGGCAAGTGCTTATGCACGAGGCACCAAGCAGATCACACATGCCGTTTACTGCCCTTCATGATAGTAGTTGAACAACACGAATCATGTTAGCGGACACACGAGAAAGAAGAAAAACCAGACGGGAAACTTGTAGATAAATGCCAGAAAAGGATACTGGACATGCATCTGCCAGAAAATATGTCGTACACTCAAATATATGTTCGGAATGTATGATTTTATTAATTTTGCTACAACTCAAAGCACGAGAAATTTTCGTCAACTTTTCGAAGGAAATATAAAAAGCCTTGAAGAAGACTCATTCTCGTCCCTAGGGCACAAATTAATTAGCCTCTGAGATATCTGCTTTTCAGTAGTCCAGCTGAATGGACAGTCTGATTCATATCGAAATTCTCCGCTTCAAATTTGCTTTTTTCTTTACTGTGTCCAAGTTTCAAGTCAGCTGGTTCTACTGATTCATAAGATACGTGGAAAAAAGAAGGTTGCGTTGATTCAATTCCATAGATAGGCAAGCATACGCGTATTTATTTAAAAGAAGAGTTTGAACAAAAGACCAACTCTTCTTCAGTAGCGACAATTTTGGACAATAGAAAAATCGCGTTTTACCGATAGCTCATAAGGGGAAATGATAAATCCGAATTTTATGGATTCGCTCGACGTGTGCTCATTGGTATATTGATAGACACAGGATATCTTCTGTCTGCATTCGACTTTTAAATCGCTTACACGTGAGATTTGCACCAAAATACCCGCTAGAAACGTAATTCATATTTATGGACGTTAGGCCTAGCCTACAAGTTTGTGCTTGCACGACAAAGCATTGCATGAATAACGCCAGTCTTGAAATGAAGTCTAAAGTCCGTGTTTCATTGTAACAGTTCTGTAGACAATGCTGCTTTTTATTTCATCTAGTAATGAACATTTGAATGCCAAACAAAAAGTGACCGTGCATGATCTTTTCCGTTCATCTGGAAACTAGATACTTTTAAAGAACACCAAATGCTGTCAGTTTTCTGTATAAATTGCAACCGATGCAGGTGTTTGCAAATGTTCTGCTAAAGAAAATGAACTAAGCCTTTGTAAACTTAAAACGCCAACAAATATCATTAGAGATGTCATTTTCACTGTGTACTGGAATGGTAAGAGCTCCACTCAGGCGAAAAGGCTCATTCAAAGAGAATTCCGTGGAGCATCTTGTACGATTTCCTTCACGTGGCCTTTAACAACATCAATATTAGGCACCCTTATCATATTACACATAAGTTTAGCTGCTTCCCCATTACTTTACGACTGTCCTCTTGCAAGTCACTTCTGATTATTTTGGCTTGGAGAAACGTTTCTGGACCGCGGCAAACAGAATCGCAGCAAATCTGTGCAAGGCTAATGCCAGTAGATATGAAATTTAGTCAGATGTATGCAATAAATCGTCTTTCGTTTATGGTCGACAAAAAGGTATCCACCGAGAGAAGCTATTTCATCCTAATTCGAACAGATTGCATTCAGACCGAGGTGATTTTATCATCTCCAATGTTACAATGAAAATGGAAAATTTTATTACCGTCAGTAAGGAGTTTTCGAATAGAATAGTAAAAACTTCGGGGAAAGAATCAATGGATTTCAGCATATAATCCTAGCGAGAACAAAAAAATTGTAAGATCACCAGATGGTGAGAATTCAATCGTTTTGTCCAGGAACTTGGTTAAGGATCATGGTAACCTGCGCTGAGTGCGTCAATCGAAATTCAAAGTGAGAAAGCGGCTCAAGGAAATCCATCAGCAGTGAGTTCCCAAATTAATCCATGGACTGTTTAGTCAATGAGCAGTGACTATATTAGTTACTGGATTTTGATTGACGAGCGGGAATTTTGTTTTCAGTGATGGTGGAAACAGTCGATTTTCGATAGACCAAAAACAGTTGATGATACTGACTTGGACAAAGAAACAAACTGTGATTTACAGTCTGTCATCAGCACACATACACACACAAGTCTGGGTCTCGCAACCGATCCTCCATTCTCAACCGACGTATATGCTGCTACAAGTTCTCGCATGATTTTTCTCATCCGGACAATCATGTTAAGCTCTCAGTTTTTATGTCATTGGGTTCTGAATCAGCCACGTATAGAATGCACAATGTTATGTATTCGTTGATTCATCATAATGGAATTGCAAGTACCCACCCAAATGATACTTTTTCATTGAAAAATTGAAGTTGAAGGCTTCGTGATAAGATTGAAGACAGTACTTATTCCGCTTCATTTAGTGGAACATTTCATATCCACGCATTTTACAGCAACAACTGTGTTGTACCATCAGTGCTTTGCTCGTGGAAAAATTTGAGCATTTGCCAACTCCATGAGACATCTACTCTGATAGAATGGCATTATCAAGGCAAACCTCTTGGCAGTCGCATGTGCCTGCAAAGATGGTGAATCGCAAATACCTACTGTGTTTCCCTGTTCATAGTAAAATGTACTAGCGTATCCTCTATTGTGAGTTTCGTTAAAATCGTCTGTTTGCTTTGACCCATAGTCACCCCTGATCTATTGTCCCCATCTCCCCGCATGTTTCACGAATTCTTAACAAGCTGTTAGATTCCTATTCGTATCCGCAACGTAAGAGTCTTGAGTACATTGGAGAATCACTTGAAAAGACATCATAGTATATTACCGAGGTCGGTTCGGTGGTAAAACATATCTGCCTTTCCCGTCAAAATGGGACTAGACTTTCATGTGGCATAACGGCTTGCACGACTGCAGGACCAAGAGATCTAATTGGGTTTCCTTATTATACTGGATAGCAACCCAACAAAGTAGGCTGCTGGTCCTCTAGGCTGGGGTTTATTTGAGCGGACAATTCAGTCAGAAAATCGAGTGGGAGAATAGTCGATTCAGCCACTGCTCGCTGCATTTTAGACAACTTTCTGTTAGGACCAGAGGCTTCGGTTGAGAATCCTAATCGTTCTAGTGCGTAGTGTTTGAAATTTCTAGCAATAAACGTTCACCATTTCCAATGAGTTACACCCTCCTGATAATTCCATATTGCATTATTCGTCGAGCAAGATAGTTGGGACTGCTGTGTTTATTAAATCGCGCAGAGCATGTACTGATAATCAAGCTGCTGCTCAGAGTTCCGTCTGTTTATTCAATTTTTTGTCTCAACTCTTCTCTGTTCTCCGACCTGCATACCCATAATGCCCCCACTGATTATATGCCGATATCTTCAGTAGTTTATTGTCAAGCCGTATCGATAAACAGAGATGTCGATTGTTGAGAGTAAACTCACGATTGATGTCTGCTGTAGCAGCGGAAAATGAACTCAGAATTAAGATATCATAATCCCACCAACTCCGCGTAATTTTTTCACCGACATATTCCATGCTCACCTCATTAGACGAAGCAGCTCGAGCTGTGGATCAGCTTGGTGTAGGTGTAGTCCTGGTCGACACCGCTGAATCGGGTCTTTCAGGCTGGGTCCCGGTTAACACTTGTTTCTAAGCCGTAAGACCCCCCAGAGTCAGTTTGTTTTCGAAGTGATAACCAAGTTAATCTCAGCTTATTTTTCACCGCATTGGAGCTCTGAGGTGCAAAGCGACAAGTTTTATAATCTACTCGCCACCCTCGTTGTCCGGAATAAAGGTTCCGACATCGTAATAGTAAAGCGTGATTTTAGTGATCAGTTTAGGAAACTTAGTGCATTAGACGTTCGTTTAGATGGATGTTATGCCTTGCTTGCTCAGCGAGCAGCTAACAAGACATAATTCTCGAGTTTTCAGAAGATATTTGGCTATTCATGTCCATCACGAATTTTCGGCACAGTTTGCGGAGCACAACGATATAGAATTGTGAATCAGCTGGTATTGAAATAAACCATCGCCGGCTCGGTTCTCTTCATAGCTGTATGTCTTACTGGACTGCCTAGGTAGAATCAGACCATGGGCTAATTTTAATGAGGTTTTCGCAGCACCTCGGTGGTCATGGAAGTAAATCGTAAGCTAAATAAACCTTATAACATCAGTTTGATCTGATTGTTCTTATCAGTTAAGAGCAGAAATTATCAGGCCAGATAAGAATTCCGACCAAGAACAATGATGTTCTGCACTGAGATAGAGTAAGGGAGGCGATGCACTTGGGAGCAAATTTTGCCTTTGGATGAGTCACTGTCTGGACTCATTTTCACGAAAGCATCATGCAGTGACTAGTAATTATTGTAAAATCAGTCAAATTTCGACACCGACCAGGGTTTTAGGCTCAAGGATGCAGCGTCGTCTGGCACCGATTCATGAAAATGGCGTCCACGAACAACAAGCCAGCATTTTGTCCTGGGTGAGGCTGCTTCCATCAGATTTTCACACATCACCAGGCGCTTGAAAAGAGCCAGACACATCGTGACTGGACAACCGCAGTTATTCTCTAATTAACAGAAGTCTTCAATTCAGTTGATTGAAAATAGCGCTCGCTGTTCAGTGTTCATCATCTGAAGGGTGTGCCAGAGAATTTTGTTGACCCCATGTGAGCATCTTCTCGCACACCCACGCTCTCGTGAACGTATGCAATGAACTGTCAAATTCATCTGAAATGGCAGGCGGTGTGCGAAAAGAGTATTCCCTCTCTGTATTCATATTTAACCTCGTTATTGCTGGGATAATGGAGGATATTTTAGGCTGTCCTTTGAATATAGGCATCAAATTGGCAAGCGGGTTGTTTGATCTGAATAATGCAGTCGACATTTTGTGCCTGTTCGAATGCGAGGAATATGTGCAACGTGCACCAGGCGGACTCTCGAGGGCTGTAGCTCGACTCGGCACATGCTTTGCATCTTCGAAGTGTAGTATTGTTACAAGACTGGAAAACAGTAGCCTCGACCTTCATACGAGACGGACAGGAACTAACCACTGCTGGCCGCTTCAATTACTTCGGCAGCTGCTTGATAAAGGGTGGTATCACGGCGATAGAATTGAATGCTCGTATATCCAAAGATTGAGCGGTGTACGCCTAGTTGGTGTACTTGTGGCGCCAACCTGATATCAAACTGATGTTCAAAAATCATGCCGCTGTACTGCGGTGTTTGGTCGTAAGATATGAACTTCAGGCACCGAAGGTGTTCGTCAGTAGCAGGTTTTTGATCAGTGATATTCTCGTAGTGCCTCTAAGGTTGGATTTATTGGCCACGTAAGCAATGTGTAAACTAGAAATGAAGTACTGTTTACAGTAACAGAGAATATTTTGTCACAGTCCATCGGGATTTGTAGACCATGTTAGTTGGTTCGAGTGTTGCTTACGGAGGACACCCGTTTACCTTGCCGTGCCTCACTTACTGCTCCTCCTACCGAGTTGGAAGAGTCACATGGAAGTCAACAGATAACAAGAGAAAGTTGAACTAAAGGATGCACGACAACCTTAGGTACAGAAAGGTCCTCACGTATCAGCTATTGTGGTCCTAACGATCCGTCAGTCAGCTGGCTGGAGACATTGAAGGATACGGCAGCAAAAGCTGACGACCGTGTTGTCATTTTCTGTCTAATCTTAATGATTAAAAAGTGTGTCTGTACAGTTAGACTGTATTCCGTATGTTGGCTAATACGGCATATTTTCCTTTTACCAGTCCCGGAGATCCACTCATTACCCACCTGGCATAAGTATTTTCCCATTGCACTATGTACATTTGCTAAAAGGACAAAGATCAATAGGGCTTGCCTTGTCGTTTAACGCTGAGGGATGGAGATGATATATAAACTAAATTCCCTTCATCACGTATCAGTATAAATGCAACATGAATGCGTGGGAAGCAATTATGTGCAGTGCCAAATGCATACTGGATTTGTGGGTGACTTTACAGTCCAAGAAACAAACGATCTCACTGGAATATTGTGTCAGTGAGAAACTGAAGTAAAGGGCAAAGCTCAAGGATTTTAGAGTTTTAACCAGCGCAGCAATAGTGGCGATATTAGAAGTCGTAGTAGCAGTAACATTAACGGCGATACTAAAAGTAATGGTGTTGGTAGTAGTGGAAACAGCAGCACAATTGGTAATACTACTAATGGTGGTGATAGTAATAATGGTATCGAGGACAAGAAAAATTGCTGTTGTTGTTATACTGGTGATAAATGAAGGTATCAAGGAGTACAGTGAAAGCTTGACTATATTACTAGGCTACGATGTTTTAGCATTCCGTTGACCTTCGTGTTATCTATCTATCTATCTATCTTATCTAGCATTGACTGACAGATGTTTGTCCGATTATCGAGGACTGAGTTTTAGATGGGAACTGTATCAATTCTTGTACCTTCCCTGTTCTACCCCGTATCCGGTATTGTTTACTGCTTAACTCCAAAGTACAATCCGCTTGGCATCACTGTTAGAATGTTTGCGGCAACCATGTGCCAAGATTTGATAAAATTCTTTCAAAATGCCTTCTCTAGTCAATCCACAATTAAGTCGTATCGGCTTACGCAATTCCTGGCCTCCCGATTTTCGTTTGTCCAAGTTATGAAGATTGAGAAATAAAGTCGTTTAGAATGTTTGTCTCTGATCACATAAGATGAATGGTGCGATCATGTCGATACCACACGCCCATTCCTTTGTTTGTTCCTCATTAGCATCTGCAAAATGTAATTGCGCGATAAGATTTTCAGCGACCGTCTCAGCAAAAAAGTCGAGAAAATCCGATAAGACCGCAATGGAGATCTAGTTGATACAAGAAATTTTCTCACCCATAACTGTCCAGAAGTTTATAATAACCTAAGAAAAATAGGCATGAATTGGTCGCTCACGCATGAAATGGTTTGATGAGCTTTTTAAAAACAAAGTGTATATCTCATCTTCTCCTTTGAGGTTCAGGCTCTACAAAATGCGTTTCAGCAATCATATTTCCTGCCGATAAACAGTCATTGCGGAAGAATTACGTTTCGCAGCGGCTCTCTTCCATTTGTGAGAACAATAATATACAGCAACTGGTGAGATGGAAATTTTCAACTTCTCCGTCATGCACTATCAACATAAAAATTGCCGCTGAAAACCATGGAAGCATTGTAGATTTGTTTTATTCTCCTAAGGAATCGTCGGCAATGCATATCCATTGAGCCCGAAATGGGATGCGAACCGTGCATGAACTACTGGTATTTGAAAGCCTTAGCCATCGCACTATCCATAGTTGATTCTTAACTGTTCACCAACCACCAACAACATGTGGAACAGAAAAGAAATTCTGTAGATGTTGCTTTTATTTTAGCATGAAATAACGTCCGGCAGCCGGTCATCCGTGTTGACAGTCTGCATTCGGAAAAAGACAACAACTATCCCCTTGACATACGTAAATAATGACGTTTCAGATTCCACAATATGATCTGCCTTAGCAATAACCCCTTAACTTACATGGTAATAATTCACTCCTGTTGTCATAGTGTGTCGGAAATATCTTCGTAATCGTGCTTTTTAATCGAACACTGCTTAAGTCGTTATTCTGTCAGAATACACTGGGAAATCAGACCATAGTCACATAAACGGAGAATGCACCGCGACCATTCCGAACCTTTTTGCTTTGCCTTCAATGAGAGGTCGTCGACTGCTAGGAGCAACTGAAATAGGACACAATGCTTCAAGTGTGACTTGTTGAGATTCATCAGGACCGTATTAGCGAGAATAAAAATCAAATGCACAACAACACAATCGTTGCGACAAATTTCACATTTTGGATCACAGTGTCTCTGACTATCTTCGGCTGATCCGGCCAACAGTGACCGATTTGGCTTGATCTTTAGCCATAGGGTTGAATCAGAGTTATCACACAATCGAATAAATACGAAAGCCTAAACAGTAGTCCTTCCCGGCCCCACCGAATTTTAACTTCAGTAATTCGATGGCCGCACCGTGACAGTTTAATTGGTCAGCGTTTAATCTCTTCTTCGATTCCGTCCAGCCCAACCCAATTTTAAGGCTACAAAAAGCAACTACTCTGATCCCAAAACAGTGGTCCATATCGAAACGAACTGTGATTCTCAAGCTCCTATCAGTCTGAATGACTTAAAGAGTGTATCGAAAAATCGATGCGCCATGTATTGGTTGCATTGTGAAGGATATAATGTTAGTAACAACGTTGTTGGTAGATGTAATGAGCCAACTTTTCGATAATCGTAGGTTTTCATTCTCAAGGCAAATTTTACAATCAACTTGCTTTGAGAAAGACTACCCACGGTAGTCGAAACGTTGGCGTATTAGATCTATCAACAACGCTGTGTTATTAACTCCTATCAGTCTGTTTGGAGAAATTAAGTCTGAACCAAAGCAGGCCTATTATTGCAAGATGAATATAAAATCATGAAGATTAGAATGGGTTTAAAGTACAGGCGATTAATACTGGCACCCACCGAGTTGCAGACAACGCACTAGGGGGGCATCATGATTTCTTTTCTTTGTGTCGTCAGTTTTCATCAGGACTGCTTAGCTGCTGTAGTAAACAACATGTCATTCTTATCTGACATAATCTGCCCTATGCCGTCAAATTAACGGACACAGATTTCTGTCGTTTCGTTGGTTGAATAGTACCGAGAACTGTATGCGAAGTGGTCAGGAAATGTGCGTGTGGGTTGAAGAGCCAATGTTTTAGTTATTCAACGAAGTCATTCGAAGGCAAGTCTGAGAACGTAACTCGGAAAACGATTAAAGAAAAATGAAATCCCGTCACAAGTCCGATTAGCAAGCTGATGTTAAGTTTAAGATGAGTTGATATTTTAGAACGATATTTCAAGCACTATTTTGACAAAAGTTGGTGATGCTTACCCACCTTCCCCCAGTCGAACAAAACTACTAAAACGTTATTCAAAGGAAATGAAGCACGGACACATGGTTCCATGGTCGTATGTGGATGCCATGGCACCAGTTCACCTCAAGATCATTTTGTTTGATAAATATAGCATCAGTATTCGAGGTCGCTCTGCCATCTACTCATAAGTGACTGTTTAGAACAAACCACATGGCTGCATTTGTAACAAAAAGCAATGATTTAGAAAGGTCATCTTATTCCAGTCCTTCTGGAAAACGCGAATTTTTCGAGGGTAATAGATGTCATCTGACACTAAATGCTATCTAAATGTCTTTCGATATAAATATTTAAGCTGGCATTCGTCTAGAATCTGAAAACGAGAATCCTTTTACTCGTTTGTAGATGGTGCACAGTAGCACAGTTTCTATTACACTCACTCAGACTTATGTTCATTGAAGAGTTCCCTTTAAGTCACAGTTTTATTTACCGGCGTGTCTGAATTGCATTGAGCTAAAATATACGCTAATCTTTGCATAATTATAATAACTGCCTCATCGGATCTACGGACAACCTAGATCTATCCATCTTGTCTAGCAAAATTGAAGCCCATCTAATTGAGTGATCGCTTTTATTCCTTAGCTAATACGCACGGCTAAAAATAGTCCTTTTATTATCAGAGTTTCGAGTAAAATAGATTGGTTATTGCAAGCTGCCACTCGAGAGCGTGAAGATGACACTAGTCCTGACAATCGGAGATTGAATAATCACAAGCAACGAACACTTCTTTGGTTCTACTTCATTTGGAGGAGTGTTATAAAAGCAAATGCCCAGTACGGATAACACTATACACACCAGAAAAAAATATCCAACGAGAGGTAGTTAATTTTTCATTTCAGAAAATGTACGTAGAACTGTTCCGACAACAACTCCTAAACAAAAAGCTCTCATCCGCGTAGTGATTGATCGGATTATCAAGCCTGATTAGGTGTGTATCTCTGAACGTTCTGACCATAATTAGCATTTCCTTAGCAGAATAAATTTTGCTGTGATTTTAAACTTATATTCAAATGGGAGCTTGTTTCACCCAACTAATTCGACTTGAATTTAGTCGCTCCAGCTAAAGGTACACAACACAGACACGTTGAATTTTATTACACTTGTGCTTGTTGTACCCTATATGGGAATTTCATGAACTGGTACAAGTTTAATACACTTGTTTTTGAATTGGGACCGAGATAATTCTTGGATTTCAGGTAGTCTTATTTTGTAATTCCATGCTTTTTCTCCCAACCAATTCGCAGAGATGCAGGACATTCAAGCTTCCTACTCAAAAAAAATCAACCTGTGCATAAATTATACCATCGAGACATCGAAATAAACGATTAACGAACTCTCGGCACCAATTCTAACTGTACTGCTCAGAATCTAGTTGTGAGTTTAGTCTACGTGTTCGAATGATCTGGCACGGTCATTCACAAATAGGGGTCCGATAACTTTTACATGAGACCCCATTCCTTATTTGGTTTTGCACGAGCGACGTTCCACAGCTGTTATCAATAAAGATCGTCACATTCGGTCAGATGTGTTAGTAGCTGTCATTCAACCAGGTGATCAGCTAAAATACTATCAGCCCTACAGATATACTGATTATTCGGTACAGATTCATTCTGCTCATGTAAAACTTGGATCCATAAACAGAATTTCAAGATCTATTGAATACGTGTCCATGAGACTCGTCGAAAAGATGAAGGAGCGGTCAGACTCACTTTGTATATAGTGCTTCACCAAAAGACAATGACCATATGAACTATGTACATTTGTCGCTGAATTGTTTGCTCGTTTCAGAGTTCTAGATCCCGCCTGTGAGTACAATATATGCCGCATAATCTGGGAACCGCCATATTGCTACCGATGTATAAGTAGTGATGCTGGCCGTTACGCCTGCTGGGCTTCGGCCCATGTTGGTTTTTGTCACTCTGTTTTTCCCGTCGGTCCCACAACCCTTTCAAAGATTGTTGTCTCAGTGCGTGCTCTATTTTACAACCCGCCCAAGATGGGACCCTGAATAGATTAGTCGGGGGGCCTGTGTGACGTTACTGTGACAGTGGGATCCCACACAGATTTGTGAAAATGTTTTGGCTGATGTTGTTTGAAAAAGTGAAAATCATGGGAGGCCTAGAAGTTAGTTTATGTGGGCCAGTGGAGTCCACTGGCTTTGGCAACCACCTGCTCTGTTCTGCAATAAAAAAGCACAATTCCGCTGAACCTGGTTATTCGTGCATATTGGGATATGGATATTCTTTCGTTGGGTGAAACTGTATAGCGTGCTTCTTGGATATCACTACAATGGTTCCGTCGTGTTACTGTTGATGCTGGCTAATACGCCTGCTAGGTTTCGGCTCGCTTTGGTTTTATTGTCTCTAAACGTTCCACATTGGTCACGCAAGCACTTTGGAGATCGCTGTCCTAGTGTATGCTACAAACACAACTGAGATTCAGCAGTTTTAAGTTCTAGTGATAAGTATTCAATAGACTGTTTATACTTGATACCATAACACAAATATATAATTGCGTGAGATCACAGACAGGCCTGAAAGACCCCATTTTCAGTGACCGCGACAAATAGGAATGATGTGAAGAAATATTTACCATGTAGAATCGTCAAGAAGAGTTCACCTCTAGACTTTCTTACCAGATTTCTTTTATTCCCGTAGCCGGGATAAGATCGGAGTTTCGCCAATGGATTGCGTGCAACTTAGAAATAAGGCCAAAATGTAGGAGGTTATTTCTTCAACCTTGTTTATCGCTTGCCAGTCTTTTGTCCAATTACGGACTCCCCGTTTTTCAATCAAAAGAGGCTTTTGTCGAGTAGGAAGAAGCAATTCCAACTAAAATTTAGTTATTGCGATGTGTGACAGTTTCACCTGGGGAGCTAGAAAATGATTGTTAGCTTCAAGGTACCTTTTGAAATAGTTGGATGCGATGGGTGCAGAGAATTTTCCCCTTTCACAAAGTCACCATTGTTCAATTCGGCCTAACATTTCCAAAAAATTTAATTGTTTTTGTTCTATGAATGTAAATATCATGCGCCAGTACTGTGAGCGAATGCATTTCTCAGCAGATTACGTTCACGCGGAAACACTGTCCTCAGTGGTTAGGGCTGTTTGACTGCGCACAACTCGTATACAATGCAATAATCACCCGAAGTTGAAATATGTTCGGCCACATGTGCGCTCCGATTCCATTCAAATACTTGGACTATTGATTGGTCCCATGTTACCTTTCTCTCTGTTTCAGTCGCCAAGAGGCTATCAATACAAATAGTTATGATTCCCAGAGAAGTTTTCTATGATAGGTGACCGTTCTAGCCCGTAAAACACAAAAGCTCCACCGATGACCATCCAGCCGGCACGGTCCGCATGTTCTGGTTTCGGATCTCGCAGGTCTCACTCCTTTTCTTTTTCAACATTCAGTGAGCGACCGTGGTTCTCTGTCCCCGAAGTAATTATTACTTGTTTCAGTTGAGAAAATTAAACAAAACCAGATGTGACTAAATTCGTTGTGACTGCACGACTTACTAATGGGATATGGAAATTCGTGAGAAGTTGGGAGCTTGCAATTGATTCTCTACTGTTGTGCATATCCGTTAAGTACTGCTTCAATGCATTTCCACGGTGAATTCACTACGTGTTTCTACCCACCTAACTTTGCCACTTTGAAGTCACAATGGTACAAAAGCACAAATATGAAAAAGGAAGACAATCAGATATCACTGTAGAAGGCAGATAAATCGCATGCACAGAAATGCATACTAAATGGATGAAGAAAGAACAGGTCGTTTAGACTCACGACAAATTCGTTTCACATCCTCCTCGACTTATCCTTATGCGTATTTTGTTAGATTGTACTAACCTCCTCTAAATACTGAAAAGATGCCGTTATTGTATGTGAAGAAAAAAATCGAAATCGCCCATAAAAATTTTAGCAATAAATGAGACAGGGAATTATATATTCAAGAATTATTTCGATGTACTAATCAGAATATTAAAAATATAAACTAAAACCTACGTTTTCATTTTTACATCAAATTTTACCAGCAAAACGAGTTTCGCGCTCACAAGCACACACACGACAAAGCACACTTTTATTGTAACCAAGTTCCATATTGGAGACTTCATACTTACCTTTTCGATGTAGTCAGAGGTCAGCAAAAATGTCAAAACTTTTGTGAGAATTTTTTCAATCCATTCACCCAGCCCGCTTTCGAGATAGAAAATGCGGAAAATATTCGGTCGACTAACGCGCAAAAAAGCGCATTAAAAAATCAAAAAAGCAGATCGCTTGTGGGGGAGAGGTTTAAAACTTCCGAACTTTTCATTCCTTTCTCTTTTATCCTCAAATTTGGGTCTTTAGGTGGTTCCGTGCCATTCCAAATTCAGAAACGTGGTTGTCCGTTGCACTCTGCGCTTGTGGTGGAACCCAGTCGCAGTAGGCCATATCACTATTACAATACTATCGTGCCTGGTATATGCAACGAAAAAACTGGGAAAAAACAGTGACCGACAGTGAAGCTTCGGATAATGTTATGGCATTTCTAATTCATTGTTTTGAATTCGAATCCGCACACCACCAGCTACTTCACAGCCAAGCAGCTTCTCTATGGCCACTTCTTCTGTCTACGAATTTTGTGCCTCTATTGGACAATAGGCAAAAAAATAAAATAATATCAATAATATCGTATTGTATAGCATTAGCTGGGATGTCGCGTACAATAGGTGTTCGTATTTCAGTCAGAAAGAATGCATTCGTCACTTCATCAAACTACAGAGTGGGAAAAATAAAGGCAACGAAGAAGGAAACATATAAATTCACAAGAGACTGCGTGGAACGTCAATCATGACCTGCAACCATTTGATGAGAATTCGGAGTAGATAGGAAACAGCCGAGTTACTTTAGATATTCATTCACGAAGGTATGGGGCAGTAGGTGCGGCGCATCCTGGTCTGAGAATGGCATTCTGAAAGATCGTCGTGCAGGGAATGGGACGTATCCAGAAAATTTTCGTGTATGAAGTTTTCACACGGTATTTTCACATGGCATTAGTATCGTACAAACAATACAACATTATATCATTTGGGGGATAGGATTTTAAGGTCTTCAAAATTTGCCGAAAGGAGGTTGACTTGGTGTGAGAATGCCTGAAAACACGACGTTCTCTTTGGACCGCCAAGATGCGGTCCATTGGAACACCGAGCTTCTCTGTGATTATTCTGGTCAACTCAGCTCGTCCTGCTTTGGGCTGGGAGCAGTTGTTCAATTTGCTATTCAAGTGAGAGATGAAAACGAATGTCAAACAGTACATCCTCGATAATATAATTGACATTTTCATATGTATATGTATATATATATACATATATCGTATCCCGTGCCATCCTTTCATATCGGATATCCTTGTGGTAACAACAGTAGGTACACCCGATTTGCAAGCCCACTTCTGAAAATAATGAGGATTAATATGAACTGTTTCTCATTATGGACAAATATATTCATTGTGCCTGAGTAATTCCGACTGACCCTGACAGTATGCTACTCTCACTAGCAGCAATTTACGATAAAAATTAGTGCGATAAGTTTACAATTGTTTTTGGGTTTACATAGGCAAGGTAAGTTTAGAGAGGCACTCCCTCATTACGAGGCACACAAACGCCAGTGATGACAAATCCTCCAGAAATCCGTAAATTGGGAGTTCCAATGAGTCCCAAAATATGTACGTAAAACGTCGCCCACCACAACCGGCTCGTTGGCTACTGGATATTCCTTCTTCCAGCAGAACGCATAGGAAATTATACTGTCCAAAGGACCAAGGGTTATTAATTTTCCAGAAAATGTTCTCTGTTGATGTTGACTCATCTGTTACCTCCTAGTTAAAACAGCAGACTACTTATACGACAATTTGCACACTGAATCTTACCTTACCTGTTCCTGTTGCTGTTTGTGTCCTGCACACTTCTATGTCTACTTCCTTGTGTAATTATTGTTGTGACACAAGTACTGACCTTCAGATCGTGTTGATCTTTTTGTTTCCATACTTTCCGCGACAGTCATCCAGGGCCTTTGAAGATCACTGTTTCACTACATGCTGCACTATCACATGCAACAGAAATTTCATCCTTCTTCAACACAGTTAGTTTTGACGTTGAAGGTCAGCCATATAAACCAATCTGTAACGTTGTAATGGACCCACAATAGCACATATTTTCCTTGGAATGTTTGAAAACAAATGCCTCGGCATATTGTTCAATTCCAATCGTAGAAGCATTGGGTCGATCACCTTCTTTCATTGTTTGGTTGATGCGTAGTTCCTCATTGAATTTCTTAGCCAGCTTAACAAAGCACACACAGGAGGAAGGAGACGACCAAAGTTTGGCCTTCCCAGGCTTCTTCATGACTAAATGTGCAGATGAAACAGTACAAACGACAGTTCATCGCAAGGAACCTTGGAGATGGCATTACTTCCAATATCCCAGTTCTGCACCAGTTGTTGGTCGAGAAAAAACGATTCATAATCAACCTACCGCTCAGTGGTTTTCATCTATTCCTCCAAATTAGTCAAAACCTGAGTTCTGCGCTAATGAATATCTATTTGTCATTTGAACTGCACACTTTACACACAACCTAGGAGCTGAATCTCGATAGGCAATCGGCAAAGATGCCCGAGCAGTTGCAGCTGCGGTGACACACAGGCACAACGCATAAGTGCCTCGGTCAACGAACGGAGGTGCATGTGCTCAAGCCCTTAGTGGAACGAATGACACATCCTTCGACCGGACAGAAGACGAACATGAGAAATGTGGCCCCATCGATCGCAAAAGATTTCATGTCCTTCACTTGCCAGAGTGACCCAGATTGAGCGTTTTAATTGATTCTACAAAAATGCTGCCTGAGACTGTTAGCCTCCTGTGACGCTTTATCGACCTACTGACTAAAGTCAAAAACGTGTACGCAAAAGCTGTTGACTGGCAATTCGTGCCTTCTGCGGAGTAAACTAATCGGCCTTTGTTGAACATTTTATCGAGGTTTTTAATAATTTGTTTTCATTGTTTCACTTTTTCCCATTTTAACGTCTAAATGTGCAACTGAGTGGATTATAGGGAATACTCGGATCTCACGGTCTGTGCCTTATCTGTCTTATCCAGTTATAGCTAGATTGATTCCTCGAATCCAAGATGTGCATTATCACTTCGATCAACGCTGATGAACTAAAAATCTTGTGCTATCGCTTGTTGTGGCTGGAGTATTCAGTAACAGATGGGAAAGCTCTCTCATCTGTTTCATGGGTGTTCAGTCGTTCCCTGAGCCAGCACAATTTAGATAAAACCGTCATTTTATTTTACCTGAATTCAGGGGACTATAACGGAACAGAAAAAAGTAGTTATGTCACTGAAACGAATTAGCTCTTGTTGGATAAATACTCGTGCCGCAGGTTGGCAAACTGCATACATTGGATGGTTGAATGCCATATTTTGCCCAGACTAGACTCGGTTGACTTAAAGATGTGTATCTGAGCATTACTCTATTTTGAATATGGTCACAGCTTTTGGGTGCCGCATCAGACAGTTATTAGGACGATAAACTGTCCTGTTGCTCCCTCTCAGGAACAAGAAGAAGAACAGCAACGAGCTCATCCATCCGAACACCTTCAAATAACTGATCACATTTCCGTAGTGGTTATGACACTCAAGTATTCAACGATATAGTAATCTCTGTACTCATTTATTCTCCCCGAAAAGCATGAATATCCTAAATGGAAATGCAAAACAAAGTTGTGCCATCCTATCATGTGCGGCCGAACAGCACAAGATCAACTCAAACTGGTAGAGAAACTGGTAGACGTTGGAATTTTCTGCTAAGTCGGTTCTAGTTTCCGCTGAAGATGGAGAATCCCGATAAGAATTGACTTCGATCTGCCCGTTATGCAGTTCAAGGTTTGTATATTGCGCATTAACCGTGCTTTGGGGTTAGAACAAACTTTCTTCTGGGGCGACTATCGATGTGACCATTTTTCTCATGTCACTTTTGGCGATGACGTCGTATGATTCCAGCCGTGAACGGAATTTAGTTTCAGTCGCTATTGTAGAAATTTGCTCTGTACAGTTTTATGATAGCGAAAACCCCCAGTGAGTAGATTCAATAAAATGACAGACGATCCATTTCACCGGTTGATTCCGTGACGCCTAAGTAGAATATAGTTATCCACCATGTAATATTACATGGATAGTAATAATGATACAGATATTTAATTTCCTTTATGTTCGTCATGGATCAAATGTTAATTACTTCAGGAACAATGCCACGACCATTAAAAGGCTGTCAAATGAGTAGTGAACCGACGTAGAAAGCAACCGAGAGAGAGCTCGTAAATTGGCCCTTGTAACACCTGTTACGCTTTAGGGATAGGATAACGAGAATCCAAAAGTCGTTCTGATGGCATTACTGAACAGTTTTGGTGCAGCTGTACAATAAACCTAATAATGAAACATTCGTTTAAAGTCATCCGCCTTACCAGGTTTTGCTTAATTATCACTGATACTGTTAGAGATTTCCCATCCGATTTTCTCGTCACAAAAGGCGCATGGAAATGAAGAGAAATGAAAAACCAGCCTGATTGATGGATTGTTTACATGAAACCGTCAATGTAAGAGGAAATGAAAAGGAAATATAGCAATATAGCAATATATTTTTAATGTAGTCACGCATGTTTTGAGCATTGGGCACGAAAGCCGTTCACTTCCGGTCCCTGATCACATCCACCCTGGGCGTGAAGCAGTTTCCCGAAATCAAACTCATCGTTCGAGAGAGATGAATACTAGCATGGTGACAATGTAAAAGGAAATTAGAAGTTCATTACATTTAGGAAAAACGGAAAAATGGTGTTCGAAGAGAACTCCTATGTGTTACGGTGACTTCAAGGGAGCGGATTTGCGGGTACTATGGACTGAGAAAGCGTTCAGCTGAATCGTACAATGACATTAGTCTTTTGACGGTCGCCAAACAGGCAGGATTGACAATGGAACCCAAGTCTTAATCACGATGATATCATTTTGTGAAAAACGGATTAAGTTGACCTCGAAAAACCAACGTTTGGTCGGATTTTACACAATGACCTTAACTCTAAGGGAATCTAGCAAACAAACTGTCAGGAACCGAGACATACAATATAATGGATCTGACCAAATGGGGCTCGCAACGACCAGTCGAATAGATTCATTATTTTCAAAGTACTTTAGGCTTGATGAAAACCCCGGAATATTATGACAGCTTTCGTATTGTCATTCAGTCAACTGTTAGATTCCCTTTGAATGCATCGTTTCTTTCTTACTTAGCGAGGACACGATCATAGAAAATCAACTTACGCTTGGCTATACAAAACTTCCGTCAACTGTTATGCACAACAAACTCGTTCTGAACTTACTAGTAGCTCAGTGAATCCACTGGTTCTCCAGAGGTCAGCAACGTAACAGGTCAACACGAGTATCTCGGCATCATTATTGTGAGTGTGACGTACATCCCCAAATGTGCATACACTCAAACGTCTGAGAAAAATGATAGAAAATGACCATGTCCCCTGCCACAAGATAGTCAGCACAGTTGCACGTGACCTCGTCCTAAGATGGCCCATCTCAACTAACTTTTCCACTAAATTGTTGTAGATGTTTAGCAAGTCCATCCTAGTGAGTGTTGTACGAATTAAGTGGGGTTTCCGGGTGGCTTCTGTTCCAGGAAGCAAGAAACTCACTGACGATTGACTTTAAAGAGACTAAATATTACTTGTGCTTGTTAAGACAATCTTTTCCTTGCTAACTAAATGTTCTAATCAGTTGAAATATTGTGGCTGAACCCATCGAACAGTTGCTCAAGTAAATACTACATGATTTTAGCGATTAACAATGACTACATTTGCTCTAATCAGTGGATTAGATCACTTGCTACTGGCCATGTAGGCTCTAACGAAAATAGTAAGTTTATGTATGCTGAAGGCAAGCATGGACAGAATTCTAGTCATTGAGTTTATTGTTTTGCAAGGAGGCATTAACGACGGATGTCCGTACAAACTTGTATACAGTTTAGTACACGTTATAATTCCCACCCACACACACATACGCAAACAGACAAACACACGCACATACGCTATGAGACCCAAGGACAAAACAACTTTGGTAAATGACGGAAGGAATGTCGTCAGCTTTGTGGTTTGAATTAGTTTAAAAATAGCATAGGGAAGAAATTACTCGGTTAAATGTGTCGGATTCTCTGTCTGGTGATTTGGATGAAAATTTCGCCACTCTTCTATGGCCGAATGTACCAAATGTGAATACAGATTTATCGTGGTGGAAAGTGTGTTGCAGTGGTATAAAACAGTGCACAGTAAATATCAAGAAGAAAAAATCTGTGAATTTTTCTGCATATCGCACACGCACACAAGATCTTCTTGTCCCCGTTCATAAGCAACTCTTCAGTAGACAGAAACCCTTCCATTCCGTTTTCCTCTGCAAAATGCAACCGGACCCATCCGCATGAGAATAGCGAATTAAAATACGTACATTTACAAACCCGCTAACTGAAATAAACAAAATCTTTGAAAAAATTCTTTTCACCACTGACGTCTTAATCACCAGTGTGGCTGATGTAAGCTATTCGAGTGTCATCACAAAAGTTACCGTGTGAAACAGAAAGCCATCCAAAGTGGTTTACAACCTAACCACGAGAGGAGAATTGTTCAGTGTAACTTAATTTGGTTGCTCGGTTAGTTCCAGTGGGATCCACAAGTTTATCGAACTTATTCCGTTCTAAATATATGTGTTATAGTTTTATCGTTTATTTGGTCTCAGTGGAGTCGAGGTGTGTTTTTCACAGTCATATCTGTCTGGCCACAATCAGCGCATAGTTAGCAGCATATACAGTGTAAGGACGGCTTGCGCTGGAGTCAAAAAGTAGGAAACTACGCGTATCACAAAACGGCTGATGTGGTGGACTGTGACATTGGTGAAAGTAGCCCTACTCCTCCTACAGGTAAAATTCTCTTTTTTTGACTTGGAAATTTTTCACTATGGCCTAAAATCAATGAATTTAATTCACCAGTGCATAGACAAGACTGGAGCACATATGACAATGGAATATGCAATACACTGTCATTGAATGAATGATACAGTACAGACATACGCCGAGTCAGATGGGACCCATCTTCGATGTAGTCAAGTACAGCGCTTGTCCTTCCTACCTTAGACTCATAGAAAAGCTTCAAACATGCATTTTCTTCTGTGGGACTCAACCCTTCGTCTAAACGTTAACAGCTTCACTGCAGGTTGCCCTCTTGATTCTGAATGACTGGGATAATTGGTGCTGGCTGTCATGTGTACTGGGCTTCGGCAGATGAATTTTCTCACCACTTTTTCACACTACCGGTCAGGAGGCTTGGAACCCTCACTTCGAAGGAATTCTGATCTTGGGCATGTTACGGTACCTGCATATATATATATGCAAGGTGTTTAACTTTATTTGGCTTCATGTGTAGATCACAAAAAGAGAAGTAAAAATCCAGGTACTTTTGTGCACCATGAAGCTTGGGCCTTTTGGCCCCAAACTCTAATAAAATGGAAAACCAACTTTAACTTACCTAATCCTTTTGTTCCGTTTGGTCGAATTTCAGTTGTATGAGAGTGATTTCACGATCACGCTGAGTGCTGCCTCATGAATGAGTATGTAAAACTGGGTCGTCTTTGAACGGCGCAGAATCGCAAATGTTTTACTACTTTCTACCTGTCCTCTAAATGTCGTTTTTCTCCATGTGACAAGAATTTATGCTTGTGCAGCATCACTCAGCTCAATAAATTAGTTGATCTGCCGCAATCCAGTAAAGAGAAACGGACTGCTATGGAATGAAATACACATACGTGAATTCCCGGTTTATAATACAATCATCGGAATACTTTATAACGATAACGTTTGATCAACCGAAATTAGTCAGCATTTAGGTTGTTTTTATCTAATCGGCTATTTTTCCTATACAGCCACCGGTCGCGTGTTAAGCACGTCCTCATCTCTGTCTGGAAATGGCAAATCACGAATGGACACTGCGAAGCCTCTATTGCGGTGTAAATCTTTTGTTCGTATGTACAAATCTGAAAGACAAACGAACACATCAGGAAGGTAGAAAACACTCAATCTACTCGGTCTCGCTTGGAACCTGATGGCGTGACTTATGGCAAAAGTTTTTGGTAACGCTATGGTTTCGTGTCCATCCAGTGATTTTGTAAAGTGTATCATTGAAAATAAGTAAATGCTGAGATAAAAACATTAGGAGATGGATTGTACAAACTGAAGACAAAAAAACAAATCGAACTGGTAAATTAGCATAAATGTTTCCGAACATATTTTCTAAGATAAAAATCAATCCGTCCACATTATCTACACCATACTTTACCCTAATTTTGTTTAAAAAGGTCCTCATGATGTTTTGATGCTCGACTTTTGACAGAATAATGATAAATATCTTATGCGCCGCTTATTTCGAAAATTTTATTTTTATAAGTGGCAAGTGACTTTCAAGGTTAGAGTCATCGAAATAGGTAAAATATGTTACCTCATGTGGGCAAACATTTTGTCAAGTGACCTTCATAAACAAATCATACTACTAACATTCGTCACAAATACCCATCATTTTGTGGTATTCTCGCAGGCCCATAACTTTCGCGGAATAGGAATTGGATGGTTGGAGAATCACTCCGTGAACAGGGAATAAGGACTACTTGGAATCGGCGAATCCATGCAAATCCATTCACTCGTGTTACACAAATGGCCGAGAATGTAATCCCAAAAAAGAGCTGTATGTTTAAATTCGAAATAAGAAAGACGGATAGATTTTCATTACCGATTGTAACTACGTTAAGACAAACATTTCTTTTGTTCATCAGACATTCCTCACCCAACAGAACTACAATTTGAAAAATTCTTTAAATTCAGCCTTGTCAACGAAGGCATAAGCAGTTAAATTATCCGCTGGATGCGGGCGCACTGAAACCGATATTTTCAAAAATTTTAATAGCTGTATTTTATCTAGAATGCATATGTCGCTGAGAAAGTTATATTGAATGAACACAGATAACTTATGCCAGCGCAATTTGAGGTTTTCACTTTTGCGCTTAGTCCAGAAATGTATCTCTTTCCGGTATAGTCAATCTGCAAGCACAAAATAATGAAAGTCATGCTCAACAAATAGTTTGCAACCATAGCTTATTTAGCGCACATGAAATTTTTGCAAGCTATTAGTAATCTTGGCTTGGTACAACGAATATGCTTTGAATGAGCTAACTCGTAAAACTTTCTCAACGTCGGTGGGATCAGAGTGAACCAATAGGTTTCACATACATCATAGCAACGAGTAAGCTTCACCGGCTGAGCCACGGGGCATAATGAACAGTGTTTACACATTTCGCGAATCGCTAATTAACCACTAAAATTTGCATGAACACACGGTATCCAAAATAGCACAATTCTTTTAGGTTTAACGTTAGAACAGTATTGTTCCACAGCTCAAATGATATAATTCTGCCTCTGACTGTTTATGAAATCAGGCCTGTTGGCGAAAGCCTCATGCTTACGTCACCTGGATGGGCAGTCAACGCCCTAAAACCATTCCCCATGGCCTCGCGACTCAGCTGACGCATCGTACATGGTGTTGTAGAGATGGATAGGATCAGTGCATGAATTCAGATCCCACGGAGGTGTGGGCTGTTACTCAACCTTATTAACAGACAACTAAAATTGATTATTTTAATTCTCTCGGACTACCTACATGACTTCGTGTGTAAAGCAACCTGACATTTTTTCTGATGGATGAAACAATCATTTTAATTAATGTCATTGGGAAGGTAAATAAGCGAGAAAAGTGTGTAAAACAAGATTTAAAATGACGAAATAAATGACTGGCAATTCATTGCGCACTTTCAATTTATCAGCACAAGCCTTGTTATCACCGCAAGTTACTCCGCTCAAAAAAGAATCTGATGCCGTTTGGATAACTCACTTGTTGCGATGTGCGTGAATGTAAATTATCTGGTATTAGAAAAGTGGGTAATATAGCATACCGTGAACATCCGACATTGGTACGAATGTGTCTCACTCATCTTTTGCCCGTATTCCAAAAAGATCATTTTCTACGTTGCTGCATTTTCACCATGTTTGCTTTCAAGCTGGCATATATATACATTTTATATCCATATATATATTAAGTACATATATATATACTTCGAAATGCAAAGGTTCAAAAGCCAGCATGGCCGAGCAGTTTGTTAAGGTTCAGCCGCCCACCATGGATTTGGTATATTGAAACATTATGTGGCTGTTTGTGACTAATGAACCGAGGGTTCTTTTTTGCCGGTATTCACCCTTGTTATGGTTAGTCCTTGGGGCTGCGGGGGTATCTCATTTATTACAATCGTGCTCTAAACGTACGACTAAAAATCTGAAACTCAATCAATAAGTGGTTAAATAGACAGGGAGATAGATAGATAGGTGGACGGATAGATAGATAGGTGAAGGGATAGAGAAATAGGTAGATAGGTACAGCAAATGACGCATTTGAGGAAGAAAACGTCGCGGCTGAAGAGCCTTGGGTCTCAGTTATGAAACCACGAGTCTTCATTTAGGACCTAGAAATTCGGCTCCCATACAACCTAGGCATAAAATTATACCTAGGTGAAATCTGCAGCTATCGAAACTGATGTAATGTGGATACCCCAATCAGTTCAAAATATATTCCGCTGAACATTTAGGCATTAGTTGTTGAAGCAGAGGCCTGGAAAGAAAATCAATCACGTGCAATATAACACTCTGCTTTAACATGGCAATTTTGATTGGTCGTACTAACCAAAGGATGCATTTCACTGCAGAATCAACTTCACTGGTTGTCGTCACCGTGATAAATTTGTTCAAACTTTTATTGGATAAAATCTGCGTCGCATATCCTAGAATTTTTCATCATGCATTGCCCATATCATAACAGATCAAAGTTCACAACTACTTCAAGTGGTGGTGTGTAGTTTATATTACCATGTAGAACATTAGTGTGGGATATAACGATCCGTTTTACAAATCCAACGGAACAAGTTCATCAGACAAACAAACATCGTCAGAAATATTTGCTCATCACATCACACATCCAATTGCGTTTGTTTTTGTAAATGGGTAAACAAAATAAAACAGTGGATGGACGTTTTTTTCACAAGTACAAGTGTTTCACATATTCTACTCGGACGTTGATAACAAAGTTCAACTTATCATGAAGACATTTAAGGTCACTTTAACTACTGTGTACCTAAGGCCAGCGCGGTGCTTTGTCGAAACTATAGGATGGAATCCAGCACGGGCCAATCTAAAGGCGCCTATCTATTCCAATGAGAAAAATAATGACAAAACAAATATCCTTGTTAGGACTGATTATCATCTAACTGCAGGAACGACGACTAAAACCAAGCAAAATATGACTTTGTTGATACTTGGGAATGGGTTTCCAACACGGCTGCAACCGAGGAAATCAGTGGTATACAAACAGCTATACTCATGTTTCTACAGCCCGCTACCATAAAAGCTCCGGCTTTTCTACCTATCAGTTGCTAAAATGATGATCTTGGCATTCCACCCAGAGGGTTTTCACAGCCGTTTGCAAAGTCTGAATTTCTGGCACGTTTTCCATCATGATAATCGCCCCTTTCATAAAGTTCGATATTCTTCATCGAAATCGAATTCAGAGACCTGGTTGTCTATGGATTATTTCATATCGTGCGGAGGTTCTTGTGACGACTGTTGCTCAGAAGAAGCATGCATTATTGCCGCGGAAAATTGTTCGTTTGATCCACTGACACTTACTTGTAAATCTTCCTTCATTTTAGAGATTTCCTGACTTCATTTGATCTCCACACAGCTACCACTCCCTGCAGTAATGGTACTGTTAGAATCACTGTTTCAGACTCCATCCATCAACTCTTACGGCTTCGGTAATGGAGAATATTCTTACATTCCAATAGCTTTCCACGAATTTCTTCTTTTGAGCTGGTTGTTTCCGAAATCCAGCGGAAAAACAGAATCAGGTTTTTGCTGGTCCATGTCACATGATGATTTGGACAACTATTTAGAGGGCCAACCGAAAGAATCAGGGATCATGACCATGGTAATGCTATTAATTTTTTTCGTATCCTTTTTGTTTTAGAGAAAATCATTATCATTTCAAGAAGTCCTGGCAGCCAGTAGACGGCAAACAAATGAGAATGTGGTCGATGATGAGACTAGTCAAAAGCTGACTTTTACATCAAAAACGCATGATGGTAACGGCCTGGTCAAGACCGGTGCACAAATGACTGATCCCCCGTTGCTGGAGTGAAAAACCAACGGGGAGCTACGCTCATCAACCGTTAGTCACATGATCGTTAAAAGCATTAGAAGGGATAAATTGTTTATAAGCCGTTGCTGTTGTTGAGTTATCAAACAAATGTACTAGAGGATGGCTTATCACCAAGAGGAATGTAGCCATCATCAATTAACGTAGCGCATGCAGAAGGCGGAGTTCAACTTCAACATTCCACAGACTCAATGGTTTTACGGGATAATACATAACGATTAAACGTATTTCGTCAGATATTACAGGCGAACAATAAATCTGATGTAGTATCAAACTGCAAGGCAAGTCTGGGTGCCATGAGGCCACGAGTTCTGATCTTCCCTGGGCCTGGTTCCCACGGAAAGTGTTTAGACGACGCTCTTGTATAAATTCCAAAAGACAGTTTTTTAGGCGCACTGGTTTTTAGCTTCGTTTAAAGTTAGCATCCTTGAATTACAACATTGCGATCTGATAGTGCTTGCTAGGGTGAGTTTGAAAGCTGTTGTTGGTTCGATCTGGTGGCCGCTAACCACCAAATGTTGTAGGAATGCATTGATGATATTTCAAAGAGTACACTGGCGAAGAGCGTCTGGGACATTTTCCGACATCCTTTTAGGCAAACGCATCGTCATGTGTCCAATGTACCGTCCATTACAAGAGCACGTAAACAGTTATAGAACAAAAGATTGAGACAGACAAAGCAATCCATCGTTGGATTGTTGGACGACAAACTACTATTTAATCCTCGCTAAGACTAGGATATGGGTTGCAGGAAGGGATCTGCAATAGAACGGTAATCGTAAAAGTCTAGTGGCTTTAGAAAGAGATATGAATACAATGGTAGATCAGTTGACTCAAAGAATGCGCACTTCGGAAAACCAGTAAATTTGAGGTTCTCTCTGTCCGGTCAGTTTTTTGTTTCTCAGCATTCAAAAATGGCGATTCGCAGGGAGGTACGGATTTAACGAACATTCTATTGTTTGTTTTACGAGATACACCATCTGAACCGGGGAGCCACAGGTAAATCCAGAGCATGAGGCGTTACAGTGATAGGTTCTGCAGCATGTTCGCGGCTCTTCTTGCAGAAAGTGGAGTGAATCTTGTTAGAAAGCTTCAAGTTTATTGTCAGTGGTCTAGTGTTCTCAGGTAGTCATCTCATGGGGGAATCAGTGGTAGTCTCTATCGTCAAGAGGATCTTGCTCAGTGACTGCGATACAAATAGGGGAGTTCGCCGAATGCTGATGATGTCGAAGGTGCTGCCGTAAGACAAAAGAAGAATTTGTATTTCCCTACGGTCGTGATCCCATCAGTTCATGCTTGTTCTCAGTCACTATATGCATGTGCGAATCACTGATCTCGTTGTGGTCATTCTGTGTAACCGAGAAAAATATCGGAATCATTTACTTTTAGGAGGAGAAAATCAAACTCTTTTGAAGAACGAAAGCAAAATAACGTTGCACGTGGATGATTTGGAAAGCACATAATATCAAAAGCGCGCTGCAGAGAATAAATTTAAAAACTACAAGTTGTCATCAGGCTTAGAGCTGATGTCAATGCTGTTTACCGCTACTCTCGCATAAATCGCCAAAGTTGAGTGAATTGTCTCCGTGGCAAAAGATTCAGTTAATCATGTGGTAATTTCTCAAGCACTATCGATACTTAAATCGATTCCTCTTCTGAATGGTAAAGTTGGCGCGTAAGACTTAGTCTGGTACATTGCTGTTTGCGCCAGAAGCAACTGTACAAGTGACTACCTTCTTCTAGGACTGAAACCTATTAAACGACTGCATCAAGCGGATGGTTCCCCGAAAGGATCTATCCAGAGAGGATGAAAGTTAATAAACCCTTCGGCGTCAAGCAGTCGAACTGCGATTTACCTTAGGTAATAACCACGAAGAACTGAAAGTATGATTTCTCGAACGTTTCCTGTTACCAACATCTACACTCAGTTTATAGGCCAGGCCGACTTCTTCAAGGGCATAGTCTGTTGCTATCTTTTCTGCAACAAGTTCTTTTGCTCCTTATGTTTGGAAGGCCGTGTAGGTATAAACAACTAGGGAACGATCTCCGGCAATCAGGGAATATAAAGCGGCCTAGCTAGGCAACGTGGGCTAGACGGACAATCTCCAGTGGCGTTGTTGGGCACTGATATCATATAGGTGACAAACTCTTCAGGATGATATACGAGATACCACCGGACTTATAAAAAAAAGCCCCTGCACAGCGTCTGGTTATATCAGAATCTCTGACCATAAGATTACCTAACCAGTTCTTTTGTTCCCAAAAAATTTTCCACGTCTCTTCTCCCACTAAGGCTTTGAGTTGACGATACGTTCAAAAGGTCAATCATGTAGTATCAGGGCCTAATTCACCATTAAAAAAAACCTGAAAATACCTTACAGCTGACTCAATCTTATTAGAAATTCTATTCTACATTCACATTTTACAAACCGAGCATGACGATGTCTCGTGGTCCTTGGACCCACAGCTGAAAGTGACACAAATCGCAGACATTCGTTAATCTTCATATACCTTTTCAGATCAATCCAGTGACTTTCTTTCTCTACAAGTAAATCAGCTCGTCCAATTGTTGGATAACTCCTTGCAAACTCGAGTCTTAAAGCGTGGCACTTTTATGGCTAAGTAAAAAGTGATACAATTTAAAAGATACAACTTTCCAAAGTTCCGGTACTTCGTCATTACTGATACGACGTAAGCAGCAGTCTTCACGGAATGCAGTATAACTCTAGTCAAGAAAGGATAACGTATGCTAATGCATCACGCAATCCCAAGTCTACCGGGTACATGTACGATCTGTAGTTCCTGAAAGTGAAGCTATGAACTAACAGTGAATAAAAATAGGTTTCAGTTGACATTATAATAGTTTGAATTCGAATGTCCTAGAGAAATTAGAATAAAGATATAAAAAATAAATAAGGCTATACCTCTAAAGACCTGGAAAGGACTTTCAGCATAAAGCATTTGCAATTTTCCGCCATCTTTTGGTGATGGCGTCTTAATTCCGACAATAGCGGCATAACTGGAGAAGAGAGTTTTCGAAAATAATTCCACTTCACTTCTCTATTCTCAATTCGGGTTTTGAGTGGATTAAATCATTGAGATAAACAGTCGGACGAATGCACTTCTGTCGTTTTTGGCATGCGGAATATTTTATCTTGTTCATTTATTCTATATTTGGAGCACAAGTCCAAACCCGAGCCGTAGGCAGAAATTTCAGACTCATGAACGATGCAGAAAACATTGACGATTGCGCAACCAATGAGTCACAAACCTCGGTTGTTTTGAGATGACACAATGAGCCAGATGTTATGTAGAATGGAAAATCCATTTGCGCACTAAGCATCCAAAGTTCGGCGCCGTTAGCCGGAAACAAAGCGACGAGTTCCCGTCTACCGGGCAGATGTCCTACCCTTGAGCTGTTGTGTACATGGACCTGGGATGCGAATTACGCAAGTCAGTCGATTGGTCTCAGACACCTCTATTGCGAGTGTAACGGATAGTAGAAGATTTAATCCCATCTTTCACTAAATCCATCGTAAGTACGCACAGAACACTACTTATTATTCAATCAACTTAATTTGTCCATCCACTTTCATCCGACTGTGATTCAGTCTTGGGAAAATTCAGCCGTGATCACTGGAAACTGGACATTCGCATTTCACGGACTTTTGGATGCACCTCCAACCGAATCGCGACACATGGTATTTGCCAACTCCTGACGCATGACTTAATGCAGAACAGCTATACGTTCTCGTGAACGGTTCGCAAATGTGCTGCACAAAATAATGTTAAAAAGAAACCGTCGTTTCCCCTTCGCAGCACCAGAAGATTGGCAGTCAAAATGGCCAAATATTCAATGAAGTTCATGCTCAGCAGAGGCTCAATCACTACAAAAGTCAGTAGTAAAGTTTTCATGTCAAGTTTCGGACAATCCAAAGTGACATATTTTCAACCTGCATGTTGTTAGTGTAATTTGGTTACGCAGAACTAGTCTTAGGAATGTTTGCCAACAAGCCGCAGACACTTGCATGCGTATGTTATACTTTCTTAAAACAAAATTTATTTTGCAAGACAAATGGAGCAACGCGTTCCGATCTGTTTGATGGACGTCTTGTTGGTCTTGGCATTGCCACAGATTGAATGAAAATTTCACGGTGGTATATGAATCTCATAGTGAAACGACGATTCTGCCGAATATATGCATAGTCTATTGCCTAACTGTTGTTTGTTAGTACGCAGATGGAGGCAAACGACTACAACAACAGTATTAGTAATAATCATGATAAAAATAACAAGACGACGCGCAACACAGAACTTGAAAATCACATGCCAGTCTACCTGGTTATACCAGAAAACATTCCCGTTATAGTTTTTGTAAAAAAAAACGATTAACATTCGCTTTCTCCCGGACCAAGGCTGAGTACTTGCGTTTTGTCAACTGTTTATTTTCCTAACCAGACCAGATATGCCGACTTGCCTCCGCAAAACAGACATTTCCAATGTGAACGCCGTGACCAATGTGGCAACGAAACCCGCAGAGAGGAGAAAGACAGAACTGTATTGGTTGGGCCGAATTCCATCCACATGCTTCCAACGTGAATATCACATTTTTAAAGCGCACAGTGAAGAAGCGAAGGAATTAGAAATCTTACTGGAAAACATTTGGTGAAAAAAACATAGAAACAAGGTAAACCGTCCAGTATTTGTTGGATCATTTAGGTGGTTTGTGCAGACCGAATCTCCGCGGCAATATGTAATAGGATCCCATGTCTTGGGAATCTCCACCAGATATCGGCGTGTAATATGTGAAGTTGAAATGTACCTTTGGCGTATGCCGATTGAGTGTAACGAAAAACCATCCCAAATGAGTCCAAGGAAATGGTTGACATTCACTAAAATGGCCCCGTAGAAAGAAATGACAACCGGATGTCCATTGGATTGCTGAACGGATGCTTATCTGCTGCTGGATTACAAAAAAACCAAACCAAATGCCGTTGTATTGTTGGCAGTAAAACAAGAACACCGGAACAATCGGCGGGAACGTCTGATAAGACAAACAATGACGTGTTTGTTGTAGTAATGCAAGCAACCCGTTGCGAGTGGAAACGCCGGGGGGGGACGATAATCAGGTGGGGAAAGAGATACAAATCCATTCAAACTATTACAAATCAGTCACTGGGGAATAAAACACGTCCAGCTGAAGCAGTGAATTCAAAGAATCTGACGTCTTATTCAACTGTCCTGAAAATTTCAAGTTCTGATGACAAAATCTATTGTTGGTCGCCTAACTATCTGTCGACTTTACATAGAATGCATTCTTTTTTTCATCAAATAACTTAGAAAATTTAATTCAAAATATTCCTGTCTGACATCTGCTTAGTTCATCGGCAAGATGTTTTCCAATTTTATACAATAACATGCAAGATCGAATTTGATATTTCTTTCAGATTAAGAGTAACAGTTCAAAAATCGTGCTGAAAATCAGATCACACGAACTTTCCATTGCCTTCGTTTGGCGAAATGACAAGCTGTAGACATCATTTTATTCGAATTAATTTTGGTCATTAAAGAGGACACAACAGTAGGTGTCGGTAGATGACAATTTTTTGAAATAAAAATACCATTGTGCTGCGTTAACACCTAGGCTAAGGGAACATTGTGCACCTGTTTCAACCTCACCTATCCCTTAGACTAACCGGTCGGAATCTCAACGACCGTTAACAAACACATCAAGCCTTTTTGTCGGACAGCATCGCACTTTTATATTGACTATCTGGTAAACGGCATCACCTGTGGAGAGGCCCATGCACATACTAATCGTGGTAATTCGTTAAGTACTTTCCGAGGCATCTATCAGGTCAATTATGTTAGCTGATACATTCGCGAATGCTTAGATTGCTGTCTTTGCATCGTGAAATTATTCCAAGTAGAACGAAAATCGTCACGGATACTAGGATATTTGATACAACTTTAATGAATAAATCTAAAAATTTAGCTAGCAACGTTCATTACACATTGGTCTGTTACCAGTGAGATTTTCTCTGCGAACAGTATTCGATTGTGTTTCAGATGGTCCTATTTAAATAAACCGCCTATTCCAACGTTTGTGGTGCAAACTGCAGCAGTTCTCTAATGACCAAAATGATCAAGACAGTGCGACACGATCCGGGTGGTCAATCTGGGTGTTATTTTTTGTGAATTACAAAATCACATGTGCAACATATGCATGAAAATTTCACCGTTTCAGGACACTGTAATCAAAACATTTTTTGTGCTTCGCTTCCTTTGATGAAAAGAAAAAACACTAGGTTTTAAGACTAGATTTGGACTTATGAAAAATGTAGCAAAAGCAATGAGTTCATGTTCCTGATTCAATTTGTAATCAAAATTCCCCAGGAGTGTTTGTCTGCCTAGTTGGCAGAATAATTAAGCCGGAGTCGTTTTCTTCCCGCACCGACCGCTAATGTAACGAAGCATGAACAACCCACATGGACCGTGTTTTGGGATTAGGCAAACCTATTAAACGATTCAATGCGTCCAAGCCGTCCTCACATTTCCGCTCGGCTGTTCCCAACTCTCTTCAAAGGACCCACATTTACCAGCTCTGACTGGATGTCTCGGATGTAAACATGAGCGGACCAAAGTCGGTTTCTTGACTCTGAGAAATAAAATTTCCGTCTGACATTTTCGCTTAGCCGATTGTTTTTACGTTTTGCTTAGTTAAGCTCTCGTGAGTGAGGTGATGAAATGGCAAAGCCGATGAGTAGGGTAGCAAAAAAAGCAACATTCTGCATGCATAAGATTATTGATTTGTGACCCGGTGGGAACGTCCGTTTTCTCGCTGTGAACTGAAGTGAAATGTGCAACAGCCAAAATATCGTAATGGTTTGAGTGGTAATGGTTCTTAGTTGCAAGTGAAGCACGTCTGTCAAGTTTGTACTCCGAAAAATATCAATATTCTATTGAAAGTTTCTTCTCCATTAACAAACAAATGACTTTCCAGATTTCTATCCACATTTCCGGAACAAATTATTTTGACTAAGCTCATGCTGATTTGTCGTCAAAATTGGCTACCACAAAATAAATCAGCCTTAGCCTTTCTGAGCTGCTGCATATTTATTCTGTCTAGTATTGTCTTCACTTAATTTAATTATCTTCCTATCGCAAAGTATTCTTCAGATTTGACGGAATCGGGTAGTAATTGGGTGATTTTTTTCGTGAACTCCCAAAAACGACGTTCTACCTAACCATCTCTCACTCCACTACGTCTTGAACAAAACCCGCCCGTTCTTAGGATGCATGAGAGGGATTTTCCATTAGGACGCCTCAAAGTGACCATCATACTAAAGCTGAAAACGAGCCCAAATGATCACTTTTTTGGTTTTCATATCCTCAGTGTTACATGCAAATTTATCCCAAACTTCATACAAAATAGCCTTTTCTTCCACAAACCGAAAAAGGGAATTAGGGGAAGTGAAATCGAAGAAGGGTATATTTTAGCAATAAACCACGAATTCAAGATACCTCTTCTACATGCTGTTTACAGAGAGGACCAGTAGTTGATTCCAATAATGGTTCTGCACTGTTTACTTATCGATAGCAAGAACAAATCAATTTACTCAACGTGGGCTATATTCGAGTTTTCTCATCAAATTATACATAGACTACGGTTGTTGCTCTTAAACAGATATAGACATTACGCCCAGTTGCAGTTGCTTCTGCCGGCTGTAGGAAGCAGCCGAAATTTTCACAATTTATCACTCAGAACGCTTGTCTAGATAAACACTTCTATCTATATATAGAAATATATATACATAATATTTACACCGCACTGTAATTTTGTCAGTCCTACGATAGAACGCAATTCTTTTTCAGGTCAGAAACTGAATGAATCATCCCAAAAATTCGAAACTTCGAAAATAAGTGCAAACAGGCAATTGAAATTTGTCAGTCGAACAGTTAAATAACAATCAGGTTCATGTCAATCCGATTGAGGAGGAAAAACGACCTTCTAATTGAACATACGCTTACGCTTTTCATACGTGTATTTTCGGTCAGGTGGCACGATGGAATTGTGTCCGACTCATTTAAATTCACCCAAGGGTTAGTTGAAACAAAGATGCAATACGCAGGTGGTTGTACATGAACGCATAACATTTGGCATTTTTCAGGCTACAAGGTACCCAAATTAATTGTGACTGACATTTAGATCTCCCTATTCACTATATTCCCAAAGAAACTAAAAACCAAAACAAATGCATTGTAAATGAAGGAAAATTTAGAATCTAAATACAAGAAAATGAACAATAAGAGCTCGAGTATGAATGTGCAAACTGTTCCATTTTATTGACTGGCTCATAAAACAAAAAGTTGTATATATTTTGGGTGGTTTTATTTACTTTACAATAAAATCTTGGGACGCATTTTGCGATAAGCAGGTCGATTTCTAACGATTAACTAAGCAACTAAGCTGTTCGACTATAAAATCGAACCTAAGGGGAGGGTTAGATCTGAAATGTTTGTTCCTCTATTGACTGGAATTTGTAATCCCTAACCAGAAACATAAAATCCGGTTCGTATACCAGGTGCACACTACTTTCTGACTTGTCAGTGGCTAGATTGGATGGATAACAAAAGTGTCGTTTCGTATCACCGCACTTAAGGTTACCGCATAAATCATCATTAGTGCAGAGAGTGTGTTTCTCAGAGGGAGTTTACCACGGTTTTGCGTGACTGTTTGAGTTTAAGTACCCCAAGGAAAATGATGCTAATGATGCCGAGACATCCGAATTGAACTCCGGTATACTCATTGACTACTTTTAGCCCGAGGACTGATTTGGCGAAAAGTTTCTAATCGGTCATACTCAGGGATGCGGTATACATTTTCTACCGTTTTCGCAATCAACAAAAGCATAATGGTAGCATCAACCACAGTAGTGGCGCGACCAAAGACAATTTTCAGTCCTGCAGAACTACCATGCGAAGCACTTGTGCTCCAGAATAAGATGGTATTTGGTGTAGTTTATCGCAGTGGTTTTGCAGCACTGGACGCTCGTTTTTGCATTTCATACTTCGACTTCATAGAGAATATACCTGGTATACGAATAAATCAGTACTGCAAATGAATTCTCGGGAATACTTTGCACACTTTGCGCGCTTCGCGCTCCCGAGAGATTCCGGCTCAAGTTAAGTGTTCTCCGTTTCACTTGATGCTCGAACATTCACGCGTTTTGCTTCGAATATTCACTTTTATTGGTCGTTTATTGACGACTGCGTGCTTTCCAGTTAGCACGTTTTTATTTACACAAATATCGTAGGGACTTCTTTCAGCATGATCCAAGAATGCGGCATCCTATCCAGTCATTAGGGACAAAACCAGCAACAGGTAGCCTGTTGAGCAAAGTCACCATCTCCCAACGGCAGTGGTCACACAGATAAGGTCGTGGTATCTGACAGTGAAAATCGCAGGTTCAGAGCCTACAACGCTTGGCGGCCCCCTGCTGGCTGCGGCCTCATTCCTTTAGGTGATGCGTTAAAAAGGAAATAAAAGCTAAAGAATAATACATTAATTGAATTTTTTGACTCATCTCCATTGGCTAATAATGGAGACACCGTCAATGCGGGAACATGGTTGTGCCCCTGTTTCATTTACTTCCGAAAATAATGAAAGATTGACCAACCTGTCCGGAATAAGGTGAATGTTACACAGTCCGGGGCCCGATCAATCAGAACTGCAAGACTAAGTTCGGAATCGCCGTTCTTTGCCTCGGTTTCGGGGCGCGATTTTCGAATTCGTGTCAAGTTAAAACTGTTAACCTGTCGACTCGATGCTTCGCGCTTACGCGATTCGATTAATTCATTTGATCCCGTTACTTGTCTGTCCGAGATGTTCTGAGGTTCCGAACGAGATACTGAATGCTTAGAAATCAAAGCACACCGTATGGGGCTTTGCTTGACAAAAGCTCATGCTAGGATTCATCGGCTCAAGCAGACTGAATTCAATTAACCCAGGAGTTTTGACTTAAAGCCCGGTCTTGTTTACGATTTGATCGTGAGAAACGAATGAGAAGAGCACAAACTGACTGGAACTGAGAATGAAGCCGACCAAAATGCCTGGCTTAGCGGCCGAGAAGTTTTGATCTAGTAACATCCATGACTTGATTTTCTTATTTACCCGATAGAAATTACATAACATTTCGGAAGTGTGATGTTCGATGCTCATGCTTAATGGAACGCTTTTCGTCCGCTACTGCGGCTTACGATGGCTCACCATAAAACTAGATGAGTATCCGATCCCCAAAACCGGAGAACGGAATCGAAAGAAGACGAACCCTGTGGTATGTTATATGAAAGCTTGTAATCATCTGCAATAAATTGTTGTCTACGCAAGCAACGACGAGCCAATCTTTCGGTTACGTCGGTTCACTATGACTTTAACCGACAAAGCTGGGTATGATAATTGAATATTTCCACAAAAAGAATAAAATCCGAGAACAAAAATTGTGAATCTCTGTTGTTTCCAAAATTACAGGCGAGGGAAGAATTAAATTTCTCCACTCCGTTTTCCACAACCGGTTTGTCACAGAAGCACCAAGTTCACTACAAATAAAAAACGTGAATAGTTCTTCAACATGTTTGTGTCAAAATATGTCCGCAAATGCACAGGTAACAAACTGAAACTATATACGTGCTTGCATCAGTGGGTTACATGTTACTTTTTTTCGGTCCATAACTGTTGTACACTAGGTTTGTACTTTCTAATTCGTGTTTTGCAAAGGGTGCTACCCACACTTTGCTTACACTTTGTTGTGTAAACTTCCGTAAACTTGTCCAGGAAAAGCATTAGGGAAACAATTTTATTTATCACATTACAATTGATAGTTCAAATATTGATTTTGAAAGTGAGTATTTTCTACCGTTCCCAAAGGCGTTGATGGTTCATAAATCACGCTGAATCATATTTTAATTATACCTCAACTTTCCTCGTATTTGACTTGACTGAACGATCCGGTGCTCCAATCAGAAGCAACTGTTTTATAGACAAAATGATTGCCACTCATCCCGAATAATTCTCGCTCACGGTACGTACGCCAATCATAATCAGCACCCGCTATCTGCTGGTTTTGTAGCTCATTATTCATTCGCTAATTCCAACAGCTGGTCAAATCAAATCAACATACCAGTGCATAATTTTTCACCGGAAAACGTTCCCATTTTATAGCGAACAGTTTTCACTATATGTCCAAGGATTTTGAATCGGGAATAGACGATGGTTTCGGTTTGATTAGCTAGCACATTCCATCACTAAAAAGCTCCGTAACGGTCGTGATTCATTCCCATAAGTGAGGTTCGTAAGGAGGCTGAAAGTAGACTTTTTGTAATTGATGAGATTCACCGAAAATTCAAATGGGAATCCTCGTTCGTAACGACGGAAATCAAGGGTATCGATTCGTCATTCCCTTTCCGACTTTTGTTTCAATACAGTAGCAGACTACTCTGGTTAGAAATCAGTCTTTTGTGTCGGGAGTAAACAAAATCAATGGGATGAGCTGCGAACGCAGAACTGGCTGACTGGACATTTGAATATCCACGTGTTGACTCTTAGATTCGAGGATCCTGAATAAAATTGCTTACACAAAAACCACTTCTCATTGATTAGGGGTTGAGTCTTTAGTTTGACCAAAGTAGTCGCAGTTGTAGGTGCTGACTGCCTTCCATTATCATCTCTAAAGCACGGCATTGTTTTCTCGACTCACATATTTCCTTCTCTTTTTAATTCCTCTGTAATTATTTGTTCTGTGCCCAATTTGTAGAGATCTGTCACCATATTTCGGACCACTAAATGTGGTGGGCCCACGCTCAATCTAAACTTATTCGTCTCGTTACTCTAACAACCTGTAGTCCAAGACCGTCGGTTTTTCAATAGCCTCTTTCTGTTTGTCTACAAACCAGAACGAATAAACCTCGAATGCTGACACTTTATCAGCGATGTCACATCCCTTTCGCAAAACCTTTGAAATCCGGTTTCTAGAATTTATTACTTGCATTCAAATCTCTCTGTTCCTTAGTCTTACCGTCCAGAAAAAGCAAAAGTTTGATTGTTTTTAGCTCCTCTAGCAACAATTATCTGACTACTTCACCCAAAAGATATTGGAGCATAAGAGCGGGCAAAAAATATCTACATGGTTGATTAACAAGTCAGAAGTTCTGGACGGGCCAAGTGTTTCACTTTATTTGTTGTTGATGTGCATCAACCAACTACTAACTAGTTTCACTGGTCTGTATTCGAACTGCGCGGGTGTTAGTGCACTCTTTCAAACCACATCTCGATCTGAGGGTTTGCTCAATTTGCCCATCAACGCCCACCAAACTTACGGTGTTTTTGTTATTTGTAGTTTTAATTCTAAATTGTTGTATTACGTTGAGTATGCAAGACTGTCCAATCATATAATTGTTCTTTCATTAACACTGAACCGCTTACTAGGATGGATTTTCACAAACACCTGGGGATCACTAGTGATGAAAATTTAAGGTGATCATATTACATTTGTAAATGAATAGAATATTAGAGGGCAAGTTTTACACAGGAAAAACACGGTAACGCTGCACAGTTAAAAAACATGATTTCTGCTTCACCGGCATTCCGTTACCATTCTGCTGTTTTTGCTCGCTTATTGATGAATTAGTTCGGAATCGTCCATCTGTGTCTGTCCATGATCACTGGTTAATCGACTGAAAATGCAGTTGCCCAAAAACAGTGACGCTTTGATCAATAGTAATCAAGCTCCGACGTAAAGCACTACCGTATATTCCATTGGCTCAAATTCCAGACTATGGAACCAAAGGCAGCGAAGAGATCCCGGCAATCGGGAATCACTTGTGTTCTTCTATGAAGTATTAGTATATATATATATATATATAAACATGGATATCTACGAATTCCTTGTAAATGTACTCTTACTCGATCCCTAAATGTATTAGAAATGACCCTGCCAAAAATGTCATTGTCAAAATGTTTTTGGGATAACGGACGTTGTGAAATGCTCGCTTATCACTATCATTAATCCCCACTACTCTAACTTGTTGTTTGTAGTGGCGGGTGACGATGATGCTGAGTCAAACGATCTGTAATTAGATATAACCACCATCATCAAACTGTGTTACGTCAATATTGGCGTGCAAATACTAATGTAAAACTTTTTGGATCCCCGTACGTTCTACCATTTCTACCCAACACTTCTGCTTCAATAAGTGTAGAAATTCGTTTGTTTCCTAATTAGGGTAACTTCCAGTCAAATGGGAATTCGCCTTGGATGATTTTCACAGAAATTTCTCATAACCAAAAACACAAGTTCCTTAACGAGTTCTTGCTCTCCGTATTACAATGAAGTAATGAAGGTTACCATCCTTGTTTGAATTACGGACAGGTGTGCATATTAATGTCCACACAAAAAAGTACAGACACAAAATTAAAGAAAACACTAAAACCGGGCGATTTGTTTCAAAAGATCAGGTAGAGCATTAAAAATATTTGTACCTAGTGGAGTGGAAATAGCCGCCAAGGTGTTGTTTACTCTGTGCAATTTGTTGCCTTGGAGATAACTACTGCCGTAATTAAAAGAAATCTTGGCAAAGCAAGTTAAACCTACAAAAATGTTAGCATCCACGTTATTCTCATAAAACATAATAAACAAGATCCTTTGACGCATCTTCCCTATCCGGTAAATCAAGTAAGTCCTTAAAACTTCAAGCGAATGTTTGAGAAGGGAACCATCGTATGATAAAATGAAACAGATGAAAAAGCCGACGTGACAGATACGTTCCGTGACTGTGCTGGGAGTTCGGGAATATTTGATAGTTATTTTTAGTCAATCTCTTAAAACTGTAGCTCCCAAAAAAGAAAGTTATTCACCTGACAGACTCACTGCTTCAATCGCACTGGTTTCGGAAGTACTATTGGACAGACAAAGCCACCGCTTCATGTCGAAAAGATTGTTGTCGTGTACTCAGAATGATAGTAAAAACAGAGAAATGCAACATTTTGATGAAAACTATTCTGTCAAGCATATTGGAGTGAAAATTCAACTCCCGTATATCAGCCAGAAAACAAATAGGCCGTTCACACCTTTATTATGATCCTAAAGGTAGCTCATACAGCCCTTCTCGGTTAGGCACACAGTTTTGTTTTCGAACAAACCTCGTGAAGGTTTCCATTTTGTCTAGTTTGACATTATCTATTCAGTCTGAGTGCATGCTATGTTTTGGTTATCCTTTTGGCTAATACAGCTTAATTTGTCTATAAGAAGAGGCGAAATGCGGCTCAGTTGAGGAAGTCATACTGACACCCGAAAGTCTAACCAGGTTGCGCATGTTTTTCCATAAAGCTGCTTTCGTTTGTTTTTGGAAGCAATGAACATAGTGCAACGGTCTGGTGGTACTTTATCATCTTGATTCTGATTATGAAAGTGTCGCACGCTAGTGGTCACATTCAGTGGGCTTCGGTTCGTGAGTTTTCCTTGAATTTTATTCTCATCTCAGATCAGGAACCTTGAAAACCCTTTCGGCAAACCTTTGACCCCCTGCATGTTACAATAATCAATCTGGTTCTTTCTAGTTAACTGCTACAATCCAGTTCACATTAAGAAGTCGACCAACCCCTACTTTCACTGCACTAGTATTCTGTTTTACATTACAGCCAAGCATTTTTTTCATTTTAAAGGGCCTTACAATGCTTCCTTGTGTTAACAAAGTCGCCGATGTACGTATAAATAATCCATAAGCTCAGAAGACGCAGATGCACGTCTGTCTGAAAACACTTTTGTTTGATGTTCATTAGCTCAATCACAAGTGGCTGTTTGTTCATTAAAGCGTTCGTTTTAAGAGCCGGCGGGGTAGCAGAATAAGCTGTGTAGTCCTCAATCGATTTGGATGATTAGAGTCTGTGGAAAGGGAATGGTTAATCTTTACATAGTGCATCAGTCCAATAAGGCAAGTATCTTCCCGACCCACAAACGAGTATTCGAGGGCAGATTGTTGAGTAGTAGGGCTGTAATCCACCATTTATTCTCAATGATTGCAAGTGATGTTTAACATTATGCATTGGCGTGATATAGAATAACTGAGAACAAGCTGATTCGTTACACTGAGTTCATTTCGCCAAGCATGAATCAGAAAAATTAGCTGATCCTAATTCATCTTGTCTGCGAAACAGAAATGCTTAATCCCCTAGTAGCGGAAATCGAATCAATGCCATTAGAAAGGATAAGATGAGTAAACATACACATATACGACAGAAACGGATAAATAAGAGTTATTACTGTCTTATCCAGAAGACATTTTAAACAATTGTTTTTAGATGTTCAATGACGCAAGCGGAAGCTCACGAAATGAGCACTTTGGTGAACTTCGAAACAGGAACTATTGGCGTGATTCACATGCGGATAAACAACCAGATAAGTTTTCCAATTGGTACCAGGCTTCGCCGCAGAAATTTTGCCAGTTGATTGCGCTTAAGAAAAGCTTGCAGTCAACAAAATAATGGTGTTCCTCAACATGCTGACTATTTTTAGTCCTTTGTGTGTGGTTGTGCGTGTGCTTCAATCCTTCATTATTTCGAAGGAAACATTTGAGACGGTGATTAGGGTGCAGTCTAGGTCCGTCCAATGCATTTCAGCAGTATAGAAAATTAGCACCGTAGACGTTCTCATCCGAATATTTAAAGGGATTTGTGCATGAGACCATAAATAAATCGATCTGATCAGTTGTATTTGTAGGCATCAAGATATGCCGCACACGGATCTGTTTCCTCAGATGACCCTAACGTCATGTGACTTGTCGGCCGTTCCTGCTGTCCCAGATCTTTCGTGAGGCTGTAGTTAACATGATAAATTAGATGCAAAGTAACGGTAATGTTTCGAGTGGCAAGCAGACCTAGTCTTTGTCTAAGGAATACCTGCTAACCGTAGAAACGCGATTTTGTTGCGTTCGTGTAATCCACAAACTAAACGATATCCCCATAAGTGTGTAATTTTGTGGTAATTCACAGATCTTTCGGATAATTCCCAACATCCTCGGGGTCTCTGCAGCATAAATTTGATATTCAGTCAAAGGGGTTTAAACCTTGACAGTGCAAAGCTCCTTGCAATGAAGCAATGACGAATAGAATGCTGAATTCATTACCCATCAGACTTTTAGATAAAATTTGCCACCTTCGCGCTTCGAAAGTTTGGCAGAGAAATACTCAAGCCAGCACAATGAGGACGTGGTAGCAGTTGGGGAAGGTTTAACGACTGTCTTCCTCTCTCGTCGGTTTATTATTTGGACTGGATTTTTGGGATTAGTTATACCAAAATTTAAAAAAGTATTAGTAAAGCTGACTGTTCATTTGAAACGAACGAGATCTAGCCTATAGACTCTTAATTCAGAAAAATTCATGAGCGATACCTTCCTTAAATGCTCAGAGAAGAAAATCAAGTGATGGAAGTTGCTCTATTTTCTACCGTCTGGGAAGAAGTATCTTCCAGTAGGTTGGCAATTTCCCTTATAATAAACTATTGAAAATCGGTCCGAATAGCCTAATGGCTAAGGTGTTCCTCGCACATTCGGTCGTCTCGGGTTCCGTGATCCGTGGCATTTCAGGATGCTTCAAACGTTGCACAGGTAAAGACGCAAGGAAAATGAGTTTAGATCATTTTCTTTCCAGTAGTTTAAACTAACCGGCAGCAGCCAAATAAGATGGTCATCTTGTGGTCCCAGATGAATGGGATAAAAAAACGTGTGCCTTCCAAATGCGTCTCTACCTAAACCAACAGCTAAACTAACCGGTAAATCCATCGGAACCAAGCATCGGATCCACTGAACACTTCTTTAGAATGGGATAAACAGTTCCATTGTGCCTGCAGTCTTTCCGAATCCATATTTCTATGCAACAAAACTTCATTTTGATTTCATTACAGGACTTCTTCAAGCAGGAAACCGGAATTATTCCGGTGTGAAAAAGAGATTTTCGTCTTCCATTGCTTGACAGATCTTACCACTGTGTTTGCCGTTAGGCAATTTCATATCATTCAAAATATTTTTACCAGTAGGTACCTCATGGTTGATTGCAACTATTCACTCTCCAAAATGGATTGCTTGAGGGGCACAGAAGCATGATTGTTCCTATTTTATACTTTGGGTTTTTCGTCGCCATCGGCGGAAAAAACAGACGGGTTCACATTTAAGAATTCCCAGTTTGCATGTTTTTGCGAGCGGACTGATCGTGTACAGTTCGCGAGGGTGAATTACTGGAGTTGTGCGGGAACATGCAGACATCAGAATGAGATGGAACTTTATCACATCATCACATAATACATAATGTTTTGAGCTTGTATCAACCAAAGAAATTTCGACTACGAGTCATTTAGGACTGATTGGCCAACAGGACTGGCGATTGAATGGAAAGTGCAAGGAAGATTGGCTCTCCACCGATGACTTCTAGTCTAGGCTGAGGGTAAACTGCTTTCCGAACTGACGATCTGAGCAGCTGTAGACACGAAGCTGTAAGCTCATTAAATGTGCTACCTATAACTTGGACAATTATTCCAAAAGGATTTATCCCGGTTTTTTATTCATTGATTGCACAGAATATATATATATTAGAAAGAAAATGCCTGCGGTCCAACTCCCAAGCAGGTACAGAGGGTAGAAAATACAGGAAATCGGGTCAGAAGCAGTTTAACTGATCGAAACATAACAATCGTTAATCAACCCAGTAAATGGCCGAAAAGAAAGTCAAAACATTAAAATAAGCCCCAGCGTGACAAATATTACAGCCAGTAAACACGAACAAAAGCATCCAGGTGAATAAAACACTCATGTAAGGGCAAGATACATTGAGCCGCTTCTTAGTCAATCAAATAATTGCATAAAAAAGAATCAGATCAAACTAAGGTTTATGTTCAGTCGAACAGGTTGAAAGGCGGACAATCAGCCAATTTGATCAATTAATGCGAATAGGTAAATAGACATACACACACACCGATGACGCGGCAGCAGTACGCACGTGTGGGATTCAGCAAAATCTACCGTCAAGCTCAGAACAGACTAATAAAAGGCAACTTCGGAGGTGTGTAAGTGCGTGGGTCGGTGTGTGACCGGCTATAGAATGTCGGCGTATGTAAAGGTTGACAGCTGATTTCTACGATGGAATGTGTGTGTTGATTGGCATCGGAGTCTGTACAGCCAAGAGAGAATAGAGGAGGTTTTCGTTCCTAATTTAGTCTGAACTGAAATGCCTGCGTTATCTTTTGAAACCGGAAGACATTTCTGGGCCTGGATGAGCGGTTATTGACTGTCAAGTCTGAACATTCTGCAGCGCAGACCTTGTCATATTTGTTTCTGGTGCAACATGAGACAGGCGAATAAATGCTATGAAACCAAGGTGGCTCCATGAACTAAGGCGCCATCGAGAAACAATAATTTGAACTGTAGATTTACCTCCGCGTTATTCCTATTAGGTTAAGAAGAAGGATGGCCCATTCACTGCTTTATCAGCTGGACGGTTAATTTAGAGAAACTACTGAATAAAATACTAATAGCCTTGAATCCAGCAGCATTCCAATAAACATCTTTCTCCACTTGCTTCCCAGAAAATTTTGCCTCATTGGAATATCGAGCAGACATTTACTGGGTTCACGAATTACATCAAAGAATAATATTAGACTGTTCTCAAGCTACAGTGTTCACGTTACACCAATTATTACAGCTGTTTAGGACCGAGTAACAGATTTAATTGTAGCTCCTAAAATGTTCCGGAAAACGCATGTCCTTTCAATGAACAAGCAAATTTGCATTGCCAAGATACTTTGAATTTCAGACACGAAATCGATCTTTAGCATCATGTTTCGCATGCGGATTTCGTGTTTAAGCCTCACATGGGGCTTTGTATTTGAATTTCCTTCGGGGAGTAAGATGAACGTGCAGTGACAGGCTGAATCCAGGTCAGCATTTATCTATGCGTATTCTGACCGGATGAAGTAAGGAATTTTCTAGTCGTGTCGGAATGCGCGCTTCAGCTGTCTTGAAAGTGAAACTAAGTTAGTGAGAAACGTTCTGCGAACTAATTTACTTAGTGATCGATCACAACTTTTTAGATTGAGTGTCGTAGCGAACAAATGCTACCGACCAGGGATGCGGATGTTAACAAAATAAAATGAAATCGAGACGTTTGCACTTCAGTCCTTTGGTCAGTATACATCACAGTAACTACGACAGATTTTGAAGCCCAAAATATTTTTCCCAACTCAATATGTTTTGTCTCCGGTCTATTCTCGAGTGAGTCAGTTCTCTGATCGTTCCTCGGCATACTTTGATACGTGTTTGCTTCACTGTCTCTGTATCCACTTTGGTCATAACAATACTCAGAAATTGCCGGTTTGGAAAGCAGCATTTAATTCACAATGCCCAGTACTCTGTTTCCCGCCCAGTTTGGGAAACATTAAACACACTGGATGCATAGTTTTCGTAGGCAGTTAGTGCGTCGCCGAACAGTGAGGCGAAGTGTTGCGTTTAATGGCGGACAAACGTTACAAGCTCCACGACTGATATTCGTCTGCTGGGGGCCATGAGACCGAATTGCCAGTCATTCTGAAGCATTTAGTAACGTAACTAGATCTCATCGTTGGTAGATTGATTTTGTTAAAGTTCCTTGTGACACACGTGACCATCGTTTATTTTACTTTTGATTTAAAAAGATGCCGGAACGGGACAGCAACCAAGACTGAAGTGTGAAATTCGCGAAAATGGTTGTTCTAATTATGAAAAACTGTACACATTCGGATATATCAGCAAAAGTTTTGATACGGACTTATCTCATATTGTTGGTGACATTAACAATTTGATTTTTTGTGTCTGTATAAACCTCTCATTTGAATCTGACCACACCCAGTCAACAAAATCTCCCATAAATAGCACCACGTTCATAGTGAATGACTGATAACTGACACGTTGATCAACTTGGAAATACTCAGTAGTAGCAGTTCTTAAAATGGATTTCAACACCAAACTGGACACTGAAGATCATGGGAACACCGTACCGTCGTCTCAACCTCATAATAAACTACCAGATCTGTATATCCGTATTCACCAAAGCGGGTCTCGAACCAGGAGTGAACGATTGTGAGTCGAAGGACCTCGAAATTAAGCTAATCTGAAAAATCATCCACGGCTTATCGTACATGAGAATTATATGATATGGCGCCGATATCCGTTACTAGACTTTTAAAATTGCGGATATTTAGGCATGAGCTGAACAAATCCCGAGGACACGATAAGACGTTTGACTCAAGACGATTCGTCCCAGGTTTGTTTCGCATCTAGCTCAAAATGTACAAGCAATGCTGATGAGTAAATATGCACTTAAAACAACTGAACGATGAGTGTTTCCATGCTTCTGGACGGCTACTTTCATAATGTTCTTGAATCATGAAATCTGAAAGTATATCTTTGCTAACTTAACTACAAAGTCTAATTTGTTTAGAGATCTAATGATAAGATGGAAATTCTATTTATGTCAAATTGGAGAATAATAAGAGTATAGAGTGACATTGCGTGAAACGACAAATCGGAGATCACGTTCTTGAGGTACTCTTGATTTTGCAGGCCTAAGGGAGAGAGACTCTGAATGGAGAGACTCTGGACCGTGTAGTTCGAAGATTTAGCATGTTTGGTCCAACGAAGTTCGTGGGTTGAAACTAAACGGATAGAATTTTTTTCTTGAATTCATCCATCATCAAGTGATGGATGGATTGTCACTCAAAACAGTTGAGTACAGAGAACAATATTGAAGATTAAAGGGATCTCAACTGTTTGAGTAAACCTAATGGTACCGAATGGAAAGATCAATCATTGAATCCGTCCATATCATTTTCTGGATGATTAGGACTTCAAGAACGTCCGAACATTATGGACGATTAACACCAAGGTATGTGTGAGGTTTCCAATGGCTCCCGAGTCCGCAAAAACTGGGCTCTAAGCAGCACAGTCCTTTGGCTAGAGAAAATAATGCGATCATTCTCAACCTATGTTCAGTGAATACCTAGCAGTTTTCAGATTATTTTTATTTTCTCACATGTATTTGGTTTCCCTTATTCACACATTGTTACGTATGCACCCAACCATAACTGTTTCTCGAACCATGAAACTAAGGTCACTTGTCAAGTTAGATACTTCTATTGCCTTCGTTCACCGGTTTGCCCGGGCAAATTTTGTCTACGCATCCAGTTACTACTTCCTGCTTCTATATATGCACGCGCATATTCTGGGGCATTCTGCCCTCGTTCCTAAGGTTGGCTCAGCCCAACGGACAAACAATTATCAACCAATCACAGTTGTAATTCTTCTGTGGACTCTTCGACCAACAGCTTCCATGCACACTCCTGATGCTACAGATTCGATTCTGGTGATATATATATATATATATATACCCTTGCCACTCAATACAGTGCCCGAAGTGATAAATCGAAAAGAAACTTCATCGCGTGACTTATTGAGCATACTTCAACGCGTTTATCAGTAGGGGAAAAATAGTCAACATGAAAGTCGTTGACATACTTAGAAAAACTGAAATTCAGGGAGGTTTCTAATTTAAAAAGAGAAATAAACAGGGATAGAATAACATCTTGAATAACTCCTGGAATTGACATGAACCTTTTCCTATCAAACGAAACGTTCTGAGTGTTACCGAAAAAAAGTAGTCGCAGAAGATATTGGAAACGCCAGAATCCATGCTGTTCTTCGAGCATCTGAGGAAGAACACAACAATCGTGGGAGACAAAAACGCGTCGACATAGTCGAGAAAAACAGGCCTTAGTTAACAGAATCCATTGTCATGAGAATAAACCATCGAGTAAAAAGTTGATCTCCCGGAACCAAGTGTGAGTAAGGAAATTTTTTACGGAAACTGGGTGAAATCATGAGATTAAACGTCAATCATAATACGATAAGCGATATACTCTCAGATATCTTCAACAGGGTTGAATGGAACTACCAATGTGTTGGCATTTTTCGGTCCTTTATTTATAGTAGGTTTTATTGTAACTGGTTCATAACACCCAGGAATGGTCCCAATTCAAGACGATTACCGAAAAGGGTATGATAATATGGCAGCAAGATGTAAAACGTAGTTTGAGTAGGAAAAAGGAAAATAGATCAAATCCACAGAACTAATTTTAGCTTTCAGTAAATTTTCAAGATTCAGTTTTGTGAAATAAAAGTGAGCTCACCATGAATGACATGTGAAGTCAAGCGGAAGTGTTGTCTAGTGCCCATGCAAAACAGATATTTGCGTTCTTCCATGTCGGAAACGGGTATATTTTTCAGCTGCACAGTTGTTTCAGCACTTTCCAAATCTCGTGACAACTTCTGCTGCCAAGAGGAATGACCCGTATGCTACATTCAGTAATCTAACCCGATTTGACTGTGCCCGTCACAGATTGGATAGTGTGCCACATACTTGCTTGCAAGCCTTTTATTTAATTCGACGAACCCATTTTATGTATGGGGAACAAAATCTGTCAGTAAAGCAACAGACGCCTTTATACAAGTTAAGATAATCAGTCAGTTTTGGCAGTATGGAGATCCGTCATATAGAGTAAAGGGAGTAAGTCAATGAAACCTGGAAGATGACTTAGAATATTCAATTTCTGGTGAGATCAGACACTCCTGATCGAAGTTCGGGTGGGAAATAAGGACACGACTAACGAGCTACTTTTAAACTAACCCTTGGGATGAAAAAACAAGCTACAATATGCTTCAGTAGGAGCTAGTTAAGGGTCACCCCATGTAAATCCAAGGGGATAGTGAGAGTAATCAGGTTGTAGGACAACTAATCCTGAAACTGCCTGAAATCAAGCAACGTGAACATTGATAAATAGAACGCTAGGATGCACATTCATGTAGCGTAGCCTGGAGAGGGTGAAGCCAGTTAGAATTTGAGGTTTTCAGATTGAACATGGGATGGCGAAATTCACGCCAACTACGACAAAAACGGTATCAAACTATCCACTGTGTATAAAGTTGATGGATGGTTTCCCCTCGGAAAATTGTATCCATCACGACGAGTTGCACGGTCATCGATTTCAACAAGCAACCAACGTCCTTGTAGTAGAATAGTTCCAATACATTCAGCTTCATTCTAAGAAGTCAGACTTTCCTAAAAATAATCACATCCTGGTAGACAAAACTGAGAGTATAGGCGCACTATCACAAGAAAGCAGCTCTACATCCTGAATGATGTTTCTGACGATGTTCAATGAATTTTCAGAAGTAAGCTTTTGAATCGTTTTCCAAAACGATGCACGATAACCAGTAGGGAATCGAAGAGGCACCATGTGTGAAAGTATAATAATACAAAAGCATATTGACAAAGAGAGGAATCTGATCAATACACACAGTTCCAAAAGTCCTGCCAAGAAAAATAACTTTTAGTAGTACTTTCTAGAATAAACCTTGTCCAGGTAATCAAGCTTTGCAAAACCCTTCTTTCCGGGGTATTCTTCAAACGATGCCCTCCCCTTATTACTCAATGATGCAATATATATGCATATATATCAATAATTTTTTCACTGAAGTTCTAGCACAAGAAATCTGGAACTCGATTCGGAGTGGGCAATGGCATGCATCAGTTCTAACATGCTTGACAGCAAGAACCACGTGGTAATACCATTTGTGGCATAATCCGTTAATCGTTTGCAGTTAGAGAAGGATTCGCAGGAAATGACAATCAAGGGTATGACGAAAATAACCGACTGTCTCGGTTTTCCCAGCAGTAGTCATGCGGTAGATCTTGTGGCATTTGAATGTCCTGCGTCCGGTCAAAGACTTTCAGGCCCGCCCCATTCATTGTTCGGTAGTCCATAAGTATAAAAAGAACCCAATATTTAAGTGCCGCACGATTGTGGTCTAATAAATAAAATAAATAAAAATTGCCAAAAAAAGTAATCTTTTTCCTAGATGGTGTGAAGAGTGATGACAATATGTGTTACGTGAATCAAGTCGGTAAAAAACTATTTGCTTCGCAAATTCTGAAGAGTTCATAGGTGTGGTCAAATAGCAGGTGGCAGAATATCTCCGATTGCTGGCCAGCAGTGTGCTCCTTGAAGAGCATCATGGTGTTAATAAATAATTGAGATTCGGAAGTAACAGAGGTGATCGAGAAGAAAATCCGATTGTATGAAAGTTACCGCCAGCCGCTTGTGATGAATGAAAAATGCCCACATGCATCAAACTACCAAGTGAAATTCTGAAATCAAATATATCGATTCAGCAAATATTACCCTGAGTTCAATTAAACAACCCGAATAAAATAGACCAACATGTTGATCTGAACCTAGGGATATTTTAATGGGCATCAACGGAAATTAAATGGCGGTCAAAAACAGGATTCGCTGAGAAGCAAAATATTCGTTCGTGAAATTTGCAGTTGTGCATTTACGATTTATTACTCACGATGGGGCAGAAGAATGAAAAAAAACGTGGACACACATTGGAAGGTGCATCTTGCTAGCTCAAGGACGGTACGTATGCAAGCGTCGAACCGTACCACTTACGACTAATTTACAATATAATTTCAGCAATAGGTCACAGTTTGTGAAAACATTCATCATGAGGCACCACCGCTCAAGTCACGGCTAAAAGCTTATGCGACCATCGTGCATCTGTTTCATCCTTATTAGAACTTATCAGTGGTGCGTATCCGTCGCACCCGAATAGGAACGCGAACGAAGGACGGAGGTCGGTGAGTCGAACGCCTCCACCATCGGGATATCCGGACAGGTTCTCGACTGTTTGTAAGACTTCACTACTCGAAGAAGCATCTATCCGGTACTGATTCGGAGAGTGACCGATTGCTGAATAAAATTTGCGCAGGGCTCTCGTGATTTTCTAATGGTGAGTTGTGCGACGATATCGCATGAAAGGTGAGGTTTTTACAAGCTGATTTAATTCTAATTTCGAATTGATGCATCACGTTGCATCAATTCACCAAAAGCCGATACAAACCTTAGATTAGCTCTACTATGCACTCAAGCGTAACAAGACCACGTAGATGCAGTTTGACTAATGATAACGATGGAAGTATTTCCTACCGGATTCCAACGGAAACATTTTCCGGGATCCTAACCCTGACCTGACGAACAGCCACATCATTCTTGGGCATTCAAAAATTTAAAGAACGCATTCTTCCCTCCACTCGACTGGGTTTCCAACCCCACAGGAAAGCAGTGTGATTCGAATATCATAAACCTTAGGCCGAAAGGATGACATTTAATGGGTCGCATATCAGTAATAGAACAGAATTTGGTGTCCTTAATCACACAGAGTTGTTCACATGATAACTGATTCTGAGCAGATGAACAAATCCGCTAAAGAATCAGCCTCGTCAGTGAGTATCAACTTGAGCAAAGCAGTGCAACGGAACAGAATCCAAGATATATTGAGAGGTGTGTCATAGAATTTTGAGATGGCATAGGTAACGAACCGTAAGAAAACTATTTTGAATTTCCCGTGTCCAAGAGTCGAGCATCGTAAGCAAAAATTGAGTCGACAACCCTTCGGTTGCCGAGAAAATACCCCGACTACTGCTAACGTAGTCACGGTGTCCGACAGTTAAAGGTAGGTCAGTTATTGTGCGATATTGGAACATAAAAAGTTAGCAATGCCTGATTAGAAATATGATTCCCCTTCAACGGCTGGCGAAAATCAATGAGGTGAAATGTACTTCGCTAGAAGTTGCGTGCAGCAGCGAAAAGCTATATTGTGTCACCTGACTCAAAAAAAGGCTTAACAGTAAGCATAACAAGCAGTCCCATCACAATAAACTCAGCGCTGCCCACAAGAAGGATGAACGCTCACACATAAATAAACAAGCGGTACACAAACCCGGTCAAAATGGATAAAGGGTCATTCGCATCAGTCTGTCACAAATTTAAAATCAGTCTATTCTGAGAAAATAGTAATAACGGCAAACTGATAATGACAAAGGCAACAAAAATCGTAGCGATGGCCGGGTGTACAGACACCAAATGTATCCGAGCAGTTAAACCAAATATGGCGCAGATCTGCAGATGAGTTAGTGAAGTGTAAAATGCTAGGAGAATTTAGAAAAAACAATCCTATAGATGAATATGGGCTTTCAAGAGTCCTGATTAGATCGCATCTATGGTCATGGTTGCAAAGCAGCAGTGACAACGCATTCGATTATGAAAGTAGTGCAACGTAAGTAGACAGTTGCTAAAGTTATGCTATTCAACGTGCCACGCAACCCAACGAGTGATAAAAGAAAACAATGTTTTAATTTCTTGTCTTCATTGTTTTTCTTCTTTTTGGGCGACTCGAAGGTTCAACCACTGAAAATTACATATCTCGAGCTTAGTCATCGTCAGAATCAGACAAGGACAGATAGGATCACACAAAAATTTGAAAATAAATGGAAAGCAACAAATGTGGTACGTTGCAAACTACTCTTGTTCACAGAAAAAGATCCAGTAAGCAAAACTCCGTTGGCTCCACCAAGGAATTCAGTTACCAGGAGTCGGCAACAAGGTTGCCGTGGGTAGCACTGAGCTTCAGGTAAGGACTCTCGATATAGCACTTTACTGTTCGTAAGCATAGGAGACATGCACATTTCGCTTTCTCTACAAAACCAGTGGATATACGAAATCTCTGGAAGAAATATACTGTCCTTTTCGACCGTCCGGTCACTATTTTTCACTGTTCTATCAAAAATGTGAGTGGCCTAACCAGGAGAAGGTGCTACTAGGAGAATTTGCTAAAACTGCAGGAGAACAGACCCTGGTGCTAAGGGGGTCAAACCCATAAAGTTCCAGGTTAATCAAATTAAATGCACATTATTTGTCAGTTGAATAAAATCCCCGTCGACGCCTATTTTTCGGGAACCACTAAGCAGTAAGAAGTAAGCTCATATTCCATTTTATACCAGAACAAATAATAGCATCTTGTACATTCCTTTGTGGTTGGCCGATGTCTGCGACATCGAACCACGATGCTGTTGGCCATCATCCCAAAATGTTTGCTCAACAAAATACTCCAGTCAGTGGCTACTTCAAGCCGGGTCAGTAGTTCAAGTAGAAATTCGCAAATTCCACTAAAGTGAATCAAAGCCCGGTTAGGCTCGGAATAAATTCAAAAAACGCTGCATCACACGGAAAGCTGTGTGATAGTTTACGGGTCAATAGCGGAGCATCGCCGAAATGGTTGAGAAGTTGTCGATGTTTGGGTTATCAGGAAAAACCAAGACAACGAATAATATTGCGGCACTGCAACTTGGAAGACGGCAGTTCGACGGTTGCCACCGTCTACCAACTTTCATTTTTCGGGATTCCTTTTCCGAAAATATTGGAAATGAAGACAAGAAATGGCAAACGCTTACGATTGTGGTTTGTGGTCTACTCTTAATAACATGACCAAAAAAAACCTTTTTCGAGTTCTGTATTTCAAAGGCAGCTGTTTCAAACCGTACTCCGTAGCTCAATCCCGAATGATTTCAGCGATCATTATCTCAGAGGCTAGCAAATCGAATTTCCAGACCCTATGATGGTAGACAGGCATCCCCTTTCAATCGATTGGCCACCACACCCGACTTATTGACAACTCATTTGATTCCTTGCCAATCCAAGTTTCAGGGTTGTGGTTCCCGGTCTTATAGTGAATTTGGCCTTATGGGCTGAAATGAACACTCAAATGTACTCTCGCTTAGTGAATAGAAAACAAAAAAACCTAATTTGTCTAAGACCGAAAAATCTGGCACTTTATGGCCCATCTCTTTTCAAACAGGTATTGGTTGGAAGGCGGATAAAGCGGGTCAACTTATAATCCGCAAAACCATAGGGACACTTTGTGGCGGAATCTGATCTATTAAGATTCGTAGCAATTAAGAAGTGCAACCGGTTGGTATTCTTATCAGAAGCATAGGGGAAGTAGTTCCGCCATTTACGCGGTCAACCATTTGCGAGCGAGCACAACGGATGAGTCACACTGACATATAGGTCTATGCATACGGGGTTACGTAATTTTGCCGGAACGAAGTGAATCTTGCAACATTCAGGTGTGCCCGTTCGAATGAAGTTTGTTCAGGTAATCGTCCTCAATGACGATCAACACTGAAAATGCAAGCATTTCCACCGGTCAGTCAAAGTGAAAATATCGCTAGTCCCACAATATTTGCAAGCGACTATGAGATATATGCAATGGAAGTCAAACGCGATGCAGGCTAAATGGGACAGCTACTTGGTGGGAGATATCTGACTGGAGCAAACTGACAGTAACCGTGCTTCCCATCGACGCTATCCGGCAGTGTTGATTGTCAATAAAGACAACAGCCAAACAAACTTGACGCGGTAATTTGGCCCGAGTCCAAACCTTGCAAGCGATAAGGAATATGCACCGTTGAGAAGCTCCAATGGGAGCGAAACCCGAGTCTAGTACCTCCTGAGTGCAAGGCTGACCGGAGGACCTGAGGTTAGTGCGCTGAGAACGGAGTCCGAAGGGTAACCGATGGAAGTGAAAAAGTTGAATTGAGTTTTGCCTTTTACGAACAAACAGAAAACTTGGAGTCAACGAAACTTACCGTACACCGTCAACCGATAAAATAACAGTGGTTTCTCATTGGGAAGGGACCGACTTCATCAAATCAAAGCAAAATGATTACCAAACGGAAGCATTCGGTCAACCGCATGAGACTAAAGGACCAACCAATTTCGCAGTCCCAGCTTATGTCCACTGGGTTTTCTTCACAATTGCTTGTATAACGAAATGGTTCAAAGGCAAATCAATGGCCGAACGAGAGCCATCTGCGCTGATGTAAGCAAGGTTTCAGTACACATTGTAAGCGAAATTATCTTGAAAACAGCGTTGCTGGAAGGTTGTATACTCCACCGACACCTTGGTTACCTTGAGTAACCAAGGCGAGTTAACATTGCACAGCCTCATTCTGGACTTGACTCATCTGAACGGAATTCTAATGTATGCCACCATCTTGAACTCGCAGGTTCTTTCGGCACCGTTCGCTAAAGAGACTCCTCCCACTCAGCGTCACTGAACCATGCTGAACGTAAAATTCACGTATGAAGAAAGATCGGTAGGCGCATCATCACCCTGTAAAATGGCTTTCGTAATTGGGTTTACTAGAGCAGAATTCGTGATCAGAACTTCTGTGTGACAGTCATTACGGGCAATATCGCGCAGGAGTACCGGTTGCTCTGATCGTGCCCCAAACATGTACTGAAACTCGTTTGTGCTGTGGTGTTTCAATCATCATATGCTTTTGAACAGGCACTCTGCGGTCATACTTGAGTGATGGAAATATTCATTAGATCTGTTGATCGATTCCCCCTATTTAGCTTTCAAACACCTGAGCTGCCATTAGGAATGGAACTCCCCATAACGTTCAACCAGTGTTCGCTTCATCAACGAGACGATAGTGAGGCGGAATACATGGCGCAATAAATTCCTAGCCAACCTTGGCGAAGAGGCCCAGACAGATCTGGGAGCTCCAAATCGGCGGCTGAATTTTCTAGCGCAACAATTCCGTTGTCTCAATCTGTGGGCGTCATCGATAGTTACTACTCTCTGGACAGATCTAATAAGCATAATAAGCCTCATGGTTCTGGTGCACGGTACGGTGGACTGCATCATTCCAAAACACAACTTTGGTCAAAGATCAACAGCTGCGATAGCATCGCACTGATTACGCCAGACCACTATTTGAGCGAAAAAAACCTCATGGGAAGGTCAACCAATAACGATGAACTAAATTAGGCAACAGAATAATCAATCAGTGATTGCTGATCATAAAAGACCAATATAGATGACGAGTGTTTGTGTCCGGTCAATCAGGCTGTTCGCTCTAGTTACTGGGGATGGAAAATAGGAGCAGTTGTCGAGCAGAAACCGCTGTCTAGATCTCCTCCCTTTCCGGTGTTTCGAAACGGTTAAAAAATTCTAAACAAGGGGAAACTGGTCAATTTTTTGATTCGAGGAGAGCATTTCTGCAGCAGTATGCACAAATGCCTGCCTCTAGCTTGCTGATTCGCGTTTGCCATTAGCTGTCCATCAACCACTGGAGTCACTAATAATTCACAGATAACAAATCGTGACCGTACCACCGACTACTCAGTGACTCTGACTGACAACAAACTGGTAACAGACGGATCATCTCTACGAACCCCAATAATTAATGATACGATGAAGTGCCGTGGTTATGAGAAATTTAACGCCCTCCTATTTACATGGATTTTCGCATATCACATTGAATTTGTTTGCCTATTCCATTCTTCAGTAGCGGTTGATGCACGCAGGTAAAGAAAAAGATGCAAACTTGTGTTATTTTGTAAGCATCAGACAAATTGTTTGTGCCCATATACTAATCTGACGAAAGTAGGAAATAACCACTGAAATGAAATACTTGCTTTTGGATTCCCCAACTGCTGTTGAAAGGATACAACGCAGCTTCTCGGAATCTCCGTTAAAAAACTTCCCTTACCGGCCGGGCGAGCCATTCATTTTCTGCCACAACATGATCATACTTGCAATTGGAGCCATCCATCAGAGCTAAACGTGCAAAACAATAATTATAGACCACGGAATGAGGTCTAATTGCTCTTATTAGATAGTTGCTAACAGGTAGACTTCGATGTCGCCAGTGAAGCTGGTTGTGCACCAAACCAATGGAATTGTTTAAATTTAACTAGTTATTTCATTTCTCATACTGCGCGAGACAGATCGCGATTCACTTGAGAACCATGTTCAACGTAGCATGGTTGTAGGAAATTCTCGTGCAAAGAATCAAAATGGACATCGAGCCGGTCATACCATCTGACAAAATAACCGGTTGTAAGTCCGGATATATGCGCGTAGTGAGGTTACCTGCAGTAGGGATTCCAAAGTTGAAATGAATGAAATGTAGGTTAATCAAGACAAAACAAAAGTTTTCTCTCTTTATGAAAATTCACTTAATCAGATGCGAACGCAGGTGAGTTGAAGAAGCAAAGGGTAAAACAGCCAAAATTTCGACCAACACAGTCGATGGGCAGCAACGAGAAAAAAATAAAACACAGAGGGACAGACAATACACTTCACAGTGCTCATAAAGATCGATGGCTGGGCTGTCATTTGCTGAAATGTTTTATATATAAATCTATACGTTTCGCTCTCTTTGGCAAAAGAATTTTAGAGCTACAACCGGGATACGGTTACACTCGAGATTACAATAGAATAAAATTACGGAGTTTTCATCATCCTCAATTTCTGGATTATAATGAGTGGAAAATAAGGGTAGAAAGAAAAATCAATGGTTACGAAAAGGTAGAGGGGAGAGATATGAGTTCGAAATGAGAGACGCATGAACTGAGAAAAGCAAACAAAAATTTACATTTTTCAACGGTTGGTCAAAGAAGTAGGTCGGAGTTGATTATTTAAGTGTTTATTTTCCTGTGTTTGTGCTCAGACTCGCGACATTAAAATGGTTGTGCAGAAGACTACTAATGAATGGAATGAGTATCAAGATCGTTATTCGCCAAACGACGATCTATGGAGTCTGAACGAATCATTTGATCGTAAGATTTCCGTCGCCGGTTAATCGAGCGCCTAAACAGACGCTGCAGTCGTGAACCGATGTGGTGGAGTCGAGCAGATGAGCTATTCTTATTGTCTAATCGGATTTCCATCGAGGAGGGATCGATAAAGCCTAAAGCAAAGAAGGAACCGTCAGATAATTAGCTGAAACGTAAAAAATCCATTATATGAGACAAACCAAACTAAAGGACAGAAGAACGGCATAAGCGAATAAAAAAAACTCACATTCAGCTTTCTAGTTCATGGATAAAATGAGAGAAATCATTAAAATAGATTCTAGAAAAATACCACTGAACTGCGAAAATAGATAGAGCTAATTTAAAGCGGACGTCTCCAAATCAACGTCCTCGGTGGAGATGCTCCCCAATTACAGATATCTATCACATTCAAAGCATTATATAAGCTTCCCGAATACTACCAACCAAGTATCCACAAAAAATGGCTCACAATCTTTATTCAACTGTTCATCATAAAGCATACAGTGCGGTTTCAGTTAGGGCAACGCTTAAAGTTGCACTAACGAGCTCTGGATTCGGCTGCCAATTTACAACTCCAGCTGCAAAGAGGCGAGGCAAATGACGAATACTAGATAGGACTTGCGGCAATGTATACGAACAATGTGGATTGAGAAAAACATTAAATGCCACCAACCGGGGCATTTACCCAGATCATCATCACATGAGAATCTCGTGTATTCCAACCTCGAAATCTAACTAGTCATATTCAGCGCAGTCCACTGGCTATAAACGTAACCACCTCAACTCATCGTCCGACCAGTGTGTGCTTGACTAGGCACGACGCATGACCAATGTAGCCAAGTGAAATTCAGTCCCTGCTTTACGCACGGAGCATCCTGACCTAAACCGATAATATATATATATATATATATATATATATATATCTGGAATTATGCAAAAAAGAAACTAGTTGGAGAGAGCACCGAGGACGAACAAGTACACTAACCGGAGGAAGCTGGTCCGGTGAGATTTGGATCCTAGCTGAGGAGAACGCGAAAGATGGAGACAGAACTTCTTGCACCGACACTAACATTAATACGACTAACTGCAGTTCCCCGCAAATGTGGGTAGGAATGAGATTAGCGTGACTCACTAGAGAAACAAACAGTCGTATATGGTGGGAGGTCGTCTTTGTAAATGAAGGAAAAATGCAAAACGTTCGTCGTAAGATATTCCCATTTTTGATTTGCAGGCCATGGTACTTACTACTCGGTCCTTTGGTTTAGAGTAAGTATTTGAGGATGCACCGCTAGTCTTTGCGTCACCAAACCACGATCTGCAAACCAGTGGTCATTCCAAGATGAGCTTGCGGCCAGCTCAGCGATTCATGAACCTCTTCTGGAAAACCTTGCCGGGTCAGTGGAGCACGACAAAGGTGAAAGCCTCATTTTATTGGCGGCCTGAACTCGTCACGTCACAGTATCAGCAGTGGACTTTTGCGGTATTTTGGGGGGAGAACGATGTCAAGCAAAAACTAACCACGCCCTCGACAGCGCCGCTGCTTGTAACAGACGCTCAATCGGTGGGCGAGGGATCAACTTGCTCACGGCTAACCACTGAAATGGCGACTGTTTTCTTATCCACAACCCGAGGACACCTCCGGTGGCATACACTTCTACCCTGAGTCCCAGCTGGGACTCAAACAGGGCACTATGGCTTATGATTACCGTTTCCAAGCGATAACAGGAACACTTCGGTGCCCAAGCAAAAAAAGGCCTTGCAAGTTATTTGTCTCTAACGCTAAATGAGAAAACTGGCCCAGCAACTATAGCGCAAGCATGAGCTTGGTGGAAAACTGGATGTCACGACACCAAAGATACCGAAATTGGTCAGGGGCAAAGGGACCATGTTTACGCGAAACACTTCACCCGATATACGATCACCTGGCGACATTTAACTGCCGAAACAATAAGACTTTTCTATTCCGCCTAACTCCTTTGAGAAAAATGGTTCGGTTACAAGCCAATCCAGTCATGCGAAACCATCTTGTGCTTAAAAAGTGCAAAAGGAATCCCAAATATTTTTATGCTGATAGGCTGAGAAATACTTTGGCCTGGATTCCATCAACACATTCGCATATTCTAAATCGGTCAGCCTACTGTTTGAACAAATACTGCTGATATTATTCTTGCGTGAACTCCATAATCACTACAACTGCAAAAATTAAGAGAAAGAGTGACGTTGGGCAACTCTGACGAACGCCACTTTCGCAGTGGAAAACCGTCATCAGCATGAACTTGGTTTCGGCTGTTCACAAACGAAGATTGAAAAACAGAAATTAATTTCTTTGTCAAGCCTTTCATTCCACATGCGACACAAGGTCAATAGAAGCTAATCCCGATTCAGGTCGAGAGAAACAGAGATTGTGGGTTTACCAAAGGTGTGTCTGTGTACTCAATACAACCCAGACCAGATCAGAAACCACCTTGATTCTCACGGATGGAGACCTGCAGGCAACGAATAATTGCTGGCGAATAGTGTCCGCGGGTACACTATCTTCAGGAAGGAAATCATGACGAAATGAAAGTTGGCAGAGAAGGTAAGTGGTGGGACAACTTGAAATCACGAAATCACTCCAGGACGCTGACAGCTTCACAATTACGATAATCATCGAACTAATTCCTCCACAATTCTCACAAGAGAACCTACTAGTTTTTCTTTGATTCCGAACAACCATCGATTCACACCAACTCCCGAGATCTGCCAAAACCGAGATTAACTTCATACCTCTATGCCAAGTCACAGCCTAACCTCCACGTCACTTCTTCCAGCCCTGCCTAGCATGTGCGAAAAAGCAAGAAAAAGTAGACGATGGTCAGGCATATTCAGTGTGCCTAAGTCACCGAAGGCGATGTATAGAGATTATCTCAGTTAGAGGATGGTTGCTTGCACCCAACACGCGACGATGCACCTCGTCACTGATGCCCCGATATTCACATCAGATTTGAGCAATGCTCCGGAGACATCGGCAGTCGAACACAGAAATTAGCCGGTCACCCTCAACGCGAAGGAGCCGCGGCTCGTCATCGTAACATCATGAACCGTGGCATTGCATAACCTTCCTTTGAGGCAAAGTCGGATATCCCCGTGACTCCAGCAGTGCTGCAAGTCCGCGAAATCTTTCCTGGCTTTCGTAATCCCTGGTGATCATCTCAACACCCATCAGTTGCAGTCGGATTCCAGCGGTACTCAAAGCTATCGACCCGAAAATCTTGAACCGCAGTGCAGAAACTTATCTCAGAGGAGACGAAGCAGATTAATCCGTTATCCATTACTGCTGCGTCTTCTACGTGATGTTCAACGTAAAGCCAAAATGTTGTAACATTCGGCAAACGCACTGCCGCTCAACAACGAGACTCTGTCACAACGAGACTACACCTTGACGTGGTGTGACGGATTTCGTGCCTCCATGATCCAACGAGCTATACAGGATGGCTTATCTCAAGCCGAAGATCCAATCATGCCTGAAAGGTCAATGGATAGAGGTCTGACACAGTAGCCTCCTGGTCCTCCCGATCGTGGTTGATCTGAGTTAGCAGCTCAGTCGGAAAAACGGGCGGAAGAATAACTGATCCAAGTAGATGGGCTTTCACTCAGTCATGCCCCACTGCCTTGCGGTCAGGTTCTTGTTAGGACGAAAGACTGGTTGAAAACCTTAATCGTTTTGCTGCTTATCGGTCGGACTCCCTAGAAGCACCTGTCCATTAATTTCCATGAGTTACACGTCTACAAAGAATTCCATACTGCATCGGTCCTCGCACAGAATAATCAGGACCGCACTTCCCGTTGCATCGAGCACAAGTGGGGTGGGTAGTGGTAAGCATGCTACTGCTCAGAATTCCCTCTTTTTTAATCAACCTGTCTCTTCTGTCTCCAACTCGGTCTATTCACCACCTCTGCCTACCCACAGTGTCTCCACTGATAACACGCCCCATGCTCGTAACGATTCATTGTCAAATAGTGCAGCAAATGGTTTCCAGTCTGCTAGATCACATTTTCTCAAGCCTCGTCAGCCTCTGAATCTCGGTTCCTTCCA